>NQII01000767.1:0-19001 GCA_002778355.1 Clitarchus hookeri
TTTTCGGCGGCTCTTTAACAACGAGGTCTTGAGAGCCGATGAGGGTTAAAAGAGGCGGAAATGGAGCAGCACCGGAATGCAAGGGCGTTGGAAATGGGAGATCCCCAAGGAAACCCGCCGNTTTTCGGCGGCTCTTTAACAACGAGGTCTTGAGAGCCGATGAGGGTTAAAAGAGGCGGAAATGGAGCAGCGCCGGGATGCAAGGGCTTNGGAATGCAAGGGCGTTGGAAATGGGAGATCCCCAAGGAAACCCGCCGATCAGTGGCATCTGGGAGCGACCCGGCCGGGAATCGAACGCGGTTTGCCTTGGTGGGAGGCGAGTACTCTAGTCGCTACCGCACCGCGGCCCCGCAATTAGGCCACGTGGCAGGAACAGAACGCACTTGCCGGGTGTAACTAAATGAGTCTCGGTGAAATTTGACGCCTCGTAGAAGGAGGGTGGGATGGTGGGGGTTGAGGATGCTCTTGGAGGGCGGGAAACGAGAGCCGGACAAGCACAGCCCCCTCGGAGACCGGCGCGCGCTAAGGAACGGCAGCTGGAGCGCCGCGCATGCGCGAGTTATATGTCGCGTCCCGGCCTCTTATACTCGTGACGCAACACACGTTCACCCCCCCTTCCCATTCTCCAGTTACCTTCCCGTCGGCAGTCCATTCTTGTACCCTGCACAGTCGATAACTTGTCAGTGTTGCCTGCTTTGGTTATTTTATTTACACTGGGCGAGACTCTTCCATTTCCTAGCATACAATCCGTGCAGCTCTTATGCAAACATTCTGTAATATTTCAAATAAATTATTTGAATTAAAATCTAAATTGCAAAATTTTTGCACATGTACATGTACAACAAATATAGCCGTTTTCGGTGAAACTAAGTTTGACATAACTTTTCTGCCGCATTAAGATATCTTAACTGTTCTTGAAGTAACAATCTGCTTAGCTGTTATAGCTTAATTTAGCTTCTTACCATGTGTATGTTACTATAAAATATTAATGTTAGATATTTGTCAGATTTAAATATATACTTTGATAGCTTTAGCCGATTTTGTGTTTTTTTTTTCCATACTTGCCGTTTTTGTTGTTGTTTTCACAGTGAATGTGAAAAAAATTATGTGATTCTACAAGTTTCAATAATGAACACCCGTGCACGAAAAATACTTTTTACTTGCTGTCATTCCAGGAAATAAATAAAGAGAAGGCTGTAGAATTTGGTACACGACATGTAATACCGTTTCTCTTCTGTTGCTTATTTAGCTCATTCTGTCCTGCAGCACGTGGTACGTCTGCAGAAAGTGGAACCGACAGTGAAAGTGTCACTTTTATTAAATGTTTTGTTTTTACTATAAGGTTTCATATTGTTTCTGTTTAGCTCAATTTTAGCGTCATCAGTACATGTTTAGATACTTTTGGCCACTAGTAGTGCATTTAGCTACGATGCCACGGACAGTGACCAGTGCATTCCAATTTCTTCCCTGTCAGGTAATGTTTTCCTAGAGATTGCCACTTCACAGTCTGAGAATGGCTTTTGCCAAAGACAACTCGGTTGCGGGAGACTTTTGCGCGTTGAGTCACAGATACAACATCCACCAAGATTCACTATTGTTTGTGAAAATTGCAACACCCAGAAAGAATGACCCGAATGAATCCAAACTCAGGGGGCGGGGAGGGGTGTAGAACAGTGTACCAGCCATAAGTTATTACGATTGCAGAGAGATGGCGTACGGAGAAGGCCAAGCAGCGCCCTCTCGTGTGTGACCGTAAAAGTCAGTGTAACGCCAAGCTCAGTCAGTGAAGAGTCGTCAAACGAAGTGAAAGCAAGTGCCAGTAAGCATCGTCGACGTCAAAGGGCGCCATATCAGTATGTGAGTGAGTTCGAACGGGGCAGAATGATCGGTCTCCGGGAAACGGGTTTGTCATACCGCGACATTTTGGCTCGTAGAGGGCATGCTGCTACGACAGTGATGCGTGTGTGGAACCAGTGGATAGAAGAGGGTCGTACGCAGCGACGAGTGGGTACTGGATCACGCAATGTAACTCCTGCACGGGATGACCGCCACCTCGTCCGCATGGCCGTAACGGACCGTACAGCCTCTTTCACAGTGTTGGCTCAACACTGGAGCATTGCAACGGGAGTGAACCTGTCTGCCTCGACGATTCGTTGCCGTATGCTGGGGGTGTGACTGGTGTCGTATACCATTGCGTCTGCTTCCATTTCCCAGAAACCACAAACTGCACTGAGTACATGAATGCTGTCGCTGTAGTGTTGAATGTAGTGTTTTCGGACGAGTCCCGCTTCAACCTGTTCTACAGTGATGGCAGCAAACATGTTAAACGCTACGGTGGTGACTCAAATCTGGCAGTCTGCATTGTGGAGCGGCATAGCGGACAAACGCCAAGTGTGATGTGTGGGACGCCATTGGATACAACATGCGATCTCGGCACCTATATATTAAGGGCAATCTGAACAGCAACCACTACATCAGGGAGGTTTTAGAGCCCGAGGTACTGCCCCTCCTTCAGGCGACTCCACATGCCATATTTCAGCAGGTCAATGCCCGGCCACATGTGGCGAGAAATGTGCAAGCCTTCTTCAATGAACGACGGATACCACTGCTTCCCTGGTAGGCATATTCGCCTGACATGCCACCCATCGAACTGTCTGGGATACGGTTGGTCGGCGACTTGTTCGTCACGCTCCTCCAGTAACCAATGTTTGAGCTTTGTGAACTCGCAAACTAACTTTGGTGGGGGGTGGGGGGAGATGGCAGCGAAGTAAACACACTTTATTTATGAGTGCTGCTAAGCCTTTCAAAAAAAATCATAACCCTCATCTTTTCTGGCCTTTTACACACTCTTACTCGGGCGGCAAAAACACACATATTCTTATTGTGGCCACATCTCTTAAATCTCAAATTCTAATACATATTACACTAACACACCAAGCAAACCTGGCGGTAAACAACTGGTAAACAATATATAAACATCGATAAACAATAGCAAACCTGGCGGTAAACAACTGGTAAACAACATATAAATATCGATAAACAATAATAACACTCAAACCTTGTGGGAAACCACTGGTAAACAGTTCGTTACCTCGGTAAACAGTAAAATAACTGGTGATACACAGTGGTAAACAAAACGTAAACACCGGTAAACAGTGCGACTGATCTCTAATCCTAACACATACATAACTAAAATCCCTCACTTAACAACAAGCAACTCTGGCGGTAAACGACCGTTAAACGATATATAAACATCGCTAAACAATAAATTAACTGGTGACACACAAGGGTAACAAAAAGTAAACACTGACAAACAGTGCTACTGTTGAATTGAACTCTGGTAAAACGAGACTGATGTCCCGCATATTTTGTCGTGGTTCTGAGTGGTCTTACTGCGCATGTTTGCACACATAATTACACTGAAAAAATGACCTCTAGAACTGGGCTGTAGGCCTCTCAACACTTAGCACTTTTGGTTTTGAAATTACTGGAAATATTGTTCACTGTGCACTCGGTAGACAAAATATATTTACTTGCTGCACTGTCTCGCCCTTGTTGATGTATGGTTGTGGGGGGAGGGGGTGATAAACACTTTACCTTGTGTAGAATGTTTTTTTCAGGGACGCCTCATTTCACCTCGCACTGCGGATCTGGACAGCTTGCGGGGGGAGGTCCCCCATCCTCCTCTCGTTCAGTTGACATCTCCGGGCTGCTGGACTGCCGCCGCCTGGTTTCCGGGTCGGCTGTGGTTTTCCTGGTACTGCCTCGCCTCGCTGAAGTTTGCTGGGTTCGAGCCTCTGCCGATGTTGTTTTTTCTTGATGTCGGTCCTTCTTTTTCTCTTCATTCTCCACTTTCCCCGCGTCCACATCCCTCCTTCCTTCGCCTCCTCACTCGCCTGGCTTCACTCGTCCGCCTTTGCTCTCGCTTTTTCGCTCGTCTTCTTCACATGGTTATCCCAGCGCGCGCTACAGTTTCGGCCGCCTTTATCTCCCGTTTGCGTTGTTCCACACTTTTTGATGTTTGCTTCCTCTCGTGTTGTCTTCTTTACACACTGCTTCCCGCACGCGCTAAGTTTCGCCCGCCCTTAGGCATCTTTTAACTCCGTGCGCCCTTACTAGTGCGCGCTATAGTTTATTTATCTTTGGGCACCGCCTGCGAGATAACACTGGGGTTGTGTTTGCATCTTGCATTTGCCCCTATCTCGCAGTCTCTGTACCATACAGTGAAACTATTTTTCCTGCCCTTCTCTGCCGCTCATCCGAGTGGTCTTACAGCAGNCTGCTGCTCATCCGAGTGGTCTTACAGCGGGTGGAAATACTGGCATACTTTTCCGGAAAATGTCACTATTCACCATCCAGGGAATTAGTAACTTACTTTTTCCTACTTTTTCTTTCACTGGCGCAGTTTTTTTTTACCTGACCGCCTGACCCCACGTCATTTCCACCATCCAGTGAAAGTGACCTCCTTTCTTCGCTGAACTCCCTTCGCTGCTACGTCTTTCGCCTGCTCCTGTCTCCTCTTCCGCTCCCGTTCGCTAATTTCTGCACCTCGCTTCGTCTCTCGCTCTCTCATTCTCCCTTCGGTCTCTTCGCAACTTCGCTAATCTCGCCCGCCCATGCTTTCTCGTCTCTCTCGTCGTCTCTCGTCATGCTCGCCATTTTATTGCCCGCCATTCAGTGGGCTGTGGACTATGGTTTCGCTAATCTCCCTTTGCTCTCCCGCCTCGCTCTCGAAATTGCTCCTCCGCACGTACTCGTTAATTCCTTGGCTGCCTGCTTCGGTAATTGGGACTCGTAATGTAATGTTGTAAACTGGACACCACAGGGTTTTATTATATACTCCCTGAAGTCTGGTTTTAGCCTGACTAGCTCTTTAAGGGTGAACCGCTTATCTCGGGTTTAGTCTGGTTCTTGTTTCAGTCTATACAGACTTAACTATGTCTTAACATGCCCTGCCATGTCTTAACACGCACCACGTTGGGCGCCATTTTAATTTGTCGCTACCAGGCCACCTTAGTTATACAGGCTGGTGGCCGGTAGCTTATATAGTTAAATTATTTAGGTGCAGACTAAGGGCACCTGAGGTTGTTGCATTTGGGGTAAACAAATACTTGTATTTTCCATAATTTAACACACCAGGATTTTATTGATCAGAAGGTCACATAGTTATTACACACACTGGCGAGACTGAGCCCCCCTACCAGTCGTAAGCCTGAAGGGCTGGTGGAATGAATACTATGCATCGGGGAAGGTTGTTGAAGGGAGACGTTTATCTACTTATCTGTGACTGCGGCTTTTGGTGAGTTGCCTTCGTTGGTAGCTGAGGCTTGGTGAGCTGGGTTGCCCTTTTGTCAGGCCCTCGGACTGGCTCTCTTTGGCGTGCTGTACTAAGCTGGCTTCTTCCTGCGGCTTTGACTGACTCTCTCGGATGTCCGGGATTGGTTTCCCGTGACTTGTACTTTCCCTGCGACCCAGGCTGGCGTTCCTGGTTGGAGAGCGCGTCTCCTCATCCTGCTTCCGGTTCGCGTTTCTGCCTTCCCCGCCTCGGAAACTGCCACTACGTTTTCGGAATGAACTCATAAGTTCTCGGCACTTTTACTGGGTTTGTCTCGGGAATTTACACATGAAGTTTCGGCTGTTCCTGGGTTCTCTCCTCGGTGACATCACTATTGACTTACTGACTGACTGATGTCGCCATCCGGCACATGACTATGTCTTCTCGGGGAACGGCGCAACTCGGAATGGGGCTGCCACTCGTTTCCGGGAATTTACTAATATTTTCGGCACTGTTCTCGTCACACTACTAATTACCCCCGTGTCTCTTTCGCCTCCCATCTCGGCTGTACCTATCTCGTCTCGCGACTGTACCGCCGAACAACTCCCGTCTCAGCTGGCGATAATTGCTCCCTAACAACTGACTGCCTAGGCCGGGTCCGAACTCTGGCCCGGTGATACGACTGCCTCTCGCCTAACTGCCTTCTCTGTCTCGCATTGCGGCTGTCGAACAACTCCTCGTCAACCACTGATTCCAACTGACCGCACGACTGACCACGACTATCTGCTCACAACTGACTGATCCCGAACCTTGGCTGCTCCCGAATTTAACCTGCCTCCCGCTATATCCAAGTTGGCTGTCAGCAGTGTGTCTCGAGAGAAATCGAAAATTCCCCCTGTGTACCTCGCGTGTTTTTTGTGTAGGATTTAGTGTCTCGTCAGGTGCGCGCGCGCGCTCCAACTTTGGTGGAGGGATGGTGGGGTAGGACGTTTACGGAGTTTCCTGGGAGCTGTGTCGGCAGTAATTCTCGTCGGGGGCACCCACTGTTTCCTTCGCCGAGGGCTGCATCAGCTACTTCTCGGGACTTTCCCGGTTTTTCTCGAATTTGGTTCTTCCCCGGAAGTTTCGTTGTCACCTGCCTGGCCTTGCTAACTATAGCATGGTGTGAATACAGCACACTGCCTATCCCTTGTACCCGTCACGCGTCAACCTATAGAGTGGATAAATGTTAATACAACCCCCTTACCATATGTATTTATTACTTACGAAACCTTCTGGCTGACAACATATTTGATGTGCTCTTACAATGGTAAGAACCTTACTGTTCGTTCAAGAGTCTACAACTTTCGCCATTGCAGGGCTCGAAGGTGCGTTGAGTGTGCTTTCTGAATACTCACTAGCAAATGGCGGATTTTTCACAAGGCGATGGCTTGTGATGTAAAAGTGGTCACAAGTATACTCAAAGTATGTTGTGCCTTACACATCTTGGTGAGGGATATAGAAGTCGTATGATTTGAAGACACTCTTGAAATAACAGGAGTGTACAACAGCGACATCTTCGCACCAGTAGTGAGCGGGAGACCAGTAGCGTACATGTACAGAGACAATTTTGCTGATTACTTTTTAAGTTCTATGGGCTCTGTACAATGGCAGATGAACTTCATTTGAACAGTTTCAAGGAAACTGCTTTTATGAGCATCTAATAGAAGATGGAACTTGATTGAGAGAACATTTACCTCAAAATTGTCAACATTTCCTGTCTGTAGTAAAAGTTGTAACATTTCAATAATCGCTAATTGTATGATAATTGCATGACTAAGTAATTAGCTTATGCTAATGAATTGTCACACATGAGGCGTGTGTATGTAACATAAATTCTATATGTTTTTTATGTTAATTATGCCTGAGAGCGAAGTAATTATTATGTGTTATGAGATTTTATGAAGTCAGAATATTGGATTTTCCATTGATATTTGTGATTTAAGGCCATTTTAACAATTGATGCAATTTTTGTTGTGAGATCATTATTAATTTTTTATGATATTTAATTATATGTTCTATGGCAATAATATAGGAAGTCTGTACCCCATGGACTCTATGTTTGCCAGTATTGATTCCCATAACCATAGCAACGAATTATAACGTGTACTGGACGTGGCTTAATTAGAGAAGCAGTTTAATTTTCCTCCTCGTGTGATCACTACTCCCTGGCCTAGACTAATCTCTGCAGCCACAAATCTCACAATGTTACTTTGTGTCCAGTCTTTCACACTGGGTTTGCGTAATTTCCTAATGCTGGTGAACCCGACGTTTACAAGTTTGGCTGAAATGGACCCACATGATATAATTTGTTGGAAGACAGTTTCAGTACATGAAGGCGTTATTAAGCCGACTGCTGTAATTAGTATTCATACATCGCATGTTCTGTTTTCCCGTAAGAAGATTAAGTTCGAGCTTGGAGATGAAATGTGGATTTATAGGAAGCTAATTGGTACAATTGGAATTTTGCATGTCCTTGGTCATGTACACCTCTGTCGTGAGCGTAATCTCAACAGTTAATGATAGGTACACCACTCTTGCACGAAGAATGCAACTGATAAGATAATTCCTTAGATAACATGCACGAGAAGCAATGCAACGGTAGCGGAAAGTAAACAAGAGATAAAATAAGCGTTTCCTCAGTTCGCGCAGCTGTTACCTCACAAGGCTAAAATTTAGAACGTGACATCACACAGTAGATCTAAGTGCTAATGCTACCGCAGGTGTTGAGATTATGTTACAGCAAAATGAGAACCACTGAACCGATTTCGTTCAAACAAACTTTATTGGCATTCATGCACTATACACAAGCGCTACATGACCAAGAACATGCAAATTTCCAATTGTAACAATTAGCTTCCTTTAAATCAAGCCCCTGCCGAACCATCTCGTTAACCATATATATTTATATCATATTCTCCCATTTTCCACAAATATTTTCCTCAGAGAAAATGCATATGCACAACTAGTTTTCTCCACATACTTTTGCACCAACAGTGGGGCTTTACTCCTCCATTTTACAAAGTAAATAAACATTTGGTACAATTCAATGTGTACTTAACTTATTTAAATTCATTAAACATTAAAAGTGTAGTCTGACCTCCGTTTGACGTTACGATAACTAAATGTCGAATTTATAATACCATTTTTGAAGAACCCTGTGTCATAAATAGTCCAGTTTTATAATAGTTTAACTATATATATATATATGTATACATAAAGACGAAAATGACAATATTTATATCCTAATTACGTCCTACAATCCAGTTAGAGAGTTTGAGTGGGTTAAAATTTGTTGGGGTTCCATTGGTGGGGTTTTAAAAACTAAAGTACATAATAACCTACATTTCTTATGCCTAACAGACCCAAAACTAGTACGTACAACATAGCAGCAACATGCAGTATGCGAACGGGTAAATTACAGCTCATACTAGTAAGGTATTATTGTTACTAGCCATACATCTTGCAGGGTTCCAGTTAATCCGAAAATCCTAAAATACCCACAGCTAATACCAGAAAAGTTACTGTGTTATTAGTAGGTTCTAATGCATACAAAAGT
The DNA here is from genome assembly GCA_002778355.1 of Clitarchus hookeri. NCBI lineage: Eukaryota > Metazoa > Arthropoda > Insecta > Phasmatodea > Phasmatidae > Clitarchus > Clitarchus hookeri. The sequence continues at coordinate 8,874 of NQII01000767.1, forward strand.
ACTTTTTACTATCACTAGTTCTACTTACTGATTTTGATTTTTACAACGTCCGACTTCTCGTCAAAATCAGCATGGAATATCGTGCATATTTCAGTCCATTGTCCTTTTTTCTTGTTTATATTATTGTATTCTTCGTCACTTGGATCCCACAACACTTTACGATTTTTAGCGCAATAAATTAACAGTTGAACGTCCACAGAAAATTCATCTATCGCAGCACTTACACTGTTTTCTGCCATAATACATTACCGGACAGCGCAACAGCGACGACACAGTGTGAAGATACGCTACCAGTGGAGTGGAGTGGAGTGGACTATGACAATGTCGCGTGTGGGCTGACGAGAAGGCCACCCCCCCACCACTCATTCCCAACTAGACCATCCAAAAGACGTACGTCTCGTGACGGATTGTAAACGTGCATTTGTGTAAACTGTCTAACTTAACCCAGTGAATTATTAATCAACTTGGAATTTAATCAGTCTAATGATTCGAATGATGGGATTTACTAATCTAAAATACCTACAGGGCCGTAATTTTGAAAATAAATTACTTAGCAACTAAAAAAAAAATACATTTGCATGACCTATCATGGCGCTACTTATGTGAATAATTTGGTGGAAATCTGTTGATTGGTCNAAAAAAAAAATACATTTGCATGACCTATCATGGCGCTACTTATGTGAATAATTTGGTGGAAATCTGTTGATTGGTCCCTGAGATATTGCATAAAACCTCCATATTTTTCATGGAGGAGAAAAAAGTTATGTATTAGCACATTCGATGATTGTATACTGCCAGTATACAAAGTAAAGCTAAAATCGATTACATAGTTTCGTAAATAAAATGATTTTGTAGGCGCCATTCTGAAACTAAGTGTCTGTCACATTTAAAAATTCACATAGCCTACCACAATACAACTACTTCGCCAAATTTGGTAAGAATGTGTAGATTGTTTCCCGAGATATGACATAAAAACTTAATTTTTATTGCGATGCTATCTTACAAAAGGACATATAAATGAGGCTCTCTGTAGATAAAATTAATGGTTGTAATTAATACTGCCAGCATACAAAGTTTATTTGGAATTTATTTCGTTAATAAAATATACTGAGGCTAAATATTTATATAGCCACCACTTCGAAAATAAGAGTCTGACATACTTAAAACATAGCATTTTACACCACCTGCTAGAGTGCAAAGTGTTTTCCAGATTTGGTAGGAATCTGTAAATTGCTTCCCAAGATATTGCATAAAATATTTATTTTTTCACATGGCATGTCTTACAAAATTGCGGACAAAATATTCTTCATGTAGACGCATTTGATATCTGTAATATATACTGCCAACATACAAAATAAAGTTGGGATCAATTACATGGTTTCGACGATATAACATTCTATGCTTAAATGGTTCTGACGCTAAAGTATACCAAGCTAAAATGCCTATGAGGCTGCCAATTCGAAAATAAGTGTGTGAGATACCTAAAATATAAAATTTTACATCTGCCACAATACTACTTGTATGCGAATTTAGTAGGAATCTGTCAATTATTGACCTAGATATGATATAAAAATGTATTTATTAATGTTACGCTATCTTACAAAATGGCGGACACAAAATACTCTTTGTAGACGCATTTGATAGTTGTAATATATACTCCAACAATATAAAATTAAGTTGAAATCGATTACATGGTTTCGACGATATAACATTCTAAGCTTAAATGACTATATGGCCATCATTTTGAAAATAAGTGTATGATAAACCTGACAAATATTATTTAATATAATATGCCGCAGTACTACTTGTTTGACAATTTCGGTAGGAATCGCTTCATTGCTTACCGATATATGGTATTAAACCTTATTCATTCATGTGGCGCTTTCTTACAAAATGGCTAACAGTGTTGGAATATGCTATGCTTAAAATATATTTTCAGCATACAAGAATTTGGTCGAAATTGGTTAAACGGTGTAGTAGATAAACAAATAAACCTAAAATAAACTACCCAAAAAAGTTTTGCGTCATATGAAAAGTCATGAATGTTCTAACATTATTACTCAAAATGCATTTCTAGAATAATGTTTACACATTTTTCTAGCGTTTTTGTCGGAATGTATGTGCCCCACTTGACTGTAGTTCACTTTTGTTGTACTGTCTCTGGGACATACGAATGTCAGCTTGTTTTCATTCAGCTATGTGAATACTGTTAGTAAGGGCATGACTGCAGAAAGGATCGGATCATGCCGCATCACATAAAAAAACATTTCAACATACAAAAAATGGTTTCTCTCGTAAGTAGTGGTGTTGTAAAATGTACGATTACTGACTTTGTGGATGTGTCACAAAGTGATACGTCTAGTATCTGGAGGTGATACATACAGACTGGTGCTGCTATTATCGACCACAATCTAGTCACCCGAGAGTCACAACACCAGCTCAGGACCGCTATGCGAGAACTAATGGATCTACAGCAAGGGAGATAAGATATCGTCTCCGAGCAGCTTCAGGTTTACAACTCTCTAACAAGACCGTGCCCAATAGTATTCTAGAAGGAGCCCTACATGCTAGGAGACCCATGAGACGCCCTTATCGCAACGGACAACATCGGCAGAACCGCTTGCAATGGGCACGGGATCATCACGAGTGAACAACTGAAGAATGGTCCCATGAAGAGACGAGGATTTGTTTTAGGCCAGATTTCAGGAGGTGGGGGTGTGGAGAAGACGACATACACAGTCAAGGCAGCGTGCTGTGCTAGAAGTCCATGTATACTGAGGTGGGAACTGATCTGTAGGAATCCCTGACATTGTAGGGCACACAGGCTGTCTTGCTTGTGCACTCTGTAGCTTTACTCGTAGTTGTACATATTGCAGTAACTTGCTGGTATCCATACATATTGTCCTACCTCACCCATTCACCAATAAGGTTTAATAGAAATATTGTTCATCAAATTTTTGCTGGATTATTTAGTGATTTTTTTTGTTTCTGGAATATCATGTTATATATCATTGTAAAGCTGCAATTCTTAAATTTGTGAATTTGCCAAAGTTACTTCATTCAAGATGGTGACCCTCGTGTTTTACACTATTTAAATGTGCTAATAATGTGTGAAGAGAAGTTGCCAATATCTACATTGCATTGGATAAAAAAAAATGTTGTAAAGAAATACAAAATAACAATAGTGCCTCTTTCACTTTATAACATAAGATTTTAAATTCCCACCCAAATACTCTACGTGAACTATGTAAAAATATTTAACATTAGGGTTCTGCAAATGTGACATTTCTCACAAACAAGAAATATGTTGAGGACTTTCGTGAAACCAAAACGACATTGAAAAATAATTTTATAAGAACTCAGTTTTATCAAAGTTTAACGAATTTCATAACATTTTAGCAAGTTAATCATTATGAAAAATTAGTTGCCAAACAAATCCAAAAAAAAAATTTAGGATGTGGAGTATTTATCAAAAGGGTCCTTGCCTACATTTACATAAATAAATTTCCATTTTATGTAGTTATTTTAGTTGTAAAAAAATATAAATAAATATGATTGAACATTTACTAAACCCCCAAATACTTATCAAAATCAAGGATTTATGTCGTTTACAACTTTCTGCAACAAAAATGAAAGTTGTAATTTCTAGTTTTCGTTTTGGAATACCGAATATACGCCATTCACAGTTACTTCACACTTTTCTGAAGCCCTGCTAAAGTTCTACTTTTTTATAGAACAGATTATATGCAAATGCATATTTTGGCTTTTTTTTTACAGATCTAAATACATTTAGGTAGGTACATTTCCAAACGTAACAACGTTGCTTGCTACCAACCTAAATAAAATGCACGGCTTTCTTAGCATTCGCGCATCTTTTGCTTATACAAGTAAACACAAAATTACGCGGGACAAGAACGGGTGACACCTTTTCGCTTCTACCGCACTTCTCCCACAGGCCAACCAAAACAAAATACGTGCAGTTTTGTTGTTGACATAATAACTTGCTGTGCACCCCCAGTTTCATTCGTCTGATTTTGTGACAATTTAAAGTGTATGATTCCTCCAGAGAAAAAAAATGCTTCAACGTGGATAGTGTACTATCCTGGAATATTTACTTACGACGGGAACATTTTATTCTGTCGTTTGTGAGAAAAATGTTTTGTGCATAAAAAAATTTCAGATTAACCAGCATGTTAATACAAATCTTCATATTGCAGCGTTGAACAAGAAGGGTCCACGACAACTTTTAAGTGCGGCAAGTAGCAGTGCCTCTACTTCTAAAGGCAAACAATTGGAACTAGAGCCTTCTTCTTATTTGGTAGCCTGCAAAGAACTTGAAAAGACAAATCATTCTACCATCACCAGATTTGTGAATGCGGGTATAATAAAAAAAATGTCCAGATCCTTCTGTAGATGAAAGAGTGTACATATTTCTCTCAAATGCAGCTCTCTATATGATCAAGGCAGCCAAATCTCTCCAAGTATTTTATCCTAATTTGATTCATGTCACCCGCTTTGCCCACAGTCCATCGACTCGCCGAAGAAGCACGATGCACGTTTGGAAATGTAAATAAATTGATTTCATCAACAAAGAAGGTATTTCTCAAGGCACCCATTCGCATTAAAGCCTATAAAGAAAAACTTCCTACTGTGCCTTTACCACCTGAACCAGTGGTGACCCGACGGGGAATGTGGCTTGAAGCTGTACTGTTTTGCAATCAAAATTTTGATGTTATTAAAGGTGTGGTAAATAGCTTCGACACCGTAGATTCTATGGCAGTTTGTCAGTGCAAGGAAGCATTTGAAGACTTCTATTAAATAGAACACTGCTCTGATTAGCGCCCATTTATCCCACATACCAAAGAGTATTAAGCAGCTTGAAACTCATGGTTTGACGTTGAATGTGTAAAATCCGCCAAATGAACTCTGATTTGCCAGAAATATTCCCGCATAAACTTAAAGAAAAGTTAGGTAAAANGCACCCATTCGCATTAAAGCCTATAAAGAAAAACTTCCTACTGTGCCTTTACCACCTGAACCAGTGGTGACCCGACGGGGAATGTGGCTTGAAGCTGTACTGTTTTGCAATCAAAATTTTGATGTTATTAAAGGTGTGGTAAATAGCTTCGACACCGTAGATTCTATGGCAGTTTGTCAGTGCAAGGAAGCATTTGAAGACTTCTATTAAAAAGAACACTGCTCTGATTAGCACCCATTTATCCCACATACCAAAGAGCATTAAGCAGCTTGAAACTCATGGTTTGACGTTGAATGAATCCATTCAGTTGATGTGTAAAATCCGCCAAATGAACTCTGATTTGCCAGAAATATTCCCGCATAAACTTAAAGAAAAGTTAGGTAAAANATGTGTAAAATCCGCCAAATGAACTCTGATTTGCCAGAAATATTCCCGCATAAACTTAAAGAAAAGTTAGGTAAAATTGTACACAACCACCCCGGCTTCGAACCTTTGTTTCTAATTAATAGTTTTATTAATGGCATGGGTAAACTTTTGCTCGAGACGTTATCTGCTAATATAGCACCTAAATTCAAGTATTGCCCGGTAACCTCTGTGGACTTGGAACGTTCCTTTTCCACTTATAAAAATATTTCAAGTGGTAGAAGGTAGAACTTTACAACTGAACATTTAGAACAATACATGATTGTAAAGTTTACAAAAACAACAAAGATTTTTTATTCAATTTTATTAAATAAAAGAAACTTAGATTTTTTGTTTTTTATTTTATGTTGAATGTTTTCACATATAACTTGCATATTGTAGGCATTTTTCATGCATATTTCAGTATTTTTATGTTTCATATAATCCGGTCTCTAGCGATTACGTATCCTTCTGCTACATGTGAGCATAAGTGCCACATTTTTAACTGTCAAATGACTCAAATGCTTTGTTTACTGTTTTCAGCTGTTCAAAGAATTTTCATATTTCAAAAACCATTATGTACAAATGTTCACAATTTAGGCCTATAACCATATTTAGGTCAGCTCTCTAGGACTTTTTTGATGATAGGTAGTTCTTACGGTAATTACTTTACATATTGTCAACATATTTGTGTTATACATGATAGCACATTACACATAATACACGTGTTTTGCCATGACTGTGTTTAACCCTGCTACAATTGTGGGGGAAAGAACTGTAGTATTTAACCTCTTGTTATTTATATGTTTTGGGTTATTTTGTTAAAAGGACGGTCTCAGTTGGAATAAATATTAAAACAAAGTAGCAAGCAGTTCAACGAAGTAGAAAGTACATTCAAGTACGCAACTTGTCGCTTATTTTTGTACGTAGCAGCAACAAACTTAAAAAATAGTGGTAAACATGCACACAAATAGGTCTACCGTAACTTTTATTCTGCTTATATTTCTTTGGACAGGTACTTAGTTTTTACTAGGTTTATTTATTTAAAATTTTCTGGCTCAGCTTAATAATTTGTTGGGATTGTGGCAACATTCAATTCACAGGAATGTAAANTATTTATTTAAAATTTTCTGGCTCAGCTTAATAATTTGTTGGGATTGTGGCAACATTCAATTCACAGGAATGTAAAAACATTACACAAAATGTGTTTCAAACACCTAGGGTGAAGTTACATAGTTGTGATAAACAGACGTGACTTTAAAATAATTAATTTCGTTTTCAAAACAGTTCACGGTTGACGCATGTCNTTAAAATAATTAATTTCGTTTTCAAAACAGTTCACGGTTGACGCATGTCGCGTCCAGCCAAAGAACAGAGCGACGATTTCACAACCTGCCAGAACGTGCGTCAAATGCTCATACCGACGTCACCCGAATATTTCCTTCCAATGACGCACGTGCTAGGGGACGGAGAGACGTGATCGTCAGCACGTGAGGCTTGCATCACCTGATTGACGCACGCCGAAGTTTGACGTAAATTGGGTCGCCAATGACGTAGGGAATTCCTCGAGGGGACGGGATATAGTACAGCAGGGAGGTGGAGAAGTCAGTCAATCCGGAGGACTCGAGAGACGCGGGGTTCGCGCCAGGGGTGCGACCCAGTTGGACGTAAGCACCAGAGACACATCGCAGGACGGGCGCCGAAGCCACAGACAGACGCCTCAACACGACTTCGCGGGACGTGAAGCCGAGAAGAAACCAGCACACAGTAGCTAGCAGCTCAGTTAAGTAACCGCGCCTCCAAATCCGACCACTTTCCCCCGACGTTTATGAACTAAAACTCTGACCTGTAGGCCTCCGACGGGTAAGGGAAGGGGGGAAGGAAGCGGAACCCAAGAGTGCAGTGTACCATACCAATATAATGAGTGACGTAATGATGCAATAAAATAACTGTTTTGCTAACCGAATCAAAAGTAGAAGTGTTTATTAGCTGCCTGATTTCACCCCTGAGTATGTATTCAGTTCGCTTATGCAATAAGGTTGACCAAGCGATCTAGCGCTCCATCATCCTGTAGATCACATACAGAGTGGAGAGCAGACTGTGATGTGTCACGGTTAAAACGTATAAATTTTGCACTTCCAATATTTGCAATCACACACACACAACCCTAGCGTAACGAACACTATGTGACGCAGACACAATAATACCCTTTCACATGCAGCGGTCATGACACGTGTTGCAGTATATTTATTCCTGGTGTGGAAAAACAGATTTATCACGTCATGGTAACTTGTGGTAATTTTAAGTATATTTCACAGGAAGAAAAATTACAGTCAGCCTAGCGCAGCACGTCATGTCATCATCATGTCGCTGCATTTATGCCAACTTCGGATTTGTAACTGGCCTGCCATCACATCAAAATATATTAAGTATTTAAACATTAAAATCTCGTTTCAATTGTAACTTACAAATTCAAAAATAATTATATTTGTTGTAATATGAATGAAATAAGCTAAAATTGAAAGCATGTATTATTTTCCTGCAACAATTAGCGGTGCGAAACTTCCTGAGAGAAAGAGATAAGTTATAGAAGATAATGTTTAATTTATTCAACAATATAATACTTTAAAGTTAATCACAGTGTTATACATTTGTGGTATAAAAGTTATTTAAAAAAAAAAACAGGCTGACATCTTTTTCCTAGGGTGATTTTTCAAAGGTTTGTTTCAAAACATCCAAAGGTACCGTGAATGGACTATTCGCACAACCCTATTTAACATACAAAATTTTAGTTAACTTTAAACAAAACTAAGGTTATTTTACCCAGTGTCTTCCAAAATGGGATTAATTTAATGTGTATACACCAGCTTTACATAAAGGTTTTTTTTAACCATTTCCAAGCTAAATTGGGCTTTCTTTACCAATAGGACACCTAAACAATAATACTGATGACCGAGTCATGTTCAGTATATAGTTTACTATACGCTGCTAACAATCTATTCTCGCTTTCAACTCGCAATGCCATCTATCCTCGTGTGTCAACCTAGATTAACAACTCTTTCGTACATAAAATTGTGAATGTATAAATGGGAAGTTGTCTTTTGGCACCGCATCTTGTAACATACAGTAAACTCCCTTACGACGACTTTGTAAAATTGCCACCCTCGTAAAAATCTAAATGAATAAATTCTAAGTCCTAACAAATCTAGAAATTTCTTGCCAAATNAACCCTCCCTCATCTTCCATGAAAAATTTTTTTTTTTTACTCAAATGATTAATTGTGCCATAATTTCATGGAGTCCATAATGTGAAGGTTTCAGTATAGAATACTTTCATTTCTAAGTATAAAAGTTAAGGCTTTACTCATGTACATTATGAGATTTTACTGTATTCAGAAGATGCCTGTTGATTAATGTTAATTAATATTCTGTAGAAATATTGTCAGATTTTTTTCGCAAGATGCCATAAAACATTGAATTTTCGTATTTTGTATGTAAAGAGGTTGGGGGTGAGTCAAAATTCAAAATCAGCCCAAATTCCCCAATATATCTATAGCGACCAACTTGTCAACACTATCTTATTTCTAAAAAACTGTGAGGGATCATTTTAGTAAGGTTCTACTGTACGTTATTCAATACAATATGGGCTCCATGAAATTATGGTACAGTTAGTAATTTAAGTAAATAACATTAATATGGTATTATAACAAAACCCCTGTTTTACGATTGACTTTAGTTACATTATTCTCAAGAACCGTAAATAAAAAAAAAAGGGCAAAATGCAAGAAATTACAATCAAAGATTACAGTCGAGTCCCCATGTAAAGAACATGTAGGTAACGAAAAGAGCTATACTGTGTACCATATAAGGCCACATTCTTGACAGTTGACAATCACCGCGCCTTTTCGTTTATGTATCCATTCGCCATCAACTGGTGTGTCAAGTATAGGCTTTGATATGATGAGTCAGCGCGTCCAGGAGGTGCTGCTACGTGTGGCAATTGGTGAACTTCTTGGGTGGCGCTGCATTCGTAAATGGAGCTTGGTGGACGTGTGTAGGGTCGTTCGTAAACGCTTTACACGAAATATATGTTACTTTAAAAATTATACAGAGCTCGCGGGAAAATAAAACCATTTATATATGCGCGTAAATACATTATTTTAAACAACAAAACTATAATATGTTTTTGGGTGTAGTTCGGAATATGGATAACAGATAGCGTGGAAGGGCGTGTCTGTACCTCACAAGATGGCAGCACATGGTTGGAGAGTTGGGAAACATGAAAAAAGGATTTGATATTGCATTTCACTTGGATTCGGATAGTTTTATTGTGCATCTCATTTTGAACACCTATACGTTACTATTTTATCACGAAGTTTCGTTTCTAAAACTAAAAACTGCTGTTTTACGACCACGTAAAATAAAATGTATTAATTAATCTACAAACTCTTTCTTATCCGCGTAAAAAATAAAGTAGATGAAAATAATAAAATATACTTGCTAAAATGGTATAAATTGCAATGAAAACATATTAAAAATACTTTCACTGGCCCACGACAATAAAATGTAGGTATTTCTCAGTAGATACCCTTAAACTATCCGCTGGAACACAAAAAAAAATTTGGTTACAATCTGTTTAAAGCTACGGTGACAGTGATTTGAGTTGACCGTGCACATGTCTAGCAACTTAGACTTTGCGTGACACGTCATGTAGGGCTACTTCGTTCTTCACTCCTGCCCCCCCCCCCC
>NQII01000767.1:19014-51310 GCA_002778355.1 Clitarchus hookeri
CCCCCCTAGCAACAGCGATAGCCAATAACAGTGAGGGATACAGATCTTCCCCTCCCATGAGCACCTTTTCTCTTGTGATCACGCCATGTCTGTGTGCCGTGCTCGATACGTTTTTCAATAGTGCTGTTGCAGCTTTGATTTTTGGTTTTTCTTAGTGGATTTTGATTATGGATTGCAATTGGAATTGAACGCATTGCATGTTAATGACCGGCTTACGCTATGTTTTAATGGAATACAATGTTGTTTATGGATTTGGATAACACACATTACTTCAACAATAGCGCCATCTGCGCCCGTTTCAGCTGCACCTCGCCTCGCTTCTCTGTTGAATGTGGTGGTGTTGTTGCTCTTGAAAAGTAGGTCACATCCTTCGCACCAGCTGTGTGCGTGCCTGTTGGCCGACTACATGTGCCGCTACAAGCTGTCAGTGTGTTGGATAAATGAAGGCATGATTGTGGTGCAGCTTACAAACAATTGTTTATTTATTTATTTATTTAGTTAATTTTAGTGAGAACGTTGGCCTTTGCACTGGCTAAAAATGTACGCTGACAAAAAATATATCCATAGTACGTGCCACAATGTTTAGGTTTTTGTGGCGGTAAGAGGATGTCCACAGCCTTGTGGGATGTATATTTCTACCCGAAAGACTTGTTCTTAATTGAAATAAATTAGTGTTTCGTTGATAACTCATCTAAGTTTTATATTTAAAAAAAACCTTTGAGAAATAGATTTTGCACTCATAAGGTAAGCGGTGCACAATGTTTAAACTTTTTTCTCGTTAACGTGAAGTCGTTCATGGACTTGTTATAATATATTTTTATTCATAATACTTTGTACAAAAAGGCTTTAGGGAATGGATATCACACTTCTTAAAGAGTTAGGAGGCGCACAATGTTTAAACTTTATTTTCGTTAACTACAGATTGTTTATGGTATTATGGGTTACCATTTCATTTGCATCTGCCTAGTGAATTTCTCTTAATATTTAATTTCAATAAAAGTGTTATTTTGCACCATTGATGATGAAACACTGTCTTACATTTGAATTAAAAAAAACTCGTTTTTATAACAATTTGTTGGTGTTGGAGTGTTAAAACAAGTAAATTTGATTTAATGAAACAACGAAATCATATTCAGTAACCGTGACATTTTGTTAAATCGGGGTTTTACTGTATTAAAAAATATGTTCATCAGCATGCAGCAATAACGTACTAGAGGTTGTGCTGCTGCCATCAATTGGTAGGCCGTAAGCCACAGTTGTGAAACAAAAGTATTTTAGCGAAAAAACTTTGAAAACTGTGGCTGGAATTTTGAAGTGTGCACCTGATGAGTTGGCATGTAAAACACACAAACGTGCAAAAAAAAAAAAAATGGAGACTCAAGCTTTCCTTTCCTCCCAGTGTGCCGCACACCCTCATCTTTGCACGACTTGCTAGATGCTGTGTGATAGGCTGCTCACACACAGATAACAAGGAAACTATACATTTTTCTGTAGAATATTTTACTACTGCAACAGAGACATGTTTATTAAGATCCATAGTATATTCACTTGAAAAAGTTTGAAAGGTTGCAGCAGTCTTGCCCAGCAAACGGAAATAATACATCGTAGTGCTAATGGAAAAGCAGCTATATAGTGGAAACTGTATCCATCGAATTTCAGGGGACAGACATACAAATTTTATAGATGCAGACATTTTGTAGATGTGGACCAGACCTATCAATAAAAAATAAATAAATAAATAAATAAAAAAAAAACACACACACACACCCAACCAACCTACCTCATTAAACTTTATGTTGAACACATTGATAGGTCTATGTAAGGTATTTGTAGGTTATATAAGTAAAAATAGAAAACCTTGCAAAAAATTTAATATATGTTAACGCTATTTTAATTTACTAGAGACAACGAATTTGGGTTAACATTTGCAAGACTGCTATTGTAGTACTTATCACACTTTGGAGGTTACAGCTAATGTGTTAAGATTGGAGATAAAAGTGATTCTGGGAACTTGCTTGATAACGCACTTTCATCTGCCAACAACTCGCCTACGACTTTAGCAAATCAATTATTCTGCTATTACTGAGACTAAACAGCTAGAGTTAGAAATGTGTGTTGTGGAATAACATCAGAATTCCTTAAAAACTACCCACGTGCATCCCACTTTCTTTGTTTTGTTAATACAGTATAGTAACAACAGAAAAACAACAATAAGATGGGTTTGTGGGAAGAGAAGAACATGGGATGTAATCGACGTAGGCGTACGATTACCGGCCCAATTGAAATTACTAGTAAACAAAATCGCTGTACACGGAAATACATGTGTTACTTTAAAAATTATACAGAGCTTGCGGAAAAATAAAACCATTGGTATCCGTTTGTAAATTTGTTATTTTACACAAGACAGCTACATTTTCCTGGCTGTTAGTGTTTTTCGGGAGCAGGCTAACAGATGGCGCGGTAGGGCGTGTTGTAAGCTGAGCATGTTTATCAACAGATAGCAACACGTCGGCCTGCGTCTTGGTCCTGTATTTTTTAATGTTCAGATTTCTCCTATTACTGGCTCAAAACGAACAGAGTTTAAAATACATTTAGTCAAATTATGTGAAAAAAAATTTAACAACAACCTGCAATATTTTTGTAGGCTTTTGGAATTAATGTCAAGCATGTATGGATGGCAAGGTAAGTGGCAATTCGACGTAAACAGAACTCCCTATGTTTGAAGTTGCGTTTCATTCGAATACAGACTGTTTTAATTTGAATTTCATTTTGAACACCTTTACATTACTACTTCAGCACGAAGTTTAGTTTGTAACACTAATAACAGCTGGTTTGTGAACACGTAAAATAAAACGTATTAATTAATCTAAGAACTCTTTCTTATCCGTGTATTTTCTACTTGTCTGATGTGCATAGGCAGTGCAGTCAGAATAGCCAACGTAATAGTCATTTTCATTCGTTCATGCATCAGCTGATACAGGACTTTGTAAATGGCACATTTGCTTCGTATACTTCAAGTTGCCACTCGCCGACTGTCATGATCTTGCCAAGTTATATGAGACAGAGAGTATGTGTCTGTGGGTCAGTATGCACATCCATGCACTCTCCAGGTTGACCCTTCAACGTTGTTATACATTTTTTATTTAACGTTTTCCATTAAATATACACTGAATAGCCTTGCTGAATAACAAATTCCATTTAGGTTTAATCACAAAAACAACAGTTTCAAGTTCTAACAATAACACGAGCAGTTTTTGCTATAAAATGTATTTGACGCAATAATTCTTTTTTTTTTTTTGCTAAATGCTTAAATTTAAATGTTAAAATCAACTCCCATTGTAAAAGTAAGTGGGGCTTCAGTAGCGACCGCCCATAAGAATATTGTTTGTGCAGCCAACAAAACACCCAATGTGTGCATAAAAACATCATCCTACACTGCAATTAAAAATTATCAAGCTTCATCTTGAGAGCCAATTCGTTAGCTTTCACCTGAATTACTTGTCCACTTATCGGCAGGCCTGCTGCACGTTGCTGCAGGAACCATTCATACAGCATATCTTCCAATTCTGAACGATTAGCCTTGCGTAATGTTTTGTTCTTACCGCACACATACAACTTCAGCACCGTATCTTTAATTTTGTCTTTATTTTTTAATATCAAAGTGTTGAAGAACTGTTATTGTACTGCCTGCCTATTTCACTTTTACTGCAACTACTCTTCGCATTTCTCAATAATCTTGAAATTAGTGGCAATATCTATTGCCTTACGTCGACTAACTTGCCACGTAAAACCACAATATGTGTACAATTTCACAAGCAATGAACATGCTAAAAGTATGCACCAATGTATGAAGCAAGGCAGAGCGCAACAAGTAAATACACTAATATAGTATGGTGTAGATAAAGGATGCGAGAGTGTAGTCGTTCGCTGCCTACAAGTCGGACAAAGAGTGCGGCGTTGCAACATCTACTGCACTGCAGCATTGCCACTTCTCATGATATTAACTTTACTAGATGCACACTTTTCTACACAATTTAAGTAATTTTAATTCACCACAATTGTTAGAAAAGGCAAATACAACTCATCAAAATGCATTCGAATCGCTTGTAAAATTGGAAATACAAAATAAACCCTCACTCGCAGTAACCAGAAAATTTAACCTTGGTAGTTTAGTACTATGTGACTGTGTATTAAAAAACTGCAGTAAGTACAGAATTCTCGTAATAGACCGTACTCGTAGGTATGGGATTTCACTGTGTAATTCAGGCAAACTTTTCATGGAAATAAACCATGTAATAAATGTTTACAAAATGAATGTAACTCGTCTACGTGCAAAAACTGTCTAAATACAACTTTTGACTGCTCATTAATAAATGATCTTGAAAATAAAATAATTTAACAATATTCTAAGGTTGCCAAATGCCTTAGTGGTTGTTACAGAAACTTACAATACAATAAAAATAAAGTTTGGACATGGTGGCAAAACCAAGCTTTAATGACTTACATTGGTAATGCGATGATCATATGGTACATATTGTATTTTACTGTAAATAAAATGTATTCACTGTTCAGTTTGTTCATAGTAAAATATACTTTTGTCTTTGACTCCCACTTCACCTGCCGAAACACAAAATTTACTGCGTCCCACAGAGTTCTGTATTAGTCAGGTGTTACTGTACTTATAAAATTTAAACAGACTTCGCCAACTTTCAAAACAAGAATTCATTGCCATTACAAAAATAATGCTTCCAAAACCCCTTCAATGAATGGGTTTNTGTATGCTTGAATGAAGAAATACTTTTTTTTCCTGTTTAACAATTACTTTTATTAGCAATCAGTGATCAAATAATACTGGTGATTGGTACAGTTTACAGATTAAAATTTTAGGAATAATAATCCTGCAAATGATAGACAGGTTTGCTTTAGTCAGCATTTCCTAAGCCAATAATTTTAATTCGGAATTCTGCTCCAAAGATCTATTTAAAAGAAAAAATAAATCTAATAAATTTTCTACCATCCTCTTACAGGAATAATTTAATTCTCTGTCGAGCAAACCATGAAAAGCAGGAGGGAAAGAATTTGTTATGGGAAACCAGTAGGCAATTGAAACAATGATGAATTATTACTTTTACCCATGTACCACCCCATCATCATCATCATCCAAGACACTCTTCCCATGTTTTTGACATCTATGTTTTTTTGGGCACAAGTTATGTTACAGAAGCTACAGCTTTGTAATACCAGTGTGGTGCAAATAATTGTTACATCAGCATTTTCACATGTGACATAGTTACACATAACATAAATGGTACAAACAAGAGCTTAACTTCCTGTCTGTCACAAGGGCAGGTTATCATACGAAAATAAGGTGGCGAACAATCAGCAGCATTTCTAAAACTAATATTTTATAGAAATATCCTGCCAAGAGCAACTGTACATAATTATTCACTGCCTCTCACGTAATAAATAAGAAGAAACAGATGCAGATAGGAACAGTTAGTATTAGTACAAAATTACTTTGATGTAATAATTTTGAATAAACTAAACAATGTATGGCTTGTCTTTGATGCTTAACGCTGACAGGTCAACAATAGTCCACATGGAGATGTTCACACACATGTATTTGTTCATAATAATTCAAGCACAGTATGGCAGAGCACATGACTGCAAGTAGAAAGTTGCACACTAAACCAGAAAATTATATTGCTGTTCTTGTGCAGCATTATAAAAAAAATATTATTAGCTACAAAAATATAAAGACATATACCCCTATTTTTCAAATGCATTTCCAGGGGAAAATAGTGGGGTGGTACATGGAAAAAATACAGCAGATTCTTACAGGGATTAGGAACAAATGTATTTTTTATTACTCCGACGACGAAACATTGGATATAGTAGCACCATCAACAGCCCAGACAAACATATTTCCCGCTAAGAAGAAAGGGCACAGATTGTATAGTTAACAATATAATTTTTGACTTTAATTGTACTAAATTGATTTTACAAAAGATTAATGTGCTATCAAAAATGTATACAAATAAAGGTACCAAAACTCTGTTGTTACGATTAACGACATCATTTAAAACACCACCAAAAGCCAAATAAAGACAACCTTTATGTTGTCTATGTTACCAAATATATTTTCATGTTCAAAATACATTAATTTAATTATGTAAAATAAAAGCTGCAGCTTGATAATCAAAATAGTGGTGATGGGTCGAGTCTCAAAAACTCGAGTCGAGTTTTTTNACAAATGTAATGAACGCACACACAAAAATGATTTTCTTTATATAAAAAAAAAAAAAAAAATATTCGTACCTGACAATCTCTCTTAATGTCTCGGGAATCAATAATTTTATGCTGCTAAACCATTAAAGTCGCATCGTAATGATAACGCGCGGGGGTGGGGGGGTCAGACAACATCAAGGTTGACAGGTACAGTCTCAGCATGACACAAATACATACAACCATGTGATATTTAAATATGAAAAGCCTCTTTATCTCATGGCACGTCACACTTTCAGCAGAAATATGTGTAGATACAGTACACTTGCCATTATTTTTCTCATAATTACCGATTTAAAAACGTACGCACATAAAATAATATTACGTGAACTGCTTGTCCGCTCACTCTGCAACATACAGACAGACCAGCCTGGAAGCTTCCCTCCCACTCCACTCCTGTAACGGTTATTTTATTTTTCTATCAGCATCAAGTGGCTGACATTATTGTTCCTTATTTTCTATCAACCATAGTCATTTACTCATCGGTGGGAGGGAAGAGGCTGCGCTGTGAATCTTTTAACCACGCAAAGGATTGTACTTATGGGTCTAAAAACTAGTCGCAAACTTGTTTATTGGTAAACCAGGACTACAAGAGGAGGAAGTTATAATCCATTAACCGTTACTTCCAACTTTTTCTAAGCCCTGCAAAATATATGCTTTCGGATATTCCTCCGCCTAATACAAACAAAGCTTAACCGAGACAAGAAAATTAGACTACATGAATGGTACAATGCACACATCATTTGTTTGCACTCAGTGTAATAATATTTTGCATAAGAACTATTTCTTATTAGGTTTAATATAAGTATAATAATACTTAATTATAAGTGAAATATTATAACTTATAGATAATATATAAGTTAAAGTTCAGTTTAACCAAAAATAATGTTATTTTTAAACATGAATACAAGTATAAAATGCTTGTGATATAGGACGTACAGTGTAACTCGTTTGTAACGTACCATTCTACAATGAATTCCCGTCCATTGTAAAGCTCCAGCCTCCGCCAAACTTATTTTAGGATGTTAATTTGTTGGATACAGCGAATCCCTTGTAAATGTTGAAAAACATTTTCCTGAGTACTATAAAGTGCTCTCTTTAAAGCATTACACCTTTTGAGGCACATCTTTTCCACCGGTTACAAATTTTTAACGAAAAACTGAATTAACAGTTTAAGTTTCATTTAATGCATACCAACTTAAAACTGCATAACTCGTGTGCTGAAAGCAACAACATGTTACAGTGTGTGAAGGCCGTTAAAGGGAGAATGTCGGCAGATGGGGAGGGCAGCGTCCTTTTCTTCCTCTATTTAACGCAGTGACTTGCTAAAGTGTCGTACACTCCTCCCAAAGAAAAGTGTCTTCCCCCTCTACCTAGTTGTAAATTGTTGTAACCCTCTTCCATGCACAAAAACAAAGAAAGCTTGTGGAGGTATCAATCGGCAAACAGATAGCCAAGGTAGGGGAAATGGGAACATGTGAGAGAGAGCTTCGTTGCCAGGAGGGGAAGCGAGTAACTTCTGGTGAGGAATTGGTGGGAAGGGCGTCAAAAAGGGGTGTTGAGTAAATGGGTTGCAAAATATTAAAGTTCAGTTTCTTCCTGCCAACTCAACATCAGTTCTTCAGCCAATGGACCAGGGAGTCACAAAGGTTCTGTAAACGACTGGTGTGCAAAGTTATTTTGAAAATGAAACCAGGATGCCAGCCTTATAAACTATCAATACTTGATGCCATGCACTACTTAGTTGCTTGTTGGGATTCAATTGTTTTAGAAAGGCCGGTTTCATCATCGACAAATAAAACCACTGATGTTTATGAAGAAGATAGTGCATGGGAGAGACTAAAAAATAATTTGAACTTTAGCTGCAGCTTCCAGACATATGTGTCAGTTGGCCACAACATTTTGCCAACTGAACAGTTGAGCTGTGTGATGAACAGATAAAGAATCAAAGTGAGGAAATAAAAGAGGTGGAGGATGAGGAGGAAGAAATACAAGAAACATCCAAGCCAATATGTGCTGAATCTCTGGATGGTTTTGGAATTGTGCAGTTACATTGAAGGTGCTACTGACGTAATGAGGCAGTTTATCATAATTTGAATCGAAATATTTGGTTAATTTTCTTTTGCGAGGCTTTGTAATATTTTATCGAGATTCTAAGTTTTGTTTGTATGTCTATCTGCCTTTTCTGAAATCTTAGTTTTGTTTGTGTCAGCATTTGTAGCTTTTACCACTTTAGTAGACATTTTTTCCTTGTAGAATGTTCTGGAAGTTTGATTATTTTTTACGACGCAGTTTGGCATGGCGTGGTTGCGACGGGGGTCGCACATGTTTTCGAAGGGATTCCGACCCACACCATGCCCTTATTTGGTCACGTTTTTGGCACCCTGGGGCAAGGAGTGGTGGCAGGCATGGGGCGACTTTAACCCTGAGTGCCTATTGCCCGCTAACGGAGAATGGCGGGCACGGGAGAAAGACACATCGAGCGTGGCAAATATAGCCCACACCAGCAAGCACCCATGACCTCTACATCTTTATTTATTTTTAACTTCAATTATTTTTGGCTTTCAAACTTTATCCTGCTAAATTATTTCCGCCGGTGTGGGAGGTCGCTAGGGTGCCAGGAGGGAGCTGACGTCCCATCCCTACTGCCTTCGTAATTGCCTCTCGCGATGCAAGTTTCGCGTGACTTGAATAATGAATTAACTACTGTGGCGCTGCTCTTTGCTTGTTTGTCTGGTGAAACTGACTGTTCGTGACTCTGCATACTTGAAGATTGTGTGTAAACGGTTTCATTTGAATGTTAAATAAAATTACAAGGTAACTAAACAGACACTTGAATTTATTTTAATTTTATATGGCGTCTTTTAAGTTTCAAGTCTCCACCAAATTGAGCAAAACCGAGCTGTGATTCTGATGACTTTGACATTACAACGTTCCAGACCATGTGTGGAAAAGTGTGTTACGTTGCCCCACGTATGGGCTATCATGTTTGTAATATTGCAGTGTCTAGGATGACGGTGGAAGTTACAACTCGTTTAGCTCAATGGGTAGAAGCACGAAACTTTAAAGACGCCAAAACAACTATAAAAATAAAGTCCAGTTTCTGTTTATTGCTTTGTACTTTTATTTATCATTTGAATAAAACAGGTTCACATATAATCATCAGGTATATTCTGTACCATATAAGGAGGCCACTTTTTGACAGCTCGGCGAAAGTAGCGGCACTGTTTACATCTGACTACGTATCCTTCCGCCATCAGCTGGTCCGTCACGTCGGGGCTGTATTTTTTATCAACACGCTGCCAGCTAATCCACTCCTCATTGTACTGTAATGCTAAACAAATTTTAAGATATTTTAAGACTGACATCTGTCTAAAAATATAAGTAGGTTATAAAAGTAAATATAAAATGTTAGATATTTGATAACTCTTTTTTAATTTGTCCGAGGTAGTGAATTTAGGTTAAAATTTGCGAGACGGTCTGTTGTATCTATTATTACACTTTGGACGTTATAGCTAATATATACGAGTTGGAAATATGTGACGCGGAATAACGTTAGAATTGCTTAAAAACTATTCACGCGTGTCTACGGAATCAAGGAGATGGGTTTCGAGAGAACAATATGGTGTATAATTTACGTAGACGAACGATTACCGGCCGAATATAAATGACTTGTACTCCAAATCGTTGTACGTGAAATATATGTTACTTTAAAAATTATGCAGAGCTCTTGGAAAAATATAACTATTGGCATATGTTTGTAAATTCGTTATATATCGCGCAGAAAAGAGGTTCATTTCTGGCTGGTAATAGCTCGCAGAATATCCGATAGATAGCACGCAGCACCTTAACGGCGAAGTTTTGAGTAACTCTCTTTATGGTCAAAAGATAGCGTATTTTTTAAAGTTGATTATTCTTATGTTACGGGCTGGAAATATATTTAAAATTCGTATCGTTTCGTCAAATAATTCAACAATATTATACAATATTTTTATATGCTTTTGGAATTAATATCATGGACGTGTTGAAAGCAAGGTTTGAGATGGATGATACAACGTGAAAAAGCTTTCTGAAGTTAGCACAACTTCAGAAAATTTTTCCACGTCATATCGTTCTATTGTACATTTCATTTTGATCACCTAAACATAACATTATCACGTAGTTTAGTTTTTAACGCTAACAACCATTGTTTTGTGACCTCGTAAAATAAAATGTATTAATAAATCTACTAACTCTTTCTTATCGGCGTATTTTCTGCTTTTCTGATGTGCATCGGCAGTGCACTCAGGATAGCCAACGTAATTTTAACTTTTGTTAGTTCCTGCATCAGCTGATACAGGATTTTGTAAATGGCGCTTTGTTTGTTTCGTAAACGTTAAGTTGCCACTCACTGACTGTCAGAAAGTGGCCGTCTTATATGGTATGGACCATATGCAGAGTCACAAATAGCTTCACAGACAAACAAACAGAGCGCAGCGCCACGTGAGTTTATTGATTATTTACGTCTTGAAAACCTGCATCAAAAGAAGAAAATACAGAGGCAGTGACCTCCCACACTGGCGGAGAAATAAACAAGCAGGATAACTTTTGCCGGTGTGGGGGTTCTTTGCCACGCTCAACGTGGCCTCGGCGAGTGCTGGTTGTCTACTGCTCGCCGGCGATAAGCACACACAAGAGTATTTGTCGCTGCGTACCTATTCACCCTCCTCTCGCGAGGGTATCAAAACGTAACCAAATAAGGGCATGGCATGGGCCGGCCTCCCTTCCCACGCCAACCGAACTGCGTCGTCAGTAAAAGATAATCAAACATTCTAGAATAAAAACTGTCGACTGCAGTCGGATAGCTGCTATCTACTAATGCTCACGCTAAACAAAAACTAAGATTTCCTGAAACAGCAAACGTACGCCCGATAAACGAACTACCATGATAAGAACTTTGAATCCTGATAAAACTAAAGAAATTTAACCATGTATCCTGATTATTAATATATTGCGTTGTTACAAATGTTTTAAATTTGGAGCAGTTTCTGTTTTCACAATCCCTAAAAACTGTTAAACAAATTAGTAACATTTTTTTTTTAAAAAGTGATAAACATTATCAATTTAGCCAGTGCTTTAATGAAAACTGCAGCATAATTTTAGAAATTATTTCAGTCAAATGTATTTCATGTAATTAATTGTCAAGTACATAAACAAATTTGGTACATAATTTTTTGTAGCTTACTGTTTATTGTTTAAAGAAATGAGTTTATGCAAAATGTAATTTAGTGAAAATCTGTGTAGTATATTTTGATGTGAACTGCAGTATAATGTAACATTCTAGTTTGGCTATAAACATTTTATCAAGATTATGAAATATTGCATTGTATATACGTAAATTTGGTACTACCTTAATTTTGTATATTATTTTGCCAAGTATAACGTATTTTAATTAAAATCTTTGCAGTTTGAATTTTGAAAAAGCTCATATGACTGCTGGCTAAAATAAACTGAAATGTTCAACATTCTAGTACTTATACTGAAGTTCTGACTTAGATGCATTAAAGTTTTGCTCGTGAGTATATATTTCCACTATAAAATTCTTTCCCAGTTATAAAGTTTCCCCTCTATAGTAAACACACAAAATGTTCCCTTCAGATTCTTTATAACAGGGTTCTAATGTATTTAGGAAATAACCAAAATTGTTATACATCAAGTGATTTTTCAGAAGTTTGATTTAAAAGTGTGAATAAACTGCAAATAGACTGTATAAAGGGCAGTCATTATACCAAAGTACATAGGTACACATTTACATTTATGATGAAAACTCTATTTTAACTCAATTGTATACTGAACTCGACTTGACTCAACTTGAGTTTCATACAGCTTGAAGCTGTACAAATCAAATTCGCCCACCACTACAAAATACAAAATAGCTTTAAAGTTGCCTGTTTCAACTGCACAACAGTTTTCATTCCNTCAAATTCGCCCACCACTACAAAATACAAAATAGCTTTAAAGTTGCCTGTTTCAACTGCACAACAGTTTTCATTCCTGGTTAGACGGGGCTTCTGCTTTGAGTCCTATTGTGTTTAAAATTATTAAAGTAAATATTCAAACACCTTTTCTTGTACAAGAAGTGAACTTGGAACAGTAAACAGCCGATTGACCACTGTAAGTAAAACTAACTTAGCTTGACAGTTAAGACAGATAATTTGTGCAACCACATTAATTTCATCAGGCACTGCTGTTATCTTCAGAGCCTTACATTCAGTCGGATATTTCCAGCAATGACACAAACACACCTGCAGAAAATTTCACATCAGTATGATTACTTACTATGAACATTTGAATCATTCTTTTTGATTGCACATGACTCATGAAAAAATGTGACTTAAACATGCATAAAAGAAAATCATGCACATTGCCAAGTTTTAATGCCCACATTTGATAATACCAAGCACCAAGACGTTTTATATGTGCACACTTTCTCAAACTGGAAACACAAAGCTCTAAAGTAGTTAATGTTTTATTGTCTTTTCTCAACTTTTTCCGAGACATCCACAGTAATCTTGCAACAATATTGAGCAAGTTAACACCCTCCATTTTTAACGCAAATGAAAAACAATAAACACTCAAGGTTCTGTCATGAACCATACAAAAATACTGAATTTCATACTGATCACAGCTTGTAAGTGGCCAGATATCACAGCACTCCATTAAATGCGTCTCCAATACCGTAGCACATCGCAAGGCATTGACTCAAAGCCCGGCTATCTGAGAGTGTTAAGCAGCTGGTCTCCGGCACCTGGTTCAAATAGATGCCCAACCCTGCACGCTTGATAACACACACATCCAGCTGCTCGGCACCTTGAACAATGTTCCTACACTACATCAGCTCTTTCAAAACTAGAGCTTGCCACAGCAAAGACGATTTCAATTAAAAACTACTGCAGTACTCAAAATTAACAACAACCATGTCACATTTATTACAATCAGTCTTACCACATTATATACTGGAGTCAACTCAATTATATAAAGGATTTATGCTGCCCGTTTGTGAAAAGGAAACATCCTGGTATACTTGTAACAGCCTCCGATTCAAATATGCAGCACAGAAATACTACCAGCTGTCATGATACACAGACCATCAAGTAACTGAGCACTCTGGTACTGCAGGAATGGTAATGGATAGCCACTGAAATATTTCTGTTTTGCAAACTTTCACTGCACCATGCAACATCAATTAAATTTTCAACATTTAGCGACAGTCTACTTGCCACTGCACAATTCACAGTCATTACTTCAACTACATTTTGAAGACTACACAGCAATATCAAGCTGCAAAGTTCACAACACTGTACCGTGTGCTTCAAAAGCCAAATGGGTAACGGGCCATCAAGAACTTCATAATCCGCTAAGTCGCACATTTTTGATATGGCTGTGGTGTCGTGAACAAAGCAATCCGACCACACATACAAAGAAAACAAAATACCATCATAAATTTTGACAGGCTGGGATGAGAATGTTGCTCATCAAGATTCACCAGTACACTATCCATCACAGAGAAAGTCTTACGATTCCTGTTCACAGAGTGCAGTATGTTTGCACACAGATTCTTCCAAGAGTTACAGTTAAAGAATAACAGCATCAGGACATCCACTAGCAAGCAGCCAATGGCATGCTGCTATCAGAGCGACTATACATGGTCTCTACCTACCAGCTGTTGGTCTACTTCCAAAGTTCTGTGCATTTCTGAACCCAAAGATAAGCTTTTTTTACCACAAAATCTACATGTCGAACACAGCTATGAACTCTGCAAGTGCAAACTGTACGGTTATCACCTTTTTGACTCGTACTCATAGTTCAATGAACTATGACAAGTGAAGAATCTTCAACCACGCGCCTCGCGACTAGCACACTCACGATGTCCAAATGAAAATTTGCATGCTGGCTACAAAGGATTACAGTCTGCCCATAATGCAACTTACAGAAACTCATTAACTGCGGTGAAGAATAAGTGTTTACTCAAGAGGAAACTTCCAAGCATCGCTAATTCTGCGACAATCTGGCTGCTTCCGTTGCTGCTACGTGCACAAATGGACAACTCATCACAAATCTGTTATACGTTATGTGAATTCTGGCCACTCTAACAGATGCAACCAACAACAAACACCTTGCTATGCTACAAAACAAAATTTACAACTATTCACTGATTGTTTATTACTATTAATACAATATATATTAAATATATACACATGTCTCAAAAGCTTCACAAGTGTACGACAATTGCAAAACTGGACTGACAAATGTCGACTGACTATAAACAGTACATCACAAAAACAATATTACACTATGTACAATTTTACAAGCTTTCAGTAATTTACATGGTAACAACTGACAGCTTATTCACAAATAAGCTGCATTTTGTATGATCGTTACTGTTATGTATTATTCATGTAGAAAGGCACAGATAAGATCAACTAAAATGAGAACTGCTTTATATAATTATCATTGATTTTTGTTTAAATGAGCAGCGAATAACTTGCATGCAGTGCCTTGCCTACACCCAAGAGAATATGACACAAGGATAAGATTATACCAAAACAAGTGTAAACTTTACCAAACAACAGCACTAGACATTTCATTTTAAACAGACAAATGATTAACAAATGCCTGCAGTACAACAAAAATATTGCTTCTAACAAATTTACTAGCTAAAATTTCACTGTTTACTTAGTGGAAAATACAACAATTAAAATTTTTCTATCAGAACTGGTACATAAAAATTTATAAGCTTAATTGCCACTATCCAATTTCTGATGGAACAAAACACCATAACTGCATTTAAACTATTTCTTGAAGAAAAAACTTTAATAGATCAAATTATATTTGACAAAGATGTACTCTAACCAGAAAGTTATCAACATGTCACGCAATGAAATAAATGTAACAGCAAATGGCATTGAACAGTGTTGACAGATGAACAGTTTACACATGCTGCAGAAAAGGCAAAAGAAACATTACAACGCAGAATGTTTGAGGATTTCTCCAAGCTGCAACACAATCATCAGTTTCATTCAACAAGAACAAAGCACCTAATGTTTACAACGTGAAACTGAAGTTTGAACTACATGCATGCGCACACACACTGTGCATATGAACTAGTATTTGCAAATCACTGCAAAGTGTTATAAGGCAACACAAAACAATGATGATTTTATATTTATTACTAATCATTTTTGGCTACACTAGGGGCACCTGAAAGCTGGCAAATTATTACATTCCTGCAATCTAAAATTAAATCAAGATGTGACAAGGAACAAATAGATGGTACTTTATGGTCTGCACTTCTCGTTTTTTCCAGCAAACACCTGCAAGAAACAGTAAATGAGAAAAACATTATTCCTTCCACTAACCCGTAACAGGCACACACTATTGTAAACACTAGTTAATAATTGCTATGCTTCCTGAGGCTACATCACTACTTTACTGCTTTTGTTCTATGAGGCAGAGATAGCTAACCAGGTTGTTACACAGTCCATTCATGGTTGCTTCACACTTTTGAAACAAACCTTTGAAAAATTACCCCAGGTTTATCATGTCTACCTGTGTTTTAACCATACCAGAAACATTTAATACTGTTATTAATATTAAAGTATTATAATCTTATTACACAAAACTTTATCTTGTTTATTGCCTTTAAATTATAATGTTTGTTTCATAATAAATATGAAATAAAAATGGTAAGAACAGTGATGCATTGAAAACTAGTAACAAATATTTTGCACTTAAAGTTTTATAAATTTTAGTTGCAATACACTGTTTTTAAAGTAAATATCTCTTAAGTATTTACATTTTCACCAAGCACCAATATAATCAGATGTTCCTGTTAGGGATTTCAAATATTTATCTTTTTGTTGTTCAGCCAGCAAATAATATGTTGCATACGTCCTTGTCTCTTTGCATGTTTTTTTTTCCATGGAGGCAAAAGAACGTTCTTTTTTAACGTGCCTTTTTATCCACATTTTTTAATTTCTTTGCGTTCGCAAGAGGTGAATGATAGTTTCCTTTGAATATTATATCAGATTTTAGACATCTATTAGAAATAACCGCATCTAAATTCGTGATCCATAGTCAAAACGTGATTTTACGGTTAAAAGTTTTATTAAATTTGTTTTAAGATGTGATTGTGGAACGGTTACAACTTCGAAGTTGACAAAATTGACGACATGATTTTATAAAGTCATTCTCGGGAAGTATGACACTTGGCTCTACTGTATTTAGTTTACCACTCAACAGATGCTCTGGATCTGTAACAAACTTTATAATTCATAAACAACAATACTTAAATTAAGAGCAGAGCCAATACAGATTTCCAGAGCGAATTGTTTTAACAACCAGTGTTGTTATTTCCTTAGGTAACTTGTGTGAAGGAGGTACAAGAATGTGTTTCTTTTTAACATTTCTGATATAACTTGATCACAGCTCTGTTCTACATGGCAGGTTGTAATGATGCAGTTACATTAATTATCTCGATACTTGGTTAAATTTCTTTCGTTTTGCTATGCTTCATAGTATTTTTCATTGGGATTCGAAGTTCTTGCCGTGGTGGTTTGTTCACCAGGTATACATTTGCCTTTTCAAAATCTTCGTTTTTGTTACGTCAGCATTAGAAGATAGAAGCTTTCTGAACTGCAGTCGACAGTTTTTGTTCTACAAGGTTTGATTATTTTTTACCTACGACGCAGTTTGGATGGCTATGCAGTTCGGCTGGCGTGGGGACGGGATGCCGGCCAACGCCATGCCCTTATTTGGTTACATTTTGGAACCCTGGGGGAGGAGTGGGGATACGCATGCTGCGACAAAACCTGGTGTGCCTATCACCCGCGAGCTGCATACAGAAATCAGTAGACAACCAGCACTCGGTGAGGCCGCGTCGGGCATGGCAAATAACCCCCCACACCGGCAAACTTTATCCTGCTCATTTATTTCTCCGCTGGTGTGGGAGGTCACTGCCTTTGTATTTTCTCTTGCGAGTTATAAGTGACGTGGTTACTACTTAACCTACTGTGGTGCTGCTCTCTGCTCGTTTGTCTGTGAAGCTGTTCGTGACTCTGCATACCGGACGATTGTATGAGAACTGTTTTATTTAAATGATAAATAAAAGTACAAAGTAATAAACAGAAACTTGACTTTAATTTATAGTTGATTTGGCGCCTTTAAAATTTCATGTTTCTACCGATTGAGCTGTAATTTCCACCATCATCCCAGATGGTGCGACATTACAAGGTTTTCACGTGATGAAGCTTTGGCAGATTTCCCAGAAACTTCCGATGAAGTTGTTGCACATGTCTTGAGGACACCTAATTTACATTTTTTTATTTCGTAAAAAATCTGACCTTTTAAGGTGGGACAATAAATTAGAAGTGGAGTGAGGCTGACTGCCATTCCCGCACCAAAACATGAGGCATTTGCATTTTCATTTCTGGTGCTAACTGTAAAGAAATTCCATACATTTTTCTGATTCATGCCAAACTATTTTACACTTTAAACAAAAATAAATCTTACTCATACACATGGATTAATTAAAAGACAACTTGATCAAACCATTGCATTACAAATGATGTAGTTACCTAAATGTGAACAAATACAATATGTAGGGAGGGCCCCCACAGTAAATAAAATGAGCTGATTTCGTCATTAAAATGTCACAACTTTGTCAAAAAAATATTTTGATTTAGTCAAATTTTAGAACAAAAAAATTCATGCATTATTATTACTACAGTGTGAATCTGTTATTTTTGTAACAATTTCACTCAAACTAAATGGAATTTGTTATTCATTCTTTTAATCGGTACATATTTAAGTGGAAAACATTACAAAATATTTAACAATAAGAATGAAAGGACAACCTTACGAGAGTGCACTTGTCCTGTAACACACACTGTCACATCACAGTAACTGCCCAAGAACATTTACTAGCATTTGAGTTTTACAAGATTTTTACATTTGTAGATAGCAATATTTTAATTAAATTCCATTCTGTTCAATATTACTCCAAAACTAATCCACAACCTGACTACAAAATACTAGTAAATATGTTATTACATGTTAGCTGTAGACGGATATCAGAGACCAGCTGCATAGTAGATTTGTATTCGAGTCTGAGCAAATCTCATCAATTACACACTTTATAGATAATATTGCACGAAAATTTGACAAGTAAATAAATGTTTTGCACGCGATAGTATTTAAATTTAGCAGTCACTTCGACTGCATACAGTTATGCATGTGCCCCAGGTCAAACTCCTCAAGCTTTTAAATTTATTGAAGCTTTGATGATAATAAATAAGGCACATTAATCCGATGTTGTTTTGTTTTGAGATGCTGAAAACCTTTGTGCTGCCTATAAGAAAAGCTATATGTAGTTAGTTTGAGATTAACTGAGCATTGCTAAAAATTAACGTGATGCGTGACGTTACGTAAGGCGACTGACGACGTCACGGTCGGGCAAGGTTTTAGTGTGTCTGTCAGACACACAGGCGATATGAGACTGGGCTGACTTTATTGGCTGCTAACAGGAGCCCAGCCAGTATATAAGCTAGGGCGCGTGGCTTGATAGTACGGCACAAAGTCTGGTGTGGGCTAACTGTCCTCCGCAACACTGGTTTACCTGGAGTGGGCAAAGCCCGGAGTAGCTCCAGACTCGGCCACTGTTGCTGCTGGTGCCGGCTGGAACTCGTGTCCAGTCCTGGGGCGGAGGTGGTACTGCGGCTGGCGGTGCTAGCGAGAGCCCGNGGTGCTGCGGCCGGCGGTGCTGGTGGGAGCCCGCGGAGGGCTGCTGGTCCTGCTGGGCTGGAACCACGGGTTTGATATACCCAGTGGTACGTGGAGTCCCTGGCGGAAGTCTGCGATGACTTGATGTGGCTCGCCGGCAGTCTTGTAGGGTGGCTGAAATAGGGAGCGTGGAGGGACTTGGAGGTGAGGCCTCTCCACTTGTCGGGCGGTTTGAGCTCGTTCCCGGGGGGTTACACTGCAGAGAGCAGTTGGTGCAGGATTACAGCTCAAGTTGGACTCTGAGGCAGTAGCTGCCTTCCAAGCTCATCACTTTGCGCCACTCCTATGGGTGTACAACATAAAAGGAGGGTACTAAGGTCGGCCATGCTAGGGAAGAGCAGATGAGGATCCCTAGCTAGGTGTAAAGCCAGCCAGTCATACCCAGGCAACCAGTCATGGAAGGCCACTGCAGACATCGCAGATGGTTTGGTGAAAAGGAGCATCTAGTGGCATTTCAATGCACCATCTTCAACCCACATTGGTGGTATATGGGAGGCTAGCATAAAGGCAGTCAAAACTCAATGGAGACGCGTTGTTTGTGACCAGGCACTCACCTTTGCAGAGTACTTCACGTTGTTAGCTCGGGTGGAGGCAGTGCTAAATTCTCGGCCACCGAGTACTCTTAGTGGAGATCCAAGCGACTTAAAGGCGCTAACTACACGTCATTTCCTGACTGGATTACCTCTTACTGTACCATCTCATCAAACAAGCCATACAACATTTTCTAGAAAAGATGGAGTTTGGAGTATGTAAACACACTGAAACAGCGACTCAAGTGGACTCTCAAGTACAGAGACCTGAAGGAAGGACAGCTCGTGGTGATCAAGGATGACAATTTATCACCATTCAAGAGGCACCTGGGTAGAATCTGTGGTCTCCACTCCGGGAAAGATGGTGTACTCCAGGTTGTCAGTGTCTGTACTGGCCAAGAAACATTAAATACCCAGTGCCAAACTGCACCCACATACTTTACAGTAAATTGCCAAACAGCAGATTGTAAATATATGAAAGGGCAGGATGTTGGCAATACCTGACTATTAGGCTGGCACTGGGGTTGTGTGTATTAGAAGGAAAAAAAATACAGTGGACCATAGACATTGAACAACGAAGGGTGTGCATACGCATTTGTCTGGTATAAAGGTATCCATATCATTTACATTGGTCCCATGGATCTGGCTTGCAGTGTTGTCTATTGAGTAACGAGCATTTCATTACTGGTCTTCCAGACTTCTGCTACTTGTGACAGTTTTTGGGCAGTTTTAAATGTCATGACAAATTACAAGATTGATCACATAACAAAAAAGATTGCAATTGTGACAATGTATACTACATAACCAAGTGTGCTCTCTTACGGTTGTCCTTTCATCCTCGTTTTTAAATATATTATAATATTTTTACTTAAATACGTACTAATTAAAATTATTGGATGACAAATTCCATTTATGTTTGATTGAAATTGTTACAAAACAACAGATTCACATTCTAATACTAACACATTGCTACAAAATTTGACAAAATGAAAATATATTTTTAACAAAATGGTTAAATTTAAAAGATTAAATCAGCTTATTTTATTTATAATAAATATAGGGCCTTATTATATGTCCATATGTGTTTGACAACACATAGTAGAAAACTTGATCAAATGTTATTTGAGCACTTCTGAAATTAACCTTTAAAATATGTCACTGCTATTACCAGCATATATTTTAATGGGGGCACACTGAATGGCAAGCACTCAGTAAAGTTGGCAACGATGGCGGGAAAGAAGTCCCGTTTCTTAACGTTGAAATAAGTGTTAAGATACACGCATGTGAATACTGAAATAATTTTTTGGCTTGGTTTGAGTTTCATTAAACATTCAAAAGAGCTAAGCACTCATGAAATTATTTTTCCCTTTAGTTTCAGTTTCATAGATTTCGAATATATGAATTTATGTATGTATGTGTGTGTATATATACATAAGCACACGCATATGCATGCACACACATACATTCATTTATATATATACACACACACGCAGATGGACACACACACACAATTTTTGTCTCCTGAAATAAAGAGTCACATTTGCGCAACCCTAAAGATTTGAGAAATGGACAGCAATGGACACAGCAAGAGATAGAATTAATGTACGTACACCAGAAATCTCGCCAGAAAAAACACCTGGGTGCCAAGTTCTGGTCGAAAAGCAGCTACAATTGTAAGAAAGCAATGTTGAAACTTGCATTGATTACAAGGTCTATTTATATGATGAAATATTTGTAGCAACATATCAATATAGTCCCTGCAGCTACCAATCATCTATGTTCGTGGCAGAATGATATAGCTCTACTTTTTACACTGTGACTAAAGGATAAAAGTAGTGTAAACCCCTGCCCAATGTTCAGCATTTACTTAAAATTACATGGTTGTACCCAGAGCATAGAGCCAAAGTACCTCAAGTGCTAGCGTTCACTGTTGCTGGAGCCGCTAGGGCTGCTCTCCTTGTAAAGGCGTCGTCGCTTGTGCCTCTCCCTCTCCCTCGTGTTTGTGTCGTCGTTGTCATCCTCCTCCTCCTCCTCCTCGCTGCTCTCCTCGGATGGACGACGCGGATGCAGTGAGCTGCTCACCACCATCACTCGCTTGCGGCTCTGCGACAGCCCATTGCTCTGCTCCTCTGGCCTGTTCCAACACACACACACACATACTATCACATCATCCTTGCCACTAACTCCAAAGTCTGCAGCATGGCCTGATGTGTACACTGATCTCTTCATCACCCATCTCTTTAAAGTTTAAATACTCCACGAACTATGATGTTTTCACCAGTACCACTACTGCAAGTCAATAATCTGAGTACACTACTGACACCAAAATTGCATTAACTAAAAAAAAAAAGTTTTTATTTACACTGACACATATTTTATCATACTAACTTGGACACAAAAATAAGAACTTTGAATTACATAACTTCAAATTACCTGATTTGTGGTGCCAAACACATGCAAACATTAATACTAGGGATGCACTGATACATCGGTAGCCAATATAAGAGGGCAAATCAATAAATAAGTTACACTTCCACGTTATGGCCATGTATGAAACCACGGCCATGACAACATACAATGTAAGTTCACTTTTCCATATAGTCCCCAAGGGACTGTAAACATTTCTCGGAACGGTCAACCAACTTTTCGATTCCGGATGCGTAGACATCTCCTCCAGCGCCATGTAACCACCCGGAGACAGCTGCTATCACCTCCTCATCGTTTCGGAATCGTCATCCACCGAGATCCTTTTTCAGCTTACCGAAAACATGAAAATCGCATGGCGTTAAGTCTGGACTGTATGATGGATGTTGCCATACCTCCCACTTCAATCGCTGCAGCAGTTCAGACGTTTGGCGGGCCATGTGAGATGTTGCGTTATCGTGCAACAAAATCACACCGGCGCTCAATTTTCCCCGGCGCTTCTCTTTAATTACTTTACACAACCGGTTCAACGTTTGACAATACGAACCCGAGTTGATTGTCGTGCCTTTCTGCATAAATTCCACGTGCACCGCACCCTCCATGTCAAAGAACACTGCCGCCATAACCTTTCCTACTGAAGGTTGGACCTTGGCCTTCTTTCGTTGTGGTGATGAGGTGTGCACCCATTCCATCAATGTTGTCTTTGTTTCGGGGGTGAAGTGGTTGACCCACGTTTCATCCCCTGTGATGATTCGCCGCAGAAACTTGTTGCCCTCCGCAGAATACCGTTGCAAAAATGCCAGTGACTATTGGAAATGTTGTCCCTTGTGACGTGGGACCCATCTTTGACACAGTCTACGAAATCCAAGGTGCTCGTGAACAATGGGGAACACACTGCCCTTTGTGTCAGTCTTAATTCAGTGTGCATATGCACTACTGTGTGATCCATATCTGAACATAACGCAAAGTTAATGCAAGAACTCCATGTTAAATTCTACATGAATCTGCCTATAAGCATAACTTGCAGTTACCCATCCAGTGCCATGACTCTCACTCTCTCTTACACTCGCACATTCTCTCTCTTGTTGGCTGCCTCCCCTCTTCTAGCTGCTCTTGCAATCAATACTCTTCTCTACCCCTCTGTTTCCAAGAATGCAGCTCCACCTTGCAACAGGACAATCGCCAACAAAAGAAAGAGGGGAGTGAGGAGGCGGTAGGGTATTGAGGAAGAAAAAGATGGACACATTACTACTCCTTCCTTTCGTTTGTACGAAGAAAGGGTGATGCTGTCATTACAGCGAGCGAGAACACAAAATGAGACAGTGCATTCAGTTGCAGTAAATGTATCGTTCTAGTCCATACTCGCTATGGCGCTGTTCCACCATGTACTTATGAATAGGAATTGAGCATTACAAATAAATAGCACATAATGATAACCAAATAAAATATAGGGTGGCTACACAGAATATGAAAATAAATTCCAGGTTTTCCCTGTCTTTGTCAGATTTTTTCCCTGACCTATCCCAATACAAGAAAAGTTCATTTTTTTTAACATTTTTGTTAGTTGACGCCTTGTAAATTAATTAAGAAATGTTTTTTATGAAATTATATTTTTATGACTATCTATTTAAAGTAATTTTAACAAAGTCATGTAAGATGTGCAGAATGCACGTGTGAAAAATATTCTTTTAATAATTTCACTATTAATAATTTGTTCAGGCTTTGTTATACAAATCAGATTTTTTTGACTTGCAAATATTGATGTGGTCCTATAAACATATGGCTGAAATAAAAAAAAGACAACATTGTAAAGATATAGAAATAACATAACCCCAGCCACTTTTACAGCCCATAAAAATTTACAATTAATACTGTCATGGTACCTCTTAAGGAGGCTTTCAAAGACTCGTCTGAAATGTCACAAACGCCAATGCTCCAACTCACTATTGAGTGCAAAAATTTAGAGAAAGGGCCACAACAGTGTGTAATAGAATCTGTTTATTTTGTAATAAACTTAATGACTCATTTATATGGATTACAAAATGCACATATAGGAACTTTTATAATACATTCCAAAAAAAAAAACTACTATACAGTATTTTATATTTTGTACTTTCTCAAACAGAATTTGACTGGAATCTCAAACACAATAAATATGTGCAACCATCATCTACAAAATGAAATAATTACAAAAACATGGAGAAACATCACGAAAGATAACACAGCCAGATAATTAACTGCATTTTAGATACTATTGCAAAAATCATGAACAACTGAAATACTTTTGCAACATATTCCATTGATAATCAGCAAATGCACCTTTCACAAGACACCAACAAGAGAAACATACTGTACAACATTTTTGAATAGGAGAATTATAAATAGTATATCAAAACATTTAAATAAGGGGGAAAAAAATTCCCTGACCACTTGACATTTTTTTTGACATTTCCCTGTTTTCTCTGTCTGTAGCCACCCTGTAAATAGCACATAATAAAAGCGCACCTGGATAACCCATTTATTTCCTGATGATGTCTCGTAATGGACAGTGGTAGCACCTCGTCCGCAGCCAGTCTGGGGGCATCCGGGAACACTCTAAGGACACAACAGTTTCTCAGTCACAGGTAATTGATGAGGTAACAATTTTGATAAAAACATAAATCTCATAAACAGTGATTGCTGACCCTTTCATTCACACTGCACAAGCACAAATTCCATTCAAGTTGAACATTATGGTACGTACAACCCTTGGGCATTTATCAACATTACCAATGAGAAAATAGATTACACAACGACTGGAATTAAACAGCATAAGTTTAATTTCAATGAACAATAACTAGAGTTATTTTGCGAAACTGCACAGCAGTAAAGAAAGAAATTTAAGTATGTGTCTGTGACCAAACTGTATTACTTGTGCAGCCTCGTCTCAGATCAAGACAAGACTCAGAGAGACAGCTAAATAGGACCCATCATTCAGTGGTCTCTCTGTCCTCTGTTCACAACTTATTCTGAAAATTTGGTAACGAAAAATGCCTGGCTGCAGCACAATTGTTATGCATTTTTGCATACGAACCACCACTAATTTAAAATCTGCATCATAACTACATACAACATTGAAATTTTCTTAATTACAACGCCTATGAACTTTTTTTTCCCAATGTGGTCACTCATAATTAATTAACACGTGTTCATTTATCAATACAATCGATACATAACCGGAAAACGCATTCGGCCAGGCGTAAACAAAGTACGGAAAAATAAATTAGAAGATGTAGATACAGCAACTATCTCGTACTCGCAACCCTAGACATATTCACTCTGGGAATGTTGAATGCCAGCGCTAAAGTTGGTCGTCAAACAACTTTGATCACTCGCGTTCACAGACAAGACACCATTTTGGTGATCACGTAGCTAAGTGCTATTAATATTACCTATGCATAAATATTAACCTCAATTTTTTTGTGATGTGAAAATAAGACGACCCTTAAAGTTTGAAAGTGAAATTTGGAAAATAATATAGTCTTATATTTGGGTGAATACGGTAACTATTCTGTTATCCCAGCAAAACGGAATACTACTGTCTCTGGAAGACCACTGAGACTGTCCTGTAATCCCGGTGAAGGAGCATTGCTCTCAACCCTGGCACACCGCCCCGCTTATATAGGATCATTGTGGGAGAGCTCTCAGGATGTCTGCAAAATCAATCCCTTGCCAATCAGTTGTAATCACAGCCGGCCGGTCGTCTGTCCCTGGCAAATCCGCGCCACATAGTCCTGGCGCGGACACTTGACTGGGGTCAGTTACGTCTGACTTACTTCCACTTTCGGAAGTAGACCGAGCACATAAGCCTCCTCAACACTGAAGCGTGAGGGGTGGAGGGATTTGACCACTTATTACCGTATCTCCATATGGGCCAAGCCCATAGTATAAAAAAAATTCATAAACATAAGCATCATTCATAAAAAAAACCATCACTGGTAGTAATTTCGAATCCAATCTTAAAAGTGTAAACACTTAAATTTTTTCAGTTTGACCAGTTAGTGGCCACAACTGTCTAGAAAAAAAAACCTTTATCTCATGTAATACAATTTATCACTATATATATATATATATATATATATATATAAATATCAACCTTCATTTGCTGTATTACAAAATATTAATATAAAAAATATTAGTGAAGTAGTAAAGAAAATAAAAATTATATCACTTCTTTAGTTTCCGTAGCAGTTAAAATTTTGGATTATTCTCCAACACCAAAACAAACTCCTCCTGAAAGAGAAGTATTTTCAGATTATAGTTCTACTGATTCATTCAGAAAAAAGAGAATATTTTAGAGCTGTGCTGATTTGAATTGGCTTCTGGCGAATTTGCTGATGTTGACCAAATAAATGTATGAACTGAAGACAAAGATAATTTTCCATCGATTTGACAAACATAAAATGCTGGGCATAGGTAGTCCAGTCTTTCCTTTATGAACACTGACAGTTTTCCTATGTAACAAAGTGCTTTCACAAACAGTACAGGGCATCTAGGAAACAAAAGCATCAGTGAAAAAGGTACTAAACTTCAATTATTTTTTCAAGTGAAGTCTGTAGTTTTTATCCCAAGCTCCACCCTGCTGTGCAATGATAATTTACCAGATTGAAATTGACAAAGGTCAGAGTCATAGTTGAGAAGGAAAAAAACGTGAAAATGCTTTCCCACAGGTAAATATAAATTTTTCAAAACTATTTGTTATGAAAATTGGGAATCAAATAACTTTTAAATTAGTTTATAGAATTCAAATCACTAAAGGATTTAAAATAAATACAGGATGGCTAGCAGGTTTTACTGTAGTACAGTGCTCGAGAAGGGAATCACATCTATTCAAGCCATAATAAATGCAACAAACTTATTTTTTTACCCATTTCCCTCGAATTTACTATTTCTTTTAAAACAAATTTTCATGGTTCCTGAGAAAAGGGTCGTTACTTCGAGAGGGTTGCTATTCTCGAGAGTTGACAGTATAAGCATTATAATGGTATAGTATGTATGTATTTTTAATAGAATAGAATATGCTAGCTTCTCACCTGCGAAGCAATATCACTGCTCTCCTTGCTACTGTGTCCTCCGGCCGCACACAGTGCGTGACTTTGTCCGCCGCATAGCCACTGGAAAAAAAATTAAAAGGAATGAAGCAGTAAGCCATAAAAATTGCATTAAAAAGTACTTCACCCAGTAAAAAATTATTGATTAATCTATGCATAAAAATATGTGTGTGTGTGCATATGTGCATGCATGCGTACAAATATGTTTTGTGCAAGTGTATCTGCATGTACCAGTTTGTGAATTTTTGGTATTGTCACTGCTTTAAAGCAAAACACATTTATTCCCTTTGCTAAAATGATAAAAATAAACTGAATGTTGTCTCCAGCGAAGCAGACTCTATGGAGAAGCTACCCCCACTGTTTACACACAAAAATTTTAAGCAAAATGTTGACAAATTTGAACAAATGATAAATGGGTTAAACCACAGTGAATGCATCTCAGTTATCTGGTAAGTGTGATGTTCTTCAGTGCCAGACTCTTGTTACATGATCAAAGGGATTAGATTCAAACAATTAGAAATAAGTTAGTACTGATTTTAAGGAAACATTTGATCTTCTTTTTGTTTTTTTGTAAGAGGATGTAAAAGTTTTTCAGTATTTCAGACTTTTGACAGTGTTATTTTTTGTGTATCAACCACAAGTTTGTTTCTTAAAAAGTCATAGTTTCAATTTGCATTGGGAATCAGTGATAAGGGTTGTTAAGATGTTTGATGATGTTCTTTCTTTTCGAGTACATTCCGGAAATGCAGTTGGTTATTATTTCAGTGCAGTTTAACTGCGTGGGAAAGTGGTTGTGACAGGGTTCACACCAATGTCTGAAGGGACTCTGTACCACGCAATGACATTCTGTAGTGATCAGGAAGGTGCGATAACAGTAATACTGTGCGACGCTCTTCTCTTGGTATGAAAGTGGTGCAACTGATGTGAGGGATGGGGGGTGGAGTGCTGTGGTGTTATTAGCTGTGAGCGCCCGCCACCACCTCTTAGACAACCGCAGCCCATCATGAGTGAATGTGACAAATCGGCCAGACACGGTAACATGCTTACCAATGGATTTTATGATATCCTCGTAATCCGCATGGCTTATACTGCAAACTGTTTTATGTGTCTGATATGTAAAATGCATGAACTGCGTAAACGACAATAATTTTCAGAGAAAAATGTTTGTGTTTCATTGGTTTTTTATAATGGTATCTTTATTTACAAACTTTTCTCATACTACAATGTACAGACTGAGTCACTCTGAGTTTGTCATCCCTTGTTTCTGATGGCTGCAACATCACAAAGATTCAAATACCCTAAAATTATTGTATCTCCCACTCCTAAACCCATAATCACCACACCACTTTTTAGTGATACAAAAAGTCTTCTCTACCTCAGGCCTCAAAGTCATCCAACTTTCCAAAAACAATGGGGAAAAAAAAAACACTTTTCTAGTGTATAAAAGTGGACATACATGAAAATTGGGGTATGGTATGCTTTTATTGTAGAGAGAGAGAGAGAGAGAGAGAGAAGGAGAGAGGTGGAGAAGGAGAGAAGGAGAGAGGTGGAGAAGGAAAGAGGGAGAGAGGGGAAGAGAAGGGGGGAGGGGAGAAGGGGAANTATATATATGCCATGCTGGTTGCTAGGTAACCGCTTCCCCTCTCAAAAGGTGTGTAAGGGGAGGGCGGATGCCAGACTCCCTGTGTGGCAGTCACCATCTGAACTGAAGAGAGCAAATACGTTGCAGTGATGATAAATGGGGCACATTTCACATCCAGTTATTAGATGTTTGCATAAACAACCAGCTTAAAAATGATAATTACAGGAAATTTTAAATGACGGGACCAAAAGATATTTTGATTGATGCAATAGCCAATAAAAGATACAAGTGGGTAACGTTATTATTTAGGTCAGAATTTTTCCAAAATCAGTGAAAATTAACTTTGGATAAGATTTATTGGTACATGCCTTTTTTGGTACATCGAGAGTCCACTGTATTTGGTTGGACCCCAGTGCTTCTTTATTTGCTGCTTTTAGAGATTTTAAAAAAATTGCATGTGCTTTTATTTGCAATTTCTACTTTAGTTTTGAACCACAGTGGGGAACACAAAGTTATGAAAAATAAGATTAGTACCACAAAATTAGCAAATTCATTCTAAGTGAACTACCATTTGCAATTGGTAAACACGTTCGTGTTTAAAGAAAATTTCTGAAAATAGTTTTAAAATACAAAATGATTAATTGACTTTCAACACAATTGAAATTTGAGGAAGAATGTAAAGAAAAGATTACATTTCAGGCTCAATATACCAGAAATGTATGGCATGTATATATCCTTGGCATCAATTTATATGGAACAGATTAGTAAAAAACAAAGGAAAACATTTGCAACTTACCTCAACACCGTAACGCAACCCCTCGATAAAGGTAGGCACAATATGGGTTTTGATACTCTAATAGGCTTGAAGCTAAACTTGCAGCCGAAACTAAGTGCACTGTCACTCATGAATGACACTGATATGATGGGTCTGCAAAAAAAAAATACCATGTCACGTCATAGTTCATTAGTTATAGTGTAGTTATATTTTAGCAATTACATTTGTAAAATCACTAAATAAATGTACGAAAATGTACTATGGGCTGTTCAAAGTAAAGTGAGCGCTTTGGAGGCCCTAGTTACTTTTTCCATTCAGCCATTTTTTTTATCTTTTAACCACCTTTTTAAATATATATTGCCTATAAGTCATAAACATTGTGCATACATTCCATCGCACTCGAATGTTAACACCTAAGGCTAGAATTATTAAATATATTTATTTGACTATTATTCCAAATTAGAGGACTTTCAAAAGTGCTCACTTTACCGTAAATAGCATACACATTACTGACAGCTGGATGAGACACAATAGGGCAATGAGTAGCATAATGAATACAAATATACTTTGTACAATGTAACTATACTTATAGTGCAGTATAGTAACTAGCCACATTATACAAAAACTAAGATCGAGGCAGTGCTAAACCTTCGGAAAATTATAATAGGTATGTATTTGGTTTGACCACTGTACAGCCCAATTACTGGAGCACATGGAAAACTGGGAACCACACAGAGCATCACAGTGGGTGAATAGACACTAGTGAAACACAGGGTCAAAAAGCAGCAATGAAAAGGAAAAAAAACGTACTGAATAGGAAAAAAGAATGTTGTGGAAAAAGGAAAATAAAGTAGGAATCTAGACCAGTTTAAAATTTTGTAAAGTATAATTCCATGTGGTTTAATTTTTTTCAATATTTTTCAAGTACAGTGACATTGTAAAGTAATGTGATTTCAACAGAAAAGGCAATGTTTTTTTCTTTTGAGTGAGTATTTTGTTAATGCAGAGTAGTTGAATATTTTATGGTAATATTTTATTTGAGCTGAAGCCATATTATGGTAAGTGAAGAGAGACTTTGTAATGTTCCACCACGCTGTTATTGCCGCTGTTATTGCCGTATTCATAATATTGCAGCCCCACAGTTAGGCGCCATATTTGTGGTGATGCCAGCGGCACATTCGGCAGCCCTATTTGGGAATCTGGCAACATTCTGTGAAACAGCAGTGACGCATGATCAGATATGCTAAGCAAAATGTTGTACTCTGGCAAAAATGTGAATAAACACACTGCTCTAATAACATTATTGACTCC
This sequence comes from Clitarchus hookeri, assembly GCA_002778355.1. Lineage (NCBI taxonomy): Eukaryota > Metazoa > Arthropoda > Insecta > Phasmatodea > Phasmatidae > Clitarchus > Clitarchus hookeri. Next base: position 49,831 of record NQII01000767.1, read on the forward strand.
GGACCCAGCACTGACAAAAATTATATACTGTATTTTCAGATGTTATATTCTTTATCCAAACGAGTTGAAGTGAAATGTTTTTAAATGTATTATTTACAGTAATACTAATACAGTAATACTTTATTTTCTAAAAATTTCCATTTTTATTGTATTTATTTGCTAAACTTTATTCACAGATAATGTACAGCTTCAATTATACTCAAAATCAAGTCTAATAAGGTCAGAAGTTGTATGTTATTGATGTACATGTCAGATCCCTCAGACTAAAATCCCAGATATATGGAAATTTTTTGACAGTCCCCTGTGAAAAACAGTAGGTAGGGAGTCCACTGTGAACATTTATTTCTCTGTGGGTATGTCGTGTAGTCAAAAAAAACTGTTTATTGTCTGGTTGACTTCAATACTCTTCACATTACTTGTGTGTTTGCTTGACTTGTGGTTTGAAATGTCATTCTCACCACCATGCAAAATATTTAAGTTGCACCTGCAAATACTGCAAAAAGGAAACTTGCTGCCTTTTACAGATTTAATTTAATAATGAATGGAAATTCCTTTCGTATTACAATCTCAAAAAGACTGCCAATACTGTTTATTTCCCTGTGCAACTCATTTCAATTCTGTGAACGATTAAGAAACAAAACTCGCATGGACACACACACGGAACAAAGTAAACTTTGTACTATCGTCGCTTCAAGTCTTCCATGCAACAAGGAAGTGAATGAAAGCACGTGGCCAAAGAAACCTGACCATTCACGTATATTCACTGACTGTACCAGTAGACAAGCTGCACCACGTGGACAACAACATTGCCAATGAATGGTTGCATTGAATATGTAAACAAAATTGTTTAATTTTACTGGGTTTATTGTTGATTGGGTACAAAAACCATTCTTTCATGGACTTGTAAACTTGTGTTTACATCGCTAGTTACCAAACAACACGTCATACTGGAGACTGACATAAAAGCTCATAACTGTTGAAAATACTTTTTCAAAGTAGTGCCATAGCACAGATAATGTTGACATGGATGGTTTCAAGCTCTATATTTGCAGTAAAAGGTACATCAAGGTACCCTTGAGGAATAATAAAATACATTAAATTATGCAAAGGCATTACAATCAAAATTCTCTCTCGTTCAAGAAAGCTTCATAAATTGATTACAAAACTTGACGAATTATGTTAAAATTAAAAAATACAACTTGCAAACTATATACAGTGGAACCACGTTATAGCGATATTCGACAATGGCAAAATAAATTATCGCTATAGCGAGTTATCGTTATAACAAAATTTAGAGTGACCCCTAGTTTTGTTATTGTATTTGCCCTTGTAGATCCTGTGTTTAAAGAATGCCATAAACTATGGGTATGCAGTGACAAATTAGTACAAAAATGTACGTGTGACAGCGGCATTATGTAACGACCAGCAGACGCGAGGTTTTTTTCCTCCTCCAGTCTTCTAACCACTTGACCAAATTTTA
>NQII01000767.1:51338-148078 GCA_002778355.1 Clitarchus hookeri
CTACCAATCAGTGCGTTACTTCACTCATTGTCATTCTCTCTTTCTCACACACAAAGCCTGGAGATCACTGAAAACTTCCCTCTGCCGCTACCCACCATGAATCGCGTCTCACCCCTCTGCTGTACTCTATTTCTCCTCCCTTCTATCCCCTCATTAGTTCTTCTTCTCCTGTCTCCCCCCCCCATCATCTCTTTCAGCAACCTGTTTCTCGCCCCTCTGTCCGCTTCCATTCTTCTCCTGTACCTCGTCACTCCTTTCTTAGCTTGCAGCAGTTCATTTTGTGTCCTTATAAAAGTTAGCAATCAGTAATGTAACCGAACTGCGCGCAGAAACTACATAACTGTGTTCAGTCCTCGTGTCAATGTTAAGTGTAGGTTGCAGCTCCATACCACCATCCTCAAAGCTTGCATCCTGTCTCGCCACAAAGCAGAGCTTCCACATGTGTGTATGTCTCCATTCCACTCCCTTTTCTAATCATGTTACCTTTCTATAAATTCCTCCAAGCCTTCTTTGTTTCCGTGTATGGCAGAGCATAGCCAACCTCTCAGGTAGTGGAAAAGGGAAGAGGCGACATGACATGACTTTTCTTTAGAGTTGACATTCCAGCAAGGCAAAAAAAAAAAAAAAGGACCCTACACCTCTCTCCTTACCATGCCTTCTTTCTTATCCCCCATAACACCCTTCTCAAGCCGCAGACAGGAGAGGCTAACAAAGGCTGGCTCGGGCATAGCAAGTGGGTGAATGTCACTTGCGATACGTGTTTAAACATTTAAAAAATATGAGTTTACGAGTTTACAAATGTTCCTATCTCTAGAGCGAAAGGCTTCATTAACTGATTTGCGTTATAAACGAAGTAATTACCTTTCAAATGATAGGGAAAATGACGGTGCATTTAAAAACTATCGCAATAGCGGACGTGATGCTATAGGCCATACTCGCAATAACGTGGTTCCACTGTAAATCGAAAAAATTACTATATACCAATCTTTAAATATGACGTTTAAAACAATTATTAGAAAAAGTTGACTAGATTACATTTTTTGACAACTGTTTCAGCCCAGTAAAGCCTCTGTTTCTTAAAATGGAATATATTAAATTACTATTTTAAAAAGTTATAATTTCGGCGGAGGCAGTCAAAAGACCCGGCAAAGCTCCAACCAAATAAAACTGTTGCAGACAAAAACATATTAAAACGTACTTGAAACAACCCAACGCGAGTCTCGTGGACACCAACATTAATTAAAAATGATTAATTCTTGGGCGGCGGACAAGACAGTACACAATACGTTAAAACAAGGAGACACAGTGACACGACCGTTTTAGTTTAACAGAAACTACAATTTTGAAAAAACTAGCATTACTGCTCACCCAAGACGAACACAACTATGCCACACAAAACACTAAAACATTTAAAAAAGAGCCCAACAGACACACAAAAATTGTCCACGACTCACCGTTAATTACGTCCTAATGCTCGGCGGCTCAGGCAATAAGACTAAATTAAAATGAGCCACATCGCGGCCTCAACGTCCTAGAGAACGACGAGTGTGGCAGTTTAAATTATTTGAAGATCTCTTGCAGGGGACACGTTCAGGCGATGGCAGGACGTAGAATACGAAAAGCTCCAGCCGCGCAACTGCTTAAATAAACTATCAGAACTGTACAAAAATTATGACGCACAAGCGGAGGGGAAAATGAGAGGGGAGGAAAGAGGAGGGGATCCGAGCCAAGCAAAGAGTATACCACCACGTCGTGTAGAAAGCAAAGAATGTCTTGAGCGACGGGCGCTAGCATCGGAACGTTTAAAATCCATAAGAAATTTCACGCTGCTGTAAAATGGTAAAAGACCTTGCATTGGCAAGTACGAGAGAGAGAGTTTTGGTTGGGACAGGTCTGAGACCCTTTTGTCAGTATTGGCCTGATGAGTAAGGCAGTTGCTTTTTTGTAGTTAGGGTAGACATGGATGTTGTGTGTTGATCCAAGCAAGGAACTATAATAAGCAGTCTACCAATATTAAAAGAACCATCCTTTTATGTCATTATTGTTGACATTTGACTCCAGTTTGCACTGAACACAGAATTGACATTGTACTTGAGATCCAAGATGAAGGTAAAATAATGTGATAATGAAGCAGCACCAGAATGCAATGGCGGGGAAATGGGAGATAAGAGGAAAACAGCCAACCAGGCTATTAACAAGATATATATGTGGTATGTATCATTTGATTGCAGCATCCCAGCTGATATCATCTGATGAAATGCTTTTCTATGGCATAATACAGTCTTTATATATCAATATGTAAACTTAATTTGTTTGCAAATAACAGTGTCGCAGTAATCCACAGTGTAGCCGCATCTAAGGTAGGTTTCGATTTGGGATCGGTTTCTTCAAAATCTCACCCTTACTGAAGGGGGATGGGTATGGGGGGGGGATAGGTAAATGTAATAATGTAGTTAATACTAATCATAAGGGGAAATATTAATTTAATTTTTATTTGTTGCGAGGGAATATAATTATTTTTCAGTATTTTAAATATTTTTGCAGTGATAATATGTGTATCTGTTGTAAAAGTCGTAGTTTGAATTTGAGTCATAAAACAGTGATAAGGGCTGTTAAAATATTTGATGGTGTTCTTTCTATTCGAGTACATTTTGGAAACACAGATGGTTATTTTTTCGGCACAGTCTGGCTCGTGTGGAAATGTGGCTGTGACGGGGTGCGCACCTGTTTCCCAAGGGACATTTTGCACCATGTGATGCCCTGTTAGGTAGTAATCGGGGGGCACAATAATAGTAGCACAGCGCAATGTCCTTATTTGAGTATGTTTGTGGCACAATCAATATGAGGGGTGAGGGTGGAGCGCTCTGGCATTATCAGCCCTGAGCACCCACCGCCACCTCATAGTAGACAACTGCCCATCAGTCAACATAACGCAAATCAGCCGGACGCGAGACCACAGTTGCCGCGCTTACAACAGTCATGAAGTGTGAATTATTAATGGATTCTGTGACTGTGTTTTCATAATCCATCTGGCTCGTATCGCAAACTGCTTTGTGTCTGCTATGTAAAGTATGTGAACTGCATAAACTTAAATAAATCTCAGAGAAATTTTTTTGACAAATCATTTGTTTTTTACATTGGCTCCTGTATTTCCTAACTTTTCTCATAATTCTACCGAGTGAGAGAACCAATGGCTGCAACATTACAATTGGTGATGTAAAATGAAAATACAGTATTCTCAAGAACTATAAAGTTCTTTGCAGAATTCTCTGTAAACTCACCTATCAAAAATATGAATGGGATCAATGTGTGAAACAATGCAACCTCCTGGTTGATAGTCGTTGATGACTGCAGAGTTGATGAATCCCTCTGGAACAATGTTGGCTCCCACCAGAGGCTTTACGACTAGTTCATGGACCCAGTCTGGGATGGGGTCCACCTCTCCAGGAGGATAGAGTCGCTCCATCCCGGGACCTCGTTTCGACAGTTGCGACCCATACGTGTAACCTTCACCAAAGAAGTACCTAATACCCAAAGAAATTACGAGTTATGTTCGTCATTTCAAATACTGCAAATATTTAGTCATGAAATAAACACTTTATATTTAGTAAGTGCTTAAATACAGAACTCAATGGTGCAGCATAACTAAAAATGATTTCTGGAGTAGTTTTAAGTAAAAGTCCCTAACATGGTTCTTACACACAAAAGTTTATGGACTTTATGGACTTGGGTATGCTGAATAACCAAAAAGAGATAAAGCTTTAGGAAAATTCAACATGACCAACGTGCCCATATGTCTACACTGCTGTCACATGAGAGTGCATTTGACCAGTTTTCAGACAATGACACCAACTAATTTTACGTTTCCTCCTGCTCAGCAAAATAACTCCAAATGATCAACGATGATGTTTCTTCCACAATATCTCTGTAGTAATCAACTACTTCAGTTGCACCATATTTTTGTGAACCAGACTACACATCAGACACACACAATGAACATTAAAATTTTTTTTTTACTTCTAAACAGTTCAAAATGTGAAATGTGACAGGCCTGTGGAAATATGCGGCAAACAAAATATGACAACTTCCACTATGTACAATTTCATTGGTGCAAATCAATATAATGAATTTAGCTACAGCTTTTTAATTCTGCTGCTATTACATTCCAATATTATTTTGGTGAACAGCCCACATTAAAACTGTGTGTATTAATCTGATTATAATGTAAGAGCATGAAATTGGCAAACAATATTTCAGACACATCCCTCATGGAGGTGCGAGTGCATGCGTGTGTGAGCTACAGACATGTCCGAAACACCTCCACAAACTCTAGCTTAAAACTTTACTGCCACCTTAAGGCCATTAGTGCGCAGTGGAAATGACACAGCTTGGCATCATGCTATATTCAAATTACGATCAGATAAGTGTACAAATGTCTAACTTACATTACTGAACATGTTTATCACATCATAACGTAAGAAAAATCCAATGGAAGTAAAACCACTTAATAGGTTGATATATTTTTGTGAACTTTTTTTTTTTTAGCAGTAACTATAAGCACAAGCCAAAAATAAACCAATTTTTTTTTAACAAAATTATAAAAAATCCATTTTAAAATTAAAGTCGTATAGTTCAAGCCATTACTAGCACCTAGCTCTTTAATTATTATGAACAAATAACATTTTAATTTCTACACTTTCAAAATTGTAGTTGACAAAAATGCCGAAAGTTCTCTGCAGCTCTAATACAAAATAATAAATTTTAAAATTTGTTAAATATACTCTGTACAATTTGAAATGTATTAATAAATGCAACGTGTGACATCTCTTTGATTTTAAACACACAAATACAGCATGCACTAACAGCCTTAAGATGGTGTTACAACTAAAGTGAGACTCACTTGTTTCTAAGAGGGGCCCGGTCAACCGTGCAGGACTTGTACTCCCCCTGGTCCGCCAGCTTCACCACCTCGTCTATCTTCTTTTCAATGAGAGCACACTGCTCGCTGTCGAACAGCCGTCGCTGCTGGATGCCCGTGTGTATTCGCTTCAGGGTCACAAAGTTCTCGTCCACGTTGTGGTATGGCGAGTACTGGTGCGGAGAGTACCTACCACAATATAGGAAATATACTGTATCAGCATTAAGCATGGACACCATCGCAAACATCCATTAACTGAGTCTGAAAAATAATGGCAGATGGCTCAACTAGGTACAATAAGTTTCCATCTCAACAATCAGTGTCTGGAAGGAGCAGGCATGTTGGGTTTGGAGTGGGGATGGGGTCTAAAGTAAGGGTTGAAACCTCGGGCAATACTTTGTCTGCTTTCTCTCTGTAGCCGTAAGGGCAAAGTTTCGGAGGCGGATTGTACTCTTTCTTACCAAGGTGGCGGGTGTCCTCGGCTGGGAGGGGCACGGGGGTGCTATTGTTCTTAGGGGAGAGACGGGTCTGCGACTGATGCGGCTTTAAACAAGTGTTTGTGATGACCTTGTTGGTCGTATATAAAACTTTGTGAAAGACTTTTCTGGGATATAAAGTTTCATAAAAGTTTTTTCGGAGTTCTCCTTTATGTACCACACTTTTTCTTTAAGATCTTTGTTATTGTGCACCGCCTCCTGACGGTTGTTTCTCTGCTTTACGTAAAAATATAAAGGTTAAGTTTTTGAAAAAACGAATACTGAAGGGACTGAAGGACGTATAGACTGTTTCATGATTCAGAGACTATCCGTTGCACCTTGTTTGAGAAAGAAGAGAGGAATTTAAATTCTGTTTTGTTCAGACTTTGAAGTATGGGTACAAATCATTCATAATATAAAAATGGTCTTTACTCTGTTTTTAACTGAAAAGTTGATGATGACAAAGCGTTAGTTGCAGAAGGTATTGATGGAGGCCCAAGTGGAAGATTTTAGGAATCAAAAAGCAACAAAAATGGCTTAGGAATTTATTTTAACATTATTTTGGCATGTTCGACTTAACTATGAGTTAAGTGAGTCAATAAAGATACAAAAGTGTACGTATATCGTAGTGTTTGTGCTGTATGTTTCAAGTAAATTTGTTTGTATTAATTTTTTGAATAATGAGTATGTAAATATATATGCAATAATGTACCAGTCTTGTAGTGTTTGCTCAGTTTATTAGACTTAAAATTAAAACCCTTATTAAACATGTCTGCACTATACTTTATTTGTACTATCATGCAACCATTAAGTGCTTCATGTATGGCTCAACAAGTAGAGAGAATTATTACACTGAGTGTTGATGATATTCTGTATGTGAAGCTTTTGTAAGTTTCCCCTGTTGCCAGAAACTGCAGTATAACAGATACCCTGAAGCAATATTTAACGTTCTTTGTAATAAATTTATATAACATCTGGGACACTTTAGATAAATGGTTCGATACAGAGTATCAATAGAGAAACCACCAAATTAAATAGAAACAGTACCTACTTATATTCCATAAACTAAAATACATTGTCTCATATTTGTGCTTCTTTTTATAATTTGTGTTTCGACAAGACACTCTAATTTGTCGAATAACTTTTCATCCATGTCCCAATAGTTATTAAAGCATTCTGGATCTTTCGGTCGCAGTTCTTCACTGACAAGTCTGTGAATATTGCCTGCTTCTACATCGCGTTGTTGAATCCCAGATCTTATCCACCACTGACAATTATTTCACCTTTTGTTCCTTTTTGTAGCTGACAGAATTGATATTGCCAAATTACCCCAACAACCACAAATACAGAATCCAAATCTTCAGTTGATATTTTAAAAAGGTGTACACCTTGTTCACAAGCAAATTACATCTGTTCATGTTCCAACTCACACATATAGTCAAGTTCAAATGAGAAAATAATCTTTGCGCAGCTCTGAGGGAGGGATAGTAGGGGAGGGCTCTACCCAACGCATGCTGCTGGAGGAAGGGAAACCACGTGACACTGCTGGTGCTGTACACACCAAACTGATAACATCGCTCGTTACTATTGTGCTGTTAAATACTGTGCTGAGCCGTCTACATTTTTTCGACAGGTAATATTCATGTGCGGAACAGCTCTTACCCCACACGCACTCGGTGGCTGTCACTACTGAACTGAACAGCCTTACCCCTTTTTGCTGTGGCAATGGACTCTCCCGACTCGCCCGACATGTTTAGATCTTCGGCGCACTATACGAGATCTTAAAACATTGAAAATTAATACAAATTCAAAATTTAGTATCTTCAAAAAATGTGCGTGTTTAAATTAACTTCTAATTAAAATCAAACAGGTTTCTTTAAATTTCACAGTTCCTTGACACAGCTAGCTCAGTCAAGAGTATGAAAGACTTTTAACATAAGGGTTGTGGGTTCAAGCCCCACGTTGGGCACCACTGTGGTAAGTTTAAGGTGTGTGTGTGCACACGCGTGCATGCATGAATGTGTGTGCGCATCTGGTAGATTTTACAGTGTGTTGTGATACATTTGTAGTGTGAAATATAATTATTACAGTATCTGTTAATGAAATAGCACAGTGTACGTTCATTCAATATTTCGTTGAACAATTTAAATCAACAGAAGAAGTAGGGTATTTCAATGTGCTAATTATGTGTAGTGATGTAGAACATGATGAACACAGCAGGCACAATAGCACACAATATAGAAAAAAGATATATTACCTTCAATAGCAGGAAATATGCTATAAGTCATAAATCAGATGAAGTCAGAATACTGTGTGCATAAAATGATTCTCAAATAAATTTAAATTATGATTATTGCTGAATGGATTTCTGTGTCACTGTGAGAAATATCATTAACTACCAAACTGTCCAAATCATGTAGGCCTACAGAAAACATTGAGAGTCAACAAAAATATGTAATTTGTTTGCTATGAAATGAATCAATTCTTTGTGAGTCTATGATTCAAAATCTGAACACGAGTAAAAAGAACCAGAAGGTGAAGACGAGAAGAGGGAGAAGAGGCAGCTGGTCTGACTAGTTCGTAAAGTGAGTCAGGAGTCATGAGTCGGATTTGCAGTTTAAGAGGAAAAGGGTAAAGGGAAGGGTGGCCTTGACAACAAGCATTACATAACTACAATCTCTCTTAACAGATACTGCCTGCACAAACATCATGTTGTAACTTGACACCTGAAAATGCCAAGCAGTACCGAAGTTTAGAATTTTGTAGTTCACAAAACTTCCAAGAAAATAAAATAAAAATGTCCTTTAGTAATTGTGCTAACTAAAAGAAAAACACATAAAGACTTAACAGGTGCAGCAAGAGATGAGAATGAGAAGCGGAGCTAACAGATCGAAAAAGGGAGAGAAAGACATGACTAAAGAACTTTAGTACATAAGAACAAAAATAACAAAATTAATGGTTCTTTTGAAAAAATAATTATCACCGAACTCATTGAAACAAACTGATTTGTTCAGCTGAATAGTTCTACCCATCGCTACTCCTATATAAATAATACTTTTCTGGGGGCATAATAAATAACCTATTGTACAATGGTGCAGGGGATTTTACAAATTGAAATCCTGGAGAAAAAGGTGACGTCTGCCAAAATCAAACAAGCTCAAAAGAAGACTTGCTTCAGACGTGGTCAAGCTAACGTGCCTAACGTAATGCAACGAAAAAATATACTTCTGGTGGTCACCAGGACTACCTGAAAAACTAGCCAAAGGAAAAAGGCATAACTGAAACTTAACTGCCAAATAAAATAATAATCTCAAATAAATTAAAAATTGGTAATTAATGAAAATAGGGGTTTTTCTGAAGGAAACACAGTAAACTCACAAAAGTAACATAAATGGGTTCTGCACGGCTTATCTTTTTAATATTGAGGAGGGCGTAATGGTAAAATAAGTAGAACGTACTAAATAAAATAGTTAAAATACGAGGAGTTCTGCCACTTTATGTCGGACGCCATGTTGAATAGCCATGTAATGCTGTCGGCGCAGACATGAACTGCATTCAGTAGCTGTTTAGATGCAATACAGTGTGGACCGTGAGTTGTGTCGTCCAAATCCAACCGTGCAAAGGCTTGTGATTTAAAAATGGAGGGCGCAAGTACGAGTGCTTCTGTGCGTTACAGTCGTCTATGTGGCGGATGTTACTTGGACGTTTTAGTAGATTATGGTGTTTTGTCAAGTGAAGTAAGGTACAAGTTATGCACGACGGTAGTTTAATTGGTCAAGGACAGTGGAATTGTACCCGCCGCGTAGCTAGAAGAGTTAATTTATATATGTCTGGTATGATCTACTGTTACCTGAAACCCAAAAATTCTAAATTAGAATAAAATCATAAGTTAGATTAAAACCCTCAAATGCTAGATTAGAATGAAATCTTAGGTTGGATTAAAACCCATATAATCCTAGGTTATATTAAAACCATACAATCCTAAGTTACATTAAAAATGTAAAATGGTGATTCACTCATCATGGGGTTAGGTAAAGTTAGGTTAGGAGGGAACATATTACAAAATTGGGTGGACAAATATTAAATTGAAGTGTTTTTGTATTTTTTGTGGGTGTAGTTTTAGTGATTTTACCCACAATTTGCCTGATCTTCATAGCCCTCCCCACTATAATATTTGTGGTTTGTATTGGTAATACGTTAATGCCCCTAGTAAATTTGTGTTCTGTGTAATTAGTAGAGTAAAAATATACCACTTTCCGTGATTTTTTTTCTTCTTCAGAAAAGCCCCTATTCTCAAAAATTACCATAAACATTATACAAATTAAAATATACATAAACTGTTAGCTGGACCATTAAGCTAAACTATTTCATTAACTTTCTATACAACCAGTTACAGTTTTTCAGGAGCACCCAAAACCATTCATAGCTACCCAGAATTAAACCTTTGGGGATAATCACACCATATACACAAAACACCAAAATAGGTCTATGTTACATGTACACACACTTAAATGTGAAAAAGAAACAAAAAATTGCTGCGAAACTTCATGCAAAATCTTAAGCAGCACAGCCACAAAAACTTATCTTGGGCAAATATATTCACAGTTAATACTTAATAAGTACAGTAATTGTTTTGAAAAAGGGGTGTTTTAAAGGTAATGTCCAAAAGCTATAAAAACTGTATTTTTTTCATTTACAAATAAAATAAATAAATAAAACCTGTGGAAGTAGTGCATTGTTTACATGTACCCCCATGGTATGTCCATCGCATGACGTAGTGACGTTGAGTAAAGCCAATCGAAACTTGTTAAATTAAAAGTTGAAATTGCCAATTCATTCAACCATTTCAATATGTTTTACTGTTATATGAGATGTGCACTTGCGGAGTGCTGTTCTCGATACATTAGTGGTCCTTTGCTATTTTTTACCATGCAAAGTGTTAAATCTAATTATTGTGCAGAATTACAAATGTGTGTGGAGTTTAGAACCATTACCAATAGAATGTAAATGTGTTCTATGCATGTACAATATATCAACAAGGAAGTGTATCCGCCGGCTACATGGGTGAGTAATGTCAATGAAGTTTGGTTGATATGTTTAATAGGCTGTACTTAGTAGTACAGTATGTTAGCGTAGAAATTGCATTCAGTATAGTGGATTATACTGCGTTGTATTGCATGTTTGTGTGTTAATTGCAGTGCTTGCCTACTGTCGGCATAGCTGTGTGAAATTAAATTAAACCTAACTTCACAATAGGAGAATCACAAGGGGGAATGGGAGAGCCTATGCGCTATAGCATATCGGAATAATGGCAATAAGGACTCGCAGGATTAAATCTTATTCTAAAATCCATTTAATTACAGTAGTTTAGTTGATTGTACTTTTTCTAAAGTGCAATAATGATTAGGTGCACCCACCCCTGTGATTCACCTATCATGAAGTTAGGTTACGTTAGATTACGTCCTGCATTTACCATGGTTAAACAACACAATTTAACTACCATTATTTATTCCCGTTAGTCCAACATGCAATAGTGGGTTGGTGCACCCAACCCGTGAGTAACCTATTAAGTTAAAGTAGGGTTAGGTATTTTGCATACCACGTTTTCAAAAATTCACTGATAGATCCACCAGTGGTTGATACACTGGTGTACACCGGTTAAGGCATTTTTTGAACATTAGGTTGAATTTTAGCAATGTTTTTGTCTGCTTCCAGACATATATTAACGCCATTACACGCAAATTAAAAAGTTTTCATAACCAAATTGAAAAACTCTTTGTACAATAATTACTTTTGTATATTTTGGAATGCTTTAAAATTACAAGTTAGGGTGTTTTAGATTTTATTTTTGAGAGAAAGCATTCGAAAATTAATTGGTTAATGTTTTTGTGCATATCCACCAGAACCACCAAATTTTCCGGCCAGTTGAATTGATGGATCAATCGGTTTAACCAGACTCAACCGAAACAGTAATTTTTGAACACTCGGTGTGCATCAGTTAAAGCACATGCAAATTTTCGAAAACGCGCTAATATGGCAGACTGTAGCAATTCAAATGTGTGCTCGGTGTGTGGGAAAGGGGTCAAAAACACGGAAAAGGGTTTTTGCTGTGAGAATAAATGCAATAGGTGGTTCCATAAAAACTGTATGAAGCTAACCAAAATGCAATACGAGGAAATGGCCGCAAATGATGACAAAAAGTGGTTTTGTGGAAGGAATGATTGTGCAGAGAATGCAAAACTACAAGAGCTAAAAGGAAATATTAAAAATTTACAAAGGAATATGGATCTGCTCATGAAAAAGAATGATGACCTATCAAAAGAAATATCATTCTGCAGTGATAATTTTGATGAGATTGTTGAAAGGCTCAAAGGATTGGAGTCGTGCATTAGAAAAACTGAATGGCTGGAAGAGAAAGTAATGTCTCTGGGAAATGTGACAGAAAACATTGAGGCGTACTTAAGAAGAAACAACCTGAAAATCGATGACATACCAGAGAAAAAGGGTGAAGATCTGTACGAAGTTGCATCGAAAATATCAACAGCACAGAATGTGCAACTGAAGAGAGAAGATATAGATATCATTCAATGACTACCAGCAAGAAACCAGGAAGCGAGCAAACCGGTTGTTATAAAACTGATAAAACAGATGGAAGAAACAGGAACTGCTGAACGCTAAAAACACATTCTAAATGTGATGGAAATCGGATTAAGTAAAAAGGGGATGATATTTATTAATGAATACCTTACGCCACAAAACAAGGCTCTATACAAACGAGCCAGTGACATGAGACAGAAAAGGTACAAGTTTGCATGAGTGAAAGATGGGAAAGTGTTTCTAAGAAAGATTGAGGAGGAAAAAGTGATCCACGTGAAGAATAGTGCTATAATGAAAGAGATTGAAGAACAGAACTAATGAAATAGCAGATTAAAACAATGTTAGTTTTAAGGTTGCTTAAACTTAGAATATTAAAAACCACGATAAAATTTTTTTTTTGAGAATACAGATACATTTACAACTTATAACAGGGCAATGGTAAATGTAAGAATATTTTACTTAAATACCAGAAGTCTCAGAAACAAAACAGATGATATTACCGCTATGGTGAATTTAATAGGAAATATTGATGTAATAGTTGTCACTGAAACTTGGCTTAGATAGAATGAGGCTAACTTCTATAAAACTACTGTTTATGAAATGTATTGTGCCTTTAAAGAAAAAATACAGCAGGCGGTGTTTGTATATACGTAAGGAATACATGGTCTAGTACACTAGTTACTCAAGTTGACAAAGTCACAGTATTGTCAAAGTGAATGTTGAAGATAATTGTAAAAGGCTAAATTAATATATAATTGCAGCATATAATCCAAATTTGAATAATGTTAAGGATTTTCTTTGGTAATTATCTAGTTTAGGGGTTTTTCTGAAAAACACAATAAAAATTTAAAATTATGATATATTTCTACTCTACTAATGATGCAGAACACGAATATACTAGGGGCATCGCTTTAAAATAAGTGCAACATATTTTTAAAAATTGAACAAGTTTGTGAGATGACTGTTTCTGACAGTTTGTTTACGTTTATGAACGAAACGTTTTATGCCAACAAAAGTTGTTTTAATGAATTCAGCATAGCTTACCTAGTTGATATTGAAGCGGCCGTAGTGTTAAAATAAGTAGAACATATTTAAAAAAACTTGCGAAATATGTTTGTTTGTGTCTCTGAACGTCAGAGGAATTATACCAGCCCCCTACCTAGGTGAGTCAATTTAAATTCTTTTGGTGTGTTTTACGGTTCCTTTAAATCCCTGCAATCCTACATTTGTATTATAGTGTAAAACCCAAACATCCTAGGTTTAAAACCCAAACATCCTAGGTTTAAAACCCAAACATCCTAGGTTAGTATAAAACCCAAACAGCCTAGGTTAGTGTAAAACCCTACTATCCTAGGTTAGTTTAAAACCCTAACATCATAGGTTAGTGTAAAACCCAACAATCCTAGGTTAGTTTAAAAATGTAAAATAGTGATTCGCCCATCGTGGGGTTAGGTTTTGTTAGGTTAGGTGGGCACATATTACGAAATTAGTCGGACGTTAATGCCCCTAGTATATTCGTGTTCTGCATCATTAGTAGAGTAGAAATATATCATAATTTTAAATTTTTATTGTGTTTTTCAGAAAAGCCCCTAAACTAGATAATTACCTTTTCTTCAAGATATAGAAATTATGTTGGCTAATATAAAAATAAAATTTTGCATTGTCATTGGAGACTTAGATACACTTAAAGGATTCTCAGCGCTAGATGAGGGGCTAACTTTAATCTGTGTGACAAAACTTTTCCCGCTAGAACTACAACATTCACCTCTACACTAATAGACCACATATTCACCAGTAACTCCAAACTGAAATTGCTAACATTGGGTGTTCAATAACTGATCACAATTTGCTTATGCTAGATATACACTGGAAAAAACTGTTTGAATTATGTTTTCGGCAAGAATCTGGAATTAACAAATACAAAGTCAATTAAAATAGACTAATGAGAGATAAAAATTTGTTGTCGAAGGTACAATGTAGAATACCAGTATAATGAATTTGTTGAGTACATAAAAAAAACATAGAAAAAGGTAACTTGTCTGATAAATCCTACTGCCGTTCTGATAAAAGATCTAGGAATAATGTAAACTGTCCCTGGATGAATGGTGAATTGCTACAATTAATCCAATGTAAGGAGAGGCTACGGGCAAAAACTAAAAGATGTTACATAAATGAACAAACAGTTTTCCAACATAAGATATGCTGTAATAATGTGGCTAATCTAAAACGTATATTAAGGGCAAAGTATTACTGCAAAAAAATTAATGGGGAGTCAAGGAATAAAGAAAAGTGGAAAATAATAAACAATGTAATAAGTAATAATTATAACAGCACAAAAAAACCAAATATCAGGTTAAAGTAAATGACATTGAAATGCAGAATGACATTGATAATGCTAAAGCATTCAATGACTTTTTTACAAGTATTGCTAGTGATGTTGCCTCCGGAATTAAGATCCAATGTATAAAAACAGCTACTCATACTACTATCCTTATCGATACAGTTTTATTGGAAATAAAAGTGCCACCAATGCAACATACGACATAATCATAACACTACAAAATGCTTTAGATAATGATGAACTAGCTGCAGGTATATTTCTTGACCTAAAGAAGGTCTTTGATATTGTGGACCACGAGTTGTTAATGTATAAGGTTAAACAAGCTGGTATTGGAAATGTAGCACATAAATAGTTCCAGGGTTACTTAGAAGAAAGAGAACAGTTAGTCAATTGCAATAACAAGTACTGCTAAATTAATCAATATAGGTGTACTACAAGGGTCAGTTCTTGGGCCAGTACTATTTATCATGTTCATTAATGATATTGGAAATCTACCTTCAAACAAAATCTTGTCATTGTTTGCAGATGATACAAATATTTTTTTATATGAGTGACAATGTACGTAAAATTAATCTACTGATGCAAAAGGATCTGAATATCTTACAGGAATGGTTTGAGATAAACAGGCTGACCATTAACATTGAAAAGGCAAATTATATAATATTCCAAAAACTAAGAATTAAACACCGCATAAATAACATAACATTAACATATGATAACTGTCCTGTTAATCAAGTGTTTTCCACGAGGTACCTTGGTCTGTTCATAGATTGTCTTAACATGGGAACATCATATAAAACATATAAATTAAAGGCTGTTGTCAATAACAGGAGTAATGCATAGGCTGCAAGGTTCAATGTCTTAAAAAGTATTTATAGTTCCATGATTGAGTCACATCTTAGGTACGTGTGTGTAATTTGGGGATGATGTAATAATTCCTACTTGCATGATCTACAAATTCTACAGAACAAAGCAATTAAAAAACTGTATGGCTGAAACTATCTCACCTCGACAAAACTTCTGTATGAGAATACCGATATAATGCCACTTAAGGACATAATTAGATACTTAGCTGCTCTTCTCTATAAACACTTTACAGTATTAACCCATAGAATAACAACATTCCCACCAAATGCTGAAATCAATAATTACAAACAAGAAATGTAAACAAAATACATAATAGGATGAACAACACTTCAGCATATGGAATCAGAAGTATAAGACACACCCTAATTAAATTATACAATGATTTACTACACAATGCTTGAAAATAAATCATTTGTGATTGTGAAAAAGGCTATTAGGAATCACCTTATAATGGAAGAATCAGGCACAGATCAACTGTGTGTCGAGTGTTAATCAATAATGGAATGAAAAACTAAAAAGTCTCAAAATAATTTTTTTTTTTAATGTACGGGTATGTTAAAGATCTTTTCATAAGGTGTACAGGAACACTATATACCATATTTGTGATTTCTTAATCTTAAGGTAGATATATTGTAAAATGTATAGTAATTACATTAATTTATTGTTATAACAGTATTAATTTTATATGTAATAAAATTTTTTTTCTGTTATACTGTTCTGAACTTTGTAGGATCATAAAGGAATAATGTGCAAAGTTTAATACATATAATATATTAAGTTGTGTAAAGACAGGAACTTTATCTGTAATGCTCCCTACTGTAAATGACCTAGTTCTACACAAGAGCTGTCAGCTACCTGGAGCGATTACAAATAAAAAAAATACAAAAGCATGGTTGAGCAAACAAACTGACATATATTTTATTTAGAATTTCTGGGATTTTTGTGGCCTTCCCTACCATCACACTTTACAGTATATAATGAGAATATTGTGATGCCCATATTAAATTCGTTTTCGTTTCTGCATTACTTTTTAATATCTATAGTTACCATTTTCTGGATTCCCCCCGCCCATTTTTTCTTCTGAAAAGCCGAAATTCATAACAATTAATGCCAACTCCTTAAAGAAAATGTTTATTAATTTTTAGAGGAAACAGGAAATCTGTGGGAAAAAAAAAAAGAACCTGTGCCAGTCCCCATAATTCTATACATTTCCCCATACTCGCTTCAATATCAATATTTCACTTTCTTAGACACAAAATTATAAACACAAGCTTTCCAAAAATAGAATATGTGCTACACATAACAACATAAAATTAACAACCTGAGAATAACGATTCAAAGAGACGATCGGCTACTATACTTTCCACCCTATTTTCAACGTATTACTGACAAACAAAAATATTTCCAAAAATGTCACTACAGCAAACGCAGGAAGACTGCAGTGGCCTAATGAATAAACAAAATCACAGTCACTGAACAGGTAAAAATATAAATTAGTTACTTTTTTTCCTTGTCATCTGCACTACTATTCTTATGCTTAAACTGCAACTTCTGCCTCAAATCTGTATATCCAGATGCCATGGTATTATTTTATTTCTCAGCTGACGAACGGATACATCTTGTTTTCAAAGATAACACCGTTTTGTAGGGATGGGCATTTAGAGTGACAAACATTTAATCATATCATTATGAAACATCAAATCAGAAATCGATTAAACGTTCTCGCTATAAATTTTTGAAACCGACAGATCGCCAAAATTGAATCCTACTCCCCACTACACTTCACTCATAACTATTCCCACGTCTTGAAACGATAATCAAGCAGGGAAGGCAGCTAGTAGCGAGTGCTGAATAATCAATTGATCGTTCAATTACCGTTCAACACTCAAATCGCTACAGCAGGGTTATTCCACTCAATCTTTGTATATTAAATTATGTTCCAAGTTTAAAAGAGTGATAATGTATTTTCTTCACAACAGACTGCCAATCAATGTCATAAGTTTTAAATTCCTGATTCTAGGATGATGACATCTTCTGTGACATCACAGTAACAAACATAATTAAAACTTAAATAATAATGTCGATGTCACCAACATATTGTTCGCCATGAAATCGTATTTTGTAGTGGAAACTACCATTAAAAGAGTTCATGTTATTTTACACATAATTTTAGGCGCTGACTTCGGCCTCCATTTACATAAGCCAATGCCATAATTTTGGTCTGAATTCAGCTCTCGGCACAACCGGCAGCACGGAAGATTCGCTCCACACAGACCCTCCTCGGCACATTTATTTTAGGCTGCAATCACATTCAATTCAATAGTATTTTCATGTAACCGGAAAATTTTCCTTAGGGGACGAAAGTCAGTATTTCTGTCATCTTAAAAAGGACCATCAATATCTCGACGACATGATCATCTGGTGAGAGATGTGGAAGGACAACAACTATCATGTATCACTCGTGCTTAAGTAGCTATATATCAATGACTTAATGTGTGAAAAGAGAAAGTGTAAATTCGGGAAGGCAAGCATACTATTCTTAGGCAACTTCGTGGATGAGCATGGAGTCTACAGACCCACGAGCAACTACAACATGTTGACAGTTATCCAGTGCCTACCACTTGTAAGCAACTCCGCATATTTTTTGGCTAAGCCAACTGGCAAAGAGAATACTACAGAGAATTCGCAATAGACACCACACTTCTCACCGAACTTATATAACCTAACAACACATTCAAGTGGACGTAACTACATCAGGACAGCTTCTACACACTGATGCACAGCTTCCGCGAGTGCCCTTCATTGGCATGTCATGGCCCTAAACGTCACCTCTATGTCCATTCTGATGTGAGCGAGAAGGGCCTGCCTGGGTGCAGTACTCTTCCAGTTGGGAGACTACGAAGCTCGCCGCAACATCGAATTCAGCAGTGCAAAACTCGGTCCAGTCGAACGACTATTTGATGTGAACGAGCGTGAGTGTCTGGCCATCATGAGGAGTTTCAAACGATACCAGCACCTACTTGAATTTCAATGCTTCACTCTGCGCATGGACAAAGGCTGCCTTGTGTGGCTGCGCAGCATGAAGGAGAGCCAGAGCATTCTCATGTGCAGGGCTTTCCTCCTTCATTCGTATGACTTCGAAGAGCAACACACAGCAGGTAAGAACAAACAACTGGCAGACATGCTGTCGTGTACACCAGGTGAGACAATTGCACAGGATAAAGAGAAGTGGAAAAATATTTTCCCCCTTCCACAGCACAGCATCAGTCCAGATTTAGTGCAATAGAATGTATGTGATAACAACTACGCCCATGTTGTCGGAGATACATGAACACATATTACATGTAGGGGATTAAGGGAAATTGATGTAGGTTCCTGCCTTACCCGGCTACCCAGGTGAAGGCGAAAACTTGTGAAATTGCCCAGTGCCGTAACTCAGTTAGCATAAGTTAGTGAGGGTCGTGTAGTCAATGCCCTGTGGGTCCCTGTTGATCCTATGTTGATCTGTAGTGCTTATGAATTATGAACTTACGAATATGACGTGGTCGAGGTGACCCAGGGCTGATTGAGTGTAGAATTGCCCACCACCATAACTGAGAGGAGAGTTAGTGATGTGGGTCGTTTGGTCGATGGCCCAGGGGGCACTGGATGAGTCTGTCAGTTTGATGATGAAGTTGTCATGCACATTATATTACACTACTTACGCGTGGACATTATGACGAGACTGTAGGCTGTCTCGTACACCTGAAATATATTAGAAAAATTGTGGGTGGTACTACAAGGGATGTAGTGGCGCCCTATGTTCCACGGAATACAATGAATCAACACTCACTGAATTTTGTAAGGCTGTTTATTGTTCAAGAAATGGACATGTGAATATTAAAAGAAACAGACCCAGCACTGCCACTTACCTTAGTGAGAAAATTACCTAAGTCAGCGTGGAGCTTATGCAGATACGCAGTAGCATTAAGTTCTCTGGTGAGAGTAGAGGTGGTTCTCCCATTAGTACTTAAAAGAAATAAAAGAAATCAAATGTTCCCGTTAATTAAGTTACTATTGCAATGAAGGGATATCAGCCTAAATGATGGTACCGAGGGGGTCCACGGAGCGGACGACCACTCTGCTAGTCTGGCTTGGGTGCTGAGACGAACTGGGCGGATGGCGTCGGCCTCTGTCACAAGTGGTGTGAACCGACATCAAATGCCGAATTTTAAAACATAACATGCACACTGTGTAAAATTTTTGCAATGGTGAAAAATTATATAAATTAAATGAAACACATCGTTGGCACCCCCTTGTTGATTAACAAATATATGTTAAGGTTGATGTTGTGAAGTTGTCGGGGAGTGTCACCGCACTAAATTACATGTTACAAGGAGGCCTTTATAGGCAATCTCCCTTGGTAAAAACATAATTACTCTTACATTAATAAACATTAATAAATTATTATGTTTTCTCGTAAAAAGTGTTTGTATTTCACTTCCTGTGATGTGTTGGAATTCAACTGACTACAGTGTAGAAAGGTGGCTGTTTCCTGAAAGGATGGACGAGTTTACATGGGCAGAGAGGCGTGAGTTGCCATGCTTGATTGCTCTTAATACAATAAACCATACCCTTGATTGTAGCTGTGAATGTGGTGGCGGTGTTTAATGTGTTTGTAAAAAGTTTCACACTACTGGTGACACTTTGGGGCGCTTATCACTTCAGTTTCGTCCTACAAGCCAGTTCAATGCCACTTGGTGGTGAGTCACATTGTATGTTGTGGCGCGAGCTGCTATGACATAGCGCCAATTGCCTTTGCGCCTAACAACTGTGGCTTTGGGGTAGACACAATTTCGAACCGCCCACTTATTTATTAAAAGAGTTACCTCTTGTAATAATTGAGTAAGGTGGTCTCTTGAATTATGTAATTCTTGTCGGCAAGAAGGCGTAAGTTCCGTTCTTGTCGACCAGCACTACGCACTCTTGGCCTGAAGAACGATCGTCTGTAGACACAAACATTGTGCTTAGTTAACAGACACACTAATTTCTGATGAACTTCGTCCAACCGGTAGTAATATAACTGGTAGTAATAGTCTTTTATCATATTCAATGCCGTACACCTAATCATCTTTATCATCTAGAAGAAGTTTCAATATCTTCTCGCCAACATCTTCCAGCTGGTCACCAAGGCGTTCTTATTTAACAAGTTGCAATCTTACCTTATCAGTGTCTGTCTCAGCCATAAATTATTTGTAATTTTTTGTGCAGTTCGCTCGCGCTGGTGTTCTAGCTTTAAGTAGCTTCTCCATCGTGATTCTTCCTTGTGACTCACATCATGATACGAGTCCTGTTATGTTCTCCACAAATGTTATATTGCGCCCTAAAATCTAACTGATGGAAAGGTGGCATCCCAAAATGGCATATAACTTTATTCAAAACACCTTACAAGATAGAACACGTTTATACTAGACTGCTTTTAATCATACTTCCTCCCTTTCGTTATATTGTTATGTTTTTCTTATACAGTCCATAGATATTACAACACCAAGAACATGACCACCTTGAAATAAATTGTATATTTTCTTAAATCGTGTGTGAATATATGGTGTTGGCTCAACACTTGAGCACTGCAGCGGAAGTGGCCTGTCTGCATCGATAGTTTGCCAACGTCTGCTGAGACTGGACCTGTGTCACACACGCCATTGCATCGGCATCCATTGTCCAGAAACCTACACATGCCTCTGACTGCAATGGGCACGTAAACACCGCCATTGGCATGTTGAGTGACAAAATGCAGTGTTTTCATACGAGTCCTTCTTGAATCTGTCCTACAGTGAGGCCCGCATACGTGTTAGTCGATACCATTGTGACAGCAAACTTGTATCCTGTGTTGTGGTGCGGCATATCGGGCAAACGTCAAGTGTGATTGTTTGAGGCGCCATAGGATACAACATGCGATCTCGACTCCTACATATTGAGGGCAATCGGAACAGCAACTACTACACCAGGGAGGTTTTGGAGCTCGAGGTGCTCCTCCTCCTTCAGGCAACTCAACATGCCATATTTCAGCAGGACAATTCCCGTCCACATGTGGCAAGGCATTTACAAGCATTCTTCAATCAACGATGGATATCACTGCTTCCCTGGCTTGCATGTTCTCCTGACACATCGCCCATTGAACATATGATGAATATGGTTGGCCCTTTCCTTGTTCGTCACTGTCCTCCAGCAACTATTGTTGATGCATTGTGGACTCACACACAAACTGTGTGGAGTGAGATTCCCCATGAAATTATCCACTACCTCTTTGATTCCATACCACAATGCATGCAACCCCCACAGCAAGTGGTGGTTTCATAACATATTATATTCTCAATGACAGAGATCTTATACAGTTCCGTAATCCTTATCATTGTGTATTGTCATGTACATAATCTGTGGTATTATGTTCATTTCAATCACATATATCGTTCTTGTTGCATTTTTACAAACATTAGTGTGTATATATCTGTGGTATAATGTTCATTTCAATTACATATATCGTTCTTGTTGTTTCATTTTTCACAAATGTAAGGGAATATATATACTTTTTCTACAAGTAATTGAGTTCGCATCACATGACATTTTCTCCACGCTCGCTGCTAGAATCCAAATGCCTTACCGACGACGTTCAAACAGGGAGTCCGTAGGGGACTCTCTCTCTCTCTGTCGCTCTCTATTTCTATCCCATACTCACTTTTTCTCTCTCATGTCTTACAACATCTCGGCAACACCATGTGGCAAACAGCTGCATGGTGAAATGGCATGAAGGGAAGGAAGTTAGATGATGCACGTCTGTCACATCACTAGCAGTTCCTGAAAACGCTTCAATGATGGAGGGTTACACCTGATGGACATTTTATATGACGTTTGGAAGCATTTTCTTTCATCAATACAAATTACTAAAATATCGTCGAACTGTTCGAAAATTTCTGTATACATATGTTCAGAAAACCATTATCTAAACCCTATAATAAGACATTTCACGATATACTTTTAGAAAATCTTTATTTAAATGTTACTCATAGTCTATAATTTTATAATAAAACTCTCTACAAAAGTCTTCATTTAATGAGGTTATGTATACAGAAAAACAAACTACAAAATAATAAGATCTTCTATAAGTGAACACGTGTTCAAATTCTGAATCTTCTTGGTGCTTCTTTAAATAAATAAAGAAACAAATTTAAGCTCCATATTAAATTTTGTGACAATCATATCCGTGAAATGTGCTTTAATTTACCCGCAGTAATTGACGAAAGATTACCAATTTTATCAAGTATAGATTTGTTTTTCTTGCGTCCATAAGACATTTTTTCTATATATAGCTGTTCAAAGATAAGGACAAGTCAAATAGTAGTATAAAACCGTGTTTTTTGCATAAAAAACATAAAAATATATATGTCGGTGTTTAGATTGACTAACATTATCAGCCAGTCACGCATACTTCAAAATTTTGATAAACTTAATTTTGATGTTTTCCCTTCTGTTCCTTTAGTGAGGATTTAAGTGACTATTTATGGGTTTTTGTTTAAACCAGCCAAACGCTCCATTACTTTATATAACTTTGAGAGTGACGATCCGTGTTGTCTAGTAATAACATTACTCTTTGTTTACTTGGAGTTAACACTGTTTTTTGCAACATTGCTATCCGCTATCTATGGCTATAGTGTGAGTATTTTTAAAAACTTTTTCTGAGTTTCAGTGGGGTATTTGGAGTTTGGAAGGACTTGGTATTGTGAAATTATTCTCAACACACAATGAGTGAAGGAAGAAGCCCACTTGATAAGTTTTTTAATGCGGTTTACACAATGATCGATACTCCAGTTACATTTGTGAAAGGTTTGTACATAGGCCGACATGATCTTTCAACCCTTCCTCCCTTTTTTAAATTCTTCCGTTTGGTTTTGGAAAGCCTCAAGCTCTTAACTTCAATAATTATCCTGTTTAGGGGCTTTTCTGAACAAAACGTCTTAGACCAACAAAAGTAGCATTAATGTGTTTTGCACAGCTTACCTGGTTCATATTTAGGAGGACGTAATGTTAAAATAAGTAGAACGTATCAAATAAAATAGTTAAAGTACGAGCAGCCCGCCGCTTTGTTTATGTTGGACGCCATACTAGGGTCATGAACTTATGAGTAATTTCGTAATATGTGCCCACCTAACCTAACAGAACCTTACCCAACGATGAGTGAATCACTATTTTACACTTTTAAACTAACCTCGGGTAACACCCTACAATTCTAGGTTAAATTAAAACCCTATAAACCTAGGTGGTAATTATTAAGTTTATGGGCTTTTCTGAAAAACAAAAAAACAATTCAAAATTATGATATATTTCTACTCTACTAATCACGTAGAACACGAATATACTAGGGGCGTAGCTTTAAAATATGTACAACATATAAAAAAAAATTGAACAAAATTGTGAAATGACTTCAGCCATTTTGTTAATGTTTCTGAACGGAACGTCCTAGACCAAAAAAAGTTGCATTAATGGGTTCTCCACAGCTTACCTTGTTCGATTCATGAGGGCGTAATGTTAAGATAAGTAGAACATATGTAAAAAAATTGTGACATTTGGTTGTTTACGTCTGTTAACATCTACCGCCATTAATAATGGCCGCAGATTGCTGGATTCCACGCTACCTAGAGGCCACGGATGTCATCACAGGTATTTTATCGGTCAATTTAAGACATATTGGTCGTTATAGCATCTTTGCAGGGTGTGGTTGTGCCTGGCCAATCCGACGGATTTAAAAATGGAGAAAGCAATAAGGAGTGCTTCTGTGCGTTATATTTTACTGTAAACAAGTGTTTAGTTGCGTTATATTCTGCTGAAAACTAGTGATTCAGTGCAATATGTTTGCGTATGTGCCGGATTTGTGGAACACGATGTTCCGTCGAGTGAGGTAAGGTTGAATTGGCCGAGGACAGAGGAATTATACCAGCCCCCTATCTAGACGAGTCAATTGGCATTAATATTGTGTTTTTTATGGTACCTTTAAATCCCTAAAATTCTAAATTTGTAGTTTAGTTTAAAACCCAAAAACCCTAGGTTAGTGTAAATCCCTACAGACCTAGGTTAGATTAAAACCCTACAATCGTAGATTAGTTTAAAAATGTAAAATAGTGATTCACCCATCGTGGGGTTAGGTTAGGTGGGCACATATTACGAAATTAGTCGGACGTTAATGCCCCTAGTATATTCGTGTTCTGCATCATTAGTAGAGTGGAAATATACCATTTTCCGTGAATATTATTTTTTTTTACAGAAAAGCCCCTAAACTAAATAATTACCTAAATATTGATATAAAGACTCACCAGTTTGTTGTTTTCTTGTTTTGAATATATATGTGGCAAATATTACATTTTTATCCTTTATAAAAAGTGATTCAACCAGGCTAATTGNTTATTTTTTTTTACAGAAAAGCCCCTAAACTAAATAATTACCTAAATATTGATATAAAGACTCACCAGTTTGTTATTTTCTTGTTTTGAATATATATGTGGCAAATATTACATTTTTATCCTTTATAAAAAGTGATTCAACCAGGCTAATTGCTTCCTTATACGTTTTGCAGTCTTCAGAGTACATGTAAATATTTGGTCTTATATAATTGATTAAAAATTATAGTTGTGACTCACCATCTTAAACTTTTGTATCACTCAAACATTCTTTAAATTATTGTACCAGTGCACCCATGGTTGTATTGAATTTAGGACATTTGGATCCATTTCAAACATATCTGGCTTGAATAATTTATCAATCTTCTTAGTTTTGTTTTAAGGAAAAGTAAATTATAAAATAGTTTCTTTTCATTAAATTGAAATAATATTGCTTTTAAGTGAGAATATTAAGAACAGAAAACAACAAGCAGTTTTCCAGAGTAGAACATACTTTCACTTGAATGTTTGCACAGAGGTCCAAACTCAAAATCAGATACGTATTTAAACCATAGAGATTATAGTCACATCAAAATATGCTAAACCTATGTCTTGAGTAGTACAAAATGTCTTGAAGATTCTCTTAGCAGCCTTCCATGTTTGAGAAGTTGGCTTATCAAGAGAATGGTTACAATAGGAAATGCAGAATCTGGTTGGGATGTGCATGCCAAATACATCAAAAAACCAATTAGCATCCTTTTTTAGACATCAATTACATCCTGATGGTTGTCAATTTGAAATCTGATTTCCATTGATGTAACTGTTCCTTTTGCATTTGTCATTTTCAAATCACTGTTGTTCCAGTCTCTTTTTAAAGACAATTATTGTGACGTATGATGTTGCTGAATAAATCTTTTTAAAAATAGAACCTCACAATAACGGTTTTGTTGCCCGTCACATTACATTTGTCCCTGACTTCACAATTTGTTCCTTTTGTTTCAGAAAAAATTGTTGAGCCGAACCAACAAAAGTATAATTGGTACCACCAGAAATTCAGAAGAGTTCCTACAATAGATGAATGTTATACTGATGATATGGTTTGTTTCACGGAGGCCAATGAACAGTTTAAGAGAGACAAGTAAGTTTTTGTGTAAGCTTTCATTGTAATGGAAATAGTGTTTTTATTAAAGAGGAATGTCGGCTTTGTCACGTGGTGAGTATGCCTGACTCACATTCTTGAGTGTGCAGGTTTCAGTCCAGCTGGCCAAACTGGATTGGTTTGTCCTATGCTGTAGCACTTAACTACGCCTCCTCCAGTTTCCTATCCCTGTTACCTTTATATACAGAAGTAAGTACTGTTAGTGCCACAACTGCTGGCGAATGAATTTATGGGGAGTGGCCGGTCAGGGGAGAGGTACTTGAGTGTGCAGTGCTGAAAACATTAGTCTCTGTTTAGTCAGTTGCGCGTTTGTCATTGCAATATCGCCAGGTCATCTCCTCCGTTCTTTACAGATGTCTTGTAGACAAAACTTTATTCATGATCCCATAAGAAAAAATCAATTGTGGTCAGATCAGGTGAGCAAGCTACATTTCAGGCAAAGACTGATTAAGTTTTGATGAGCCCCATTTGCAATTTGAGCTGGAGCTTCATGTTAAACCCCACATGCACTGACTGTCATGTGGGACATGTTGCAATAACTTGATGAGTGTTCTTTTTTAAAAAGAAAAACTCCACAATGTACACAGTTGCAGTAAAGCAGGGTGGAAGAAGTTGTGGGTCTATTGAACTATTGAGTACAGCAATATCTCTGTTCAAGGTACTACAGTTTAGCTACTCTTTCACTTAAATGACAATTTTTTTTCTGGTCCCAGCAAAAGTCCTAAAAACATTCATCAACTAATTTAAAGACTTGTTCATTTTAACAACATTTTTTTCCCAGATTACAGTAATTGTGGTCTATGCTTGCTCACAACTTCACAGCAAATCTTACTAGGTAGCTCCTCACAATGGTAGCACAGGGATTCACATTGGCCCATACATGACAATGTATTACAACTAGTAAGCATCTCATTGTATGTGAAACAGGCTTCATTGGTGAAAATATAGAAAAGTGAGAGTTTACCATTCAACTCCGCAGCAACTATGGACAGTTGCTGTTACCATAGTACTTTGTAAACAGTACGGTCATTGGAGGTAACTTTGTACTACTTCATAATTTAATTTCTAATGAATGCTGAAGAATCCTTGCACGTTACTGTTTTCCTTATAAATAAAAATAACCATTAGGTGTGTATCAAAGTGTGAGGGTTGTAAAAACTTTATTCTAGATGAAAATGTGTGGTACAAAGATACCCTTATTGGTACAATGTTACTCCAAATGACTGTACTGTGCAAGACACTCATTTCATGTGCTACTGCTGAGATACTTAATGAAGGCTCCTCAGCTACGCAACCAAGCACTGATAATCCAGAGTTGGGAGCTCTTGCAGTTTGCCTTCTTCCTCGGTTGTGGAATTGTGTAAATT
This sequence comes from Clitarchus hookeri, assembly GCA_002778355.1. Lineage (NCBI taxonomy): Eukaryota > Metazoa > Arthropoda > Insecta > Phasmatodea > Phasmatidae > Clitarchus > Clitarchus hookeri. Next base: position 78,474 of record NQII01000767.1, read on the forward strand.
TTCCTGTTTTCAATTGTTGTAAATGTCTTGGAAACATTGTATGTTATGTGATATAATACGTACAACCTTTCTGCTGCTGCATGCTGTATTGTTTCCATTTGTTTGGCCGTAAACAAACACCACATGTGCAAGTTCCGCAACTGGATACTTTACTTCGTGCAGACTGATGAAGTGCACACACTGACATGCAAACATAAAGTTCAATCTGAACACTTGTATCCCAAGACTAACCATATCAGAATTACGCGTCATGCCATTTTGTGCCTTTAGTGGTGTTTACTTTCCCCAACTCCTGGTAAGATATGCGTGCATGTTGTCAGTGTTACTTGCTTTACCTCCTGCAACTATGAACATTGAAGATCAATTTTGGTTTACAGCTTTTGACTGAGATGTCACTGCCCTGGAATTTCTTACCTCAATTAGATTCACTCTCATACAAAAAGTACAACTATTAAAAATATTAGTGATGGGTCGAGTATCAAAAAAAATTTTAAATCAGATATTGAGCTAACTGAACATGGAAATCAAGTCAACTGTGCGTGCTTTTTGGTTATAGACAACAAATATTGCACCTAACAATCACGTTTTGTGCCTTGTAAATTATTAATTTTACATTGCTAAATTTTAAAGTGGTGCCGGAATGAAAAAAATAACTATGCTGCATGCCTTGACACTTGGTTGACATTTGTGATGTTCGTCTGTGATAATATATGGTAAGCGTTATATTTGTGACTTGAGCCATTTTGCTTCCCAATGAAAAGCTTCCTCTTTGCCACCTCTTGGCAACATCAGATAAAGGAACAGCCTTTGCCTCATGGTACTTCACACCTTCAGCAGAAATATGCATAACGGTAAACTTGTCATTACTTTTTTCTTTAAAAACATGTGTTTAAAAAAAATGATATTAGTGGTTCTGGCAGTTCTCCATTTCAATGGTGGCAAGTTTTAGTCCTTCACCAGGATGAGCATGTATTCTGCTACATTGGGAGTTGCAATATTCCATTTAGTTCATTGATTAAGTGTATGGAGATATTCTGTGCTCCATCGTTTCCAGATTCACTGTTTTGGCTTTGTGAGTAATTGCCATCAATCGAGACGATTTTCCACTATGTGAGAGATGCCTTGTTCTGGTATCCTAATAAAAGGAGCCCCAATCAAAAAATGCCCTGGAGTAAGGATATCAAATTCTGAGAGATTCATTGAGATGGGACACAACTGTATTAAGTTCAAAGTGCTGAGATTTCACTTAAGAGTGTTGCTAACTTCACGAAGGTAAGTATTTGTTCACCAATCACTTTTCTCATATGCAATTTGACCGACTTGACTGTGGCTTCTCACAAACCTTTGAACTGTTGTCTTTCTGTGGTGGATTGAAGTCCCAAATGTATTAAGGTCAACTAAGTGATCATGCGGTGTCTGCCATGCTGGTTCAGAGAACAGATCTTGATGCAATTCCTTCAGGTGTCTGTTAGTAACAAAAAAATTTGTGCAGTGATCTGAAAATACGTTGGATGGTGTTCCTCTCACAGATATAATTCTTTTCAAGGCTGCTAAAAATGCACCAGTACACATAGGTGACAATTCTTCCAAATGGACTGTGTTGCTCGACATGCTCACAAACACACAAAGATAGCTTTTTGTGAGCAACCTTGCGTGCTTCGGTGAGCCTTGAACTAAAGGGTCCAGCAAAGTCAACACCAACAACCTTCAGAAATGGGCAAACTTGTGTGAACCTCACAGCATGCAGGTTTTCCATGAGTGGGATAGGGGGTTTGGCTGTCAATTTGAAACACTGCTTATAACTGTGGATAGAGTGCCGAATTAGTCGTATAGCACTGAATATCCAAAACTGTCTCTTGATGAGTGATTGTGTAGCATCTGGTCCAACATGACAGTAAGTGGTATGATGATACTTAACCATGAGCACTGAAAGGTGAAGTTTTCCTGTAAACAACACTGGATGTTTTGTTTGTTCAGGCAAGAAAGAATGTTGCAGCCACCCCACCCTGATAATTCTGAAGGGATCTAGGAATGGCTGCAGACTCCGCAGACTACTGGGACACTCATTGAGCTCCAGAATTCAAATTTCTTCAAAAAATGTCGTTGCACAACATTGATCCTAAATACTTGTGCAGATTGCATCTCGTCATAGCTTAACAAATTTGAATCACAATGAATTAGTTTTCTGAAGGCACTCTTAGCTCTGAGCATCCATGCTGTCACACACTTAAGTTGAAATACTGATGAAAATGTGTCCAAGTCAACTAATTCATTTCTCTTGTATGATTTGTCTTCAGACTGGTTGTTCACGTGCATCACCACATAACTCAAGCATAGGGATAGACAATGTTTTTAGCAGAGCAACCTTTGATTTAGCAGTTATCAGGTGGGTCAAAATCACTGCACCACTGTCAACAAGTTGCACACAGATCACAGTAGTGTATAACTTTTCGGAGGCATCACAAAACCCATGGAACTTAAGGTTGTGTGCATCACGTAAACTGACGTATCTTGGGATCCGCACAGCAGCAAGGAAAGATAGTGATGTTCAGAAATGCAGCCACTGATGAGCAATTTCTTCAGTGACTGGTTGATCCCATTCTAGTTATAATGTCCACAGAGTCTGAAGCAACGTCTTAAACCACACTATCACTGACGACACCTACCCACAAGGGTCAAAGAGTCTCACAATCGTTGAGAGAATACCTCATTTAGTGATAGATAAATGGGGAATGTTGATGTATACAAACTCATCTATGGCTGGACGCCGATGAACACTAAGAACTTTGATAGTTTGGCTTGTCTTGTGATCAAAACTTCTCAGAACTTCACATTGCTCTGCAGGCATAACATCCAACAGAGTGGGGTTGTTGGAGGACCACTTTCGCAGTTCAAATCCTGCTCTAGCTAACATGGACAAAAGTTTACCTTTCAATTGTATTGCCTCTACTACAGAACTGGCCTCAGTTACTATGTCATCAACACACATCTCGTAACAATACCTGTGACGCAACTAAATACACTGGTACTTGCAATCGTCAGGGTAGATTTCAACCAGTCTGTACATTTTAAAAATGTCTGCAGTAATGACCACTGGCGTCATTTGAAAGTTCAGGATGATATCACCTGTATCCTTTTAAAGTTTTGACCCAGTAAGTAACAAGTTATTTAATGAAATACCAGTAGAAGTCATAGCACAAACGTTGGTGGTGGAACTAGTTTCTTTGAGTACAACATGATGGGTATATCACATAGGCTAGGCTACATCAAACTCGCCACTGGATCAGGCTAGCTGCTGAACACTCACCATATGTGGCCCAAGTTCTAATACTCCTTAAGGAACAATTGGTATTCGTTTGCCAGTTCTGGTGACTTCAAGCGTTCAAATCTGGACAATGCAAATTGTAAAGAATTTCCAGTAGTTTGTAGCTCTTGTTTGAATGGCAGTGCATTACGGGCATGTGTGGTGTGGAAATGCTCTTCACATTTCTTGTCCTCTGCAGAGATCATACGAACTGATGGTACTTCCTCTATATATCAAAGTTGTTATGATCAATAATGACAGGTGGATTTACTTGTGCTTCACATATGGTCTTATTGGTTACAACCCACCCAAACACTGAGTGAAAATCATTAGGCCCTGTCATTGCTTCACTGACATTGTCTGCTGACAGAAGTTTGTCAACAGGTCTAGGAATGTCAAATAATGGATCAGCTAAAGTTAAATCTTTATGGTGCTTGTACATCTATTATGCGTGATTCAAAAGGTGCCTGAAATTTTCTCAAATATCATAAAAGTTTCCTTCAGATTGTAAAGTAACGTTTTTGTGACTTTCACACTTGAATTTATTTATAATGCCGCACAGTTGGACGCCATCTTGTAACTGNTCCCTTTTTTCTAACACTTCCCCGAATGCAATTCTGAACTCTTCTAATTTTTATGGTTCATTGATGGCTTCATCTAGAAGGCTTCAGTTACTTTGTCCATGCCATAATTGGAGATTATAAGTTGAAAGTCGGTCATTGATGCCGCCATAGTGACGAAAAAAAACACGTGTTTGTTCACAACATTACTATTTATTTGTTTCACTGAATTACATTCATTCCTGGTTGTTTATAAACACAATTTTTTTTTCTTTTTTTTTTCGTTAAATGGAGAACACAGGTTTAGTTGCACATACAAACAAACTAACAAAGTTAACCGCCTGCCATCTTTTCTCCCACTGCCTTCCATCGTCTTCAGCCCCTTAATTCATTGCACCAACAAGTTCTGAATGCAACCTACAGGGGGAAAACGGTCTAACTCCCATTTTTAGCATTACTCTGGCATAAACAATATACATTTTTTTTAAGTATAACTGAAGAACTTGCTTTATTATAATATCTATAATTGGACTTAAGACATGTATGTATGTGTGTGTGTGTGTGTGTATATATATATATATATAACATATTCTTGTATAGAGTTGTAAGAATCTCTTAATATTTTTATTTGTACAGAGTTATTTTAGGCACAGGCAAAATAATTTCCTATCACTGCTGCAATTTACATTACTTATTTCAGTAATGCACATTTTATCTGTGGCCATATGTTGAAAATTTGAATACGGTGCATATATAACTACACTAAAATTGCTCGTAGACAGAAATAAACACACAACTTCATTTTACATTTGCGATGGCAACAGCCACCACTGAATTAAAAAAGGTTCGCCTATTCTATGTGAATGCGACCCTCAAAACTCAGTTGAATACCACTGCTTACCAAAAAACATGAATGTAGTTTTAAAATTTATATTTATACATACATTTGTTAGAGTGTGCATGCATGTGGGCACATTTGCATGTTCGTATGTATATATATATGTGTGTGTGTGTTTATGTATATACACACACACAAAGGGTGTTTTTGAAAGCGCAATGCGCACCATTGCTGTTGAAGATGACGGGTAAACAGTACCTCGTCTGTCTTTAACACAATGGCAGGGAAGTCTGGAATAGTAATGCACTGCTTCGAGTATAGCGGTACTGGTGCGACTTATGCTGCCATGCAACCAGATCAACTGCCATCATGTTGGACAATTGTTGTAATACTGTACTTGCTCATTCAATGTCAACTCGTTTTGAGTGATTATGCTACATGTTCTTTACATAATAATTGTTGCTTATAGCACATGCATCATGTTTCATTTATTTGTAGCATTAGAATTCATTTCCGGCCCAATGTTCTTCAGTACATCAAAACACTTGTCTTGACACCTTGCATTACCCAAAATGTCTGCACTTATTTAAAAAACATCCTGTGTATTTATATCTATGTATAAATACTATGAAATATATTTTTGTATATTTTTCAAGTAACTGAAAAGTTTTTAAAAATGCAGGAAAGTGTAAAAAAAGAGAAGTCACGCAATACACAGTAGAACCAATGTAAGTAGATGTAAAATGTAGATAAGTTTAAAATCATTGAATGTAAAAAATATACTGTAGTTTGTTTAATATCACGCAAATTAGCATGACTAATCTGATTCTACAATGTTAATTACAACATTACCGAGTTGTACAATTTAATGTCACAGCTCCGTACATATCATCCATAGAAAATGTTCATATTCATCACAAATGTATGTTTATAATGCCATTTGGCTCGTGTGTTTGCTGCTAAAACAGGTGTGTTCTTTTGACCATAATAATTAAAAATGGGAAAGGGTAAAGAAATTACGCTTGTAAATTTGTTGTTATAAGTCAGCTGGATACACACAAAACTTTGTAGATCATTTTCAAGTGTAGTTTTAGCAGTAGGGACTGATATTTGTCTATACTCAACAAATATTTGTGAGACTAAGCACCGTATTTAGTTAATACTAGATCAATATCTTGTATTTGTTGTTTTTGGCAGGAATCTTGAACAATTTAATATATTTCTTGAGAGTTAGATGTTTGCTTGCTTTGTACTTTCTCAAAAAAAAAAAAAAGCCCTTTCGATGAATTTTATGTTATTGGTACTGGTTATAGTTGAAGTCTGCAAGAAAATATGATTATCATCAAATACTTAATTGGTATAAATTTTACTACATATTGGTACTTTATTTCTTTTGCAACTAGTGTACCTTGTAAGTCATCTCTATGTTCATCTTATAGGATGGTGGACAGTGCAATTTTAAATATTCTGAGGCAACGTTTTGAGGACTGCGTTTTATACGAGACTCCAGATCATAAAGTGAAGTGTCAGCCATTGTATGATGAGTACAATAAAGGTGCAGAGAACTGGTTCATAAAATGTAAGTATTACCTTGTCATTGCACACATGACTGTTTGCACATTTCAAGATCACTTGAAACTGTGTTAGTTCAAAGAATTTGGGACCAAAAATACAAATTAAGAATTAAATATTTTCATATACTTCCAGTTAGGATGAAAGCTCACGTATGACAATGCTCAACTTTGAATATTGCCTTTTCGTGGCTCCTATTTACTGTTCCAAAGAAGAACCAGTAAGATGATGAGGGTCTTTGGCTTAGAACCTGCATACAGCAATTTAACGTGGTACTACCTTTACCATGAAGTTGGCTACAAAATTTAGAGTCTCTGAAATTTTGCTTCTTTTACAAGTTGAGATGCTGTTGTGTAAGATCAGGGTGCCGTATGAAATGAAGTGAAAGTTGATTATCCATCCAAGTAATCCGACTTTCTGTCTCTGGCAGCAGGGTGAAATTTATGTTGAGATCTAATTCATTGTTCATTGGCACATGTTCATTTATGAGTTACTAGCGAATCGGCCCAGTTTCGCCGGATACAATTGAGTTTTACAGTGATACACTAATAAATATTGGGAAAAGACAATACATTTATGTGAAAACAGAATTATAAAATTATACTATGCTGGCCTAGGTTTTTAACTGATTACGGCAACCGAAAAGGAAGGAAATATTTTTTACCAGATAGCCAAGAAGTAGGGTATTGTTTTTGTGGTGTATCTGTGAAACTATCGCGTAGTTACCACATTTCCGCTTTCGATGTATGAAAATCAAAACGTGAGTTTCATCAAGTTGTAGCTTTAGAAATAAGTGTACATAGGTACTACTTTTTGCGCTTGGCTGAGGGATCTTAATCGATCACCAAAGTTAAGCAACGTTCCCACCGGCACACATTTGGATGGGTGACCGTTAAGTGGCATAACATCCGAGCGCTTCCGGGTGTCTGAGGGTACGTTAAATATTTGGTTCCGGTTGCTATTATTGATTGATATANGCAGTAGTTTAGCCATTTCAGAGGTCCTTCGGCGGCCTGATAAACTCTGACGCCAGAGGAAAAAATATTTCGGTCACGTTCTTAGCCGTTGCAGAATTACGTTTTGTTGTTATTCCACAGGAACCGTACAATTTTCCGGGATAAAAAGTACCCTATGTCCTTTTCCAGGACCTAAAGTACCTACATACCAAATTTCATCAAAATCTGTGCCGCCGTTATGGAGCCTTACACGCACACACAGATTTTCACATTTATAATATTAGTAGGATTTCGTAAAAGCCCTAAAGATGTGCTCACTATGTAAAATTCTGTCTGTGTTCACTTGCTGGGGTGGTCAGATATTCAACTCAAAGCAATACTTATATTCCCATACCTTCCTCGTACTGCTTTCGCTTTACCCTTATTATGTAATATTAAAACTGTTGTTGCAACCAGTTTATATACCTGCCCGATGTGGGCAGGGGGAGGGGAGGGGGACATGAATGACCAAAAATGTTTTATGTGTAAGCAACATAAATTAGCACAAGTCAGTGTACTCTATAAGTTTATTAATCTCAGTTTTCCTTGTCACGATTACAGATTAGTATAGAACACCATTAAAGGACTTGCAGTGTGGGTTGTGACTGAATAAAGTTTTTATTAAAGATAACATTGGTTGTTTTTTCTCAGTAACTTTAATTTTTAATGTATTCTACAGTTGCATGTTCTTTACACTCGTTACCACTGACTGCATAATTTCTGTCAAATTTGCTTTTGCTGTGTTAAATTAATTTTTTTATTTGAGACAGTCCACTTGGAGCAGTAATTGTCAATTAACCGCTGGTAGAAATGTGTAATTTTTAAAATGGCTTAAGTTTTTCTGGAATATACATGTGTGCAGATGGTGACCTTGGCTTCTATGGAACAGTGCTGACAGCTTACATGAAGCAGAAGCACCGCATGGCCTGGGAACAGCACCATGGTCCTGTTGGCATTGGCATGAAAGAAACGAGGGTTGCGTGAGCATCTCTGATTGCTGTTAGCCGAGCAGTTATAGCTTGTAGCAGCGTGCTGTGGGGACGAACTTTTAATAAATTGTAAATAAAGCTTAATTCGGAATAGACCTTGTAGCAGAGAAGTGTGCTCTGGTTTTAGTTCATAACCTCTATGCTGNAACTTTTAATAAATTGTAAATAAAGCTTAATTCGGAATAGACCTTGTAGCAGAGAAGTGTGCTCTGGTTTTAGTTCATAACCTCTATGCTGCTTCCTCATTCACCTAGACTTACAACAAAATTACCTTTACGTAGTAGAAGCATTAACATTGAAATGTTCCCTAGCATCATTATGTATTGAACAAGACTAGTATATAGCCTGGCATGATGAATATAACTGAACCATATTGCCTTTTAAGAATTTACAGCAACTCTGTATTAAAAGTCCATTTCACTTATGACTTCATTTAATTCTCAAACATGCTCAACATTGATGCTACCACTCAAGTTGTAACATGTTGTTAGTACTACGTGATTGGAACTCAAATGTAAATAACAAAATCAATGTTTTGTAATATAACTAATAAAAGTTTGGCAGTGTTGTGGTTAACAGTCATTGGAAGAACNAACGAGGGTTGCGTGAGCATCTCTGATTGCTGTTAGCCGAGCAGTTATAGCTTGTAGCAGCGTGCTGTGGGGACGGACTTTTAATAAATTGTAAATAAAACTTAATTCGGAATAGACCTTGTAGCAGAGAAGTGTGCTCTGGTTTTAGTTCATAACCTCTATGCTGCTTCCTCATTCACCTAGACTTACAACAAAATTACCTTTACGTAGTAGAAGCATTAACATTGAAATGTTCCCTAGCATCATTATGTAATGAACAAGACTAGTATATAGCCTGGCATGATGAATATAACTGAACCATATTGCCTTTTAAGAATTTACAGCAACTCTGTATTAAAAGTCCATTTCACTTATGACTTCATTTAATTCTCAAACATGCTCAACATTGATGCTACCACTCAAGTTGTAACATGTTGTTAGTACTAAGTGATTGGAACTCAAATGTAAATCTCAATACAAATAACAAAATCAATGTTTTGTAATATAACTAATAAAAGTTTGGCAGTGTTGTGGTTAACAGTCATTGGAAGAACTATAAAATTGANCAGTGTTGTGGTTAACAGTCATTGGAAGAACTATAAAATTGACAAATTGTGAAGGTTTTCAGCATCCTTAATTTATTTATTTTGGAAAAAAAATGTAGAAATTTGGTAGTTTTTGTGTAAGGTGGTNCAATGTTTTGTAATATAACTAATAAAAGTTTGGCAGTGTTGTGGTTAACAGTCATTGGAAGAACTATAAAATTGAGAAGGTTTTCAGCATCCTTAATTTATTTATTTTGGAAAAAAAATGTAGAAATTTGGTAGTTTTTGTGTAAGGTGGTNGAAGGTTTTCAGCATCCTTAATTTATTTATTTTGGAAAAAAAATGTAGAAATTTGGTAGTTTTTGTGTAAGGTGGTGCTTACATGTTAGTACTTGGTAAACTGAGAAATGTTGCCTCTTCATCTTGCAGTGTTTATGCATGATGGGAGCTGGTTGATGCTCCACAGATATATCCCCTTAGGTGCTATGTAGGTTGATGGATGATCACTGTGAAGGCGATTCCACTATCCAGTCTCCTGAGTGTGTGTTCCTATATATTTTCTCAGCTGGCTAGAATTGGTCCAACTGGCTGTATTTCAACATAACATGGTTCACGGAGCAATTCTGTTGTGGAATGCATGCAACCAACTTTTCAGTGATCTGCACATCTGATCACAAAGACAGGTTCATACACTTTTAGAGATGGACGAGAATGACCTTTTTTACCATCAGGACGTGATCCGGGCAGAAAAAAGCTACTAAATTTGAAATCGGGAACACAAACGTATTCAAACGGTTTGAAGATTTACATAGATGCATTTAATATTCTAGTGTAACTTTTTCTATTTTTACTGCACATAATAAGTTATATTCAGCAATGAGTAAAACTATCGGCTCATATTTATTTTCATTACAAACCACGCAAATGCAAAGAAAAAAATTGCACATGTACACACACGCAAGCAAGCAAAATAGTTTTCCCTGATTTTTTTGCAACAATTGCATGTTTGACAATTTAGCTGTTCTGGAATGTGATATAACGATTCAATGGAAGCAGTCAACATATACTTTGTTTTCATTTTAACTCCAGAATAATAACCACGTATTATTTTGGTATAAAAATAACCAGTGTTTGTGGAAACGCACGGTTTAACACACGCACGCACTGCATCATTTGTCTCGTGACAATGACCGGCAGTGGGATCAAGATGGCATAACGACTTCCCTCTCGACAAAAAACTTGACAGAGTAACAAATTTTGTAAATTCTGCAGTTTGGCACTTGCAGTTACTCTGCTATTTGAAAACTCGTGACAGTTTGTGGCTGTTTGCCATAATTTAGTACGTACCATAGTCAGGAGAACGGTAACAGTGTTTGGTCACCAGTGTGGAAGTAGTTTTAATAGCACCACAACATGATTAAAATTTTCTGTTAACAATTAAATTTCAGTAAATATGGCAGGAAAATTATTTAAAATTCATTTCCTATAAAAAACANCACTCACTCACTCACTCACTCTCTCTCTCTCTCTCTCTCTCTCTCTCTCTCATTAATTTTTGAATCTAGTCTAGTTTCTAGATGCATAAAACTCAACTTGAAATCAGTAATTTGTGCTGCCAAATTATTGAGGAGCGGCCTGTAATATTTCTGGAAATGTTGACTTTGTTGGACAGTGAGACTTTGCTGATAACATGAGAGCAGTGTTGCAGCTGCCGACACTTATCGTTATGCTAAACTTGGAACTAACAAAATAACCTAAATATGAATGAAACAGATATTTTCTCAGTTCATTGGCTTTACTGCACCAAGCACTAAATGCGAGTTGTATTATTAATTGATTTGCCCGTGAGAAACTGCAGCTTTCTGACTGTTTAGGAATGGTTTTTTTTCCCCTGAATATTATCCAGAGTTTTGGGATCTCGTCCACCGTTACTTACACTACGTTTAGAGTAAAACTTCAGACTGGACTGAACTCTGACTAGGGCCAATGTGGTTAACATGGAGCGAAATTCACATTTAAGATATAGTTTTCAATCTGAATTGACATGTAAACAAGAGCAAAGATGAAGTGAACACAGACTGAAAGTTGTGTAGTGACATCTTTTGGCAACTGTGTGAACTATAGAACAAACAATATGTGAAAAAATATATTGATGGTTGAAGCCAGCATTTTCCTTTTATACTCTTAAATTGAAATCTGTCTCCCCTATATTTTTTACCATATAATTTTTTTCATATTTGTTTCTCCAACATTACACCTAAAATAAACTGTACATCCATTTTAGTCCAAACTATTCCCCCCCATTGATGCCCTTGTGGCATAGAATTTGTTTAAAACAAATTTTAAAATTTCGTAAATGCATACTTGCAATCAATACACTTCCAAAATGGCTGCATTTGTTTAGCTCTCATTCCCACCTACTCCTATATGTAGTGTTTAGAGTAAACTTTCAATCCGGATCCTACATCCAGTCCACCTTGCTGATTGGAGTGGATTACTCAGGCCAGTCTCTTGGTGAGCACTGTCCTTCAAGCAGCACACATCTAAAAATAGATACTATTTGCCCCCTGGTTGTCAGCTCTAGTCAATACCTCTTGAACCTGCCCACTTCAGAATGTAATTTTGCTAGTCCTGATTCATACCAAAAGGGTTAGTTTTCGAGGGTCCAAATTTATTAAAAAACTGGCATACAATGTATTTACACACAGTGCATTTAATATGGTTCATCACTGCATGTTAGTAAATCACTATAGTGAATGTATTTGAATTGCAGCGTGATGCTTCCTTCACATTATTATTGTTTACTCCACATCACGTGCCCCCAAGGGAGTCTAATTCCGACTGGCCGCCTCCAAGGTCAGCCCCCACGTAATGATAGGAAGTCACTTCTTCACCCCCACCACTTGTAAACCCGCTAAGATGCAGACTTGGACATGCAGGAGTTTGCGTGCTAAGCGAGCGGCAGATACCACTACCACTTCAAACCTCCCTCCCATCAAGAGATCGCAGAAGCGGCGTCGCCCTACCCTGAACCCAAAGGAATGGCTTCCGAAGATTACCAAAGCGAATGAGGCATGCATGAACCCTCTGGCCGAGGGAAATATAACTTAGTTGGCTAGGAGAAAATTCCATCTGTTCACTTAGCTTGCCTTAGCACAAGTTGTGCTCAAGCTCTCTACTACACAGCCAGAGTCCATCCGAGGACTCTCCAGGGCTACCAGTTCAAGCCGATGGTGCTTTCTCTGCCAGTGCAGCAGACTACAAGTCACAATTAGGGTTCAGTTGTTTTCACAGCCACTTAATTGTCTGCTCTTCAAGCAAGGCTCCCAAAGCCGACAGGCCCCGTTACCTGTCTCGTGTGTGTGTGTGTGCGTGTTTTTTTTATTTTTATTCTGTTTAACACCAAGAGAGTGTAGAGGTATGGGTAACAGTGTTTCTATTCTCAAGGGAATGAAACACGTAGACTAGCTAACTTCTGTCTTTCCTTGCTTTGTAGTGAACGTGTGCCTTTTCCCCAACCTGGTAAGCGTCCCCCTCGAAGGAAGCGGCAGGGTACTGCGAATTGGCAACACAGTTTCCGACGTAGAGTAGGACTGTAGGCAGCCCCTAATCAGAACTGCACATACGGTACACACACAAAAAAATCCGACACCTACCCATACCGTGGAACCGGTAAGTACGGTAGAGGTCCAACCACTAGAGACAATGAAGCATCTGGGCTAACTAAGTCGGCTTACCTACCCCCTCCAGTGTGTATAGGATGTGCCATGTCTGACGAGGCTTGACCCAGGTACTTCCGAATGTACACTTTAACTAGAGGTTTGTTGCCTACTGCACTCTACAGGCAGAACAGTAGCAATTTCCTATCCACGATGTTCGCTCACCGACGAGGGAGCTAGAGGACTCCTGCTATCCTTGCATCTCGCCACCCCTTAAGTAAACAACCTACACCAGCCCTCAGATTTAAATCCCCTTGGGAGAGCACACAAGCCGCCCGACAATTATTGGACCCTCACTCTACAACCCTCCCAGTCAATCTCTTTGGCCTCCCGGAGCTGCCCACCCCACAGTCTAACTACTCTACCAGGGGTACACACACCCCTATGGAGTGGTTTTCTTCGACTCGGAGGACACCAGCCAACAATGTGCTAGCCAGTCAGCCGGCACCCCGGTCATCTGCAGGCATCAGTCGAACCAGCCTGCTCCAGCCGGAGCCAAAGCATCAAGCCAGGGCCAGCTAGTCCAATGCTGGTGGCGTCACCACGCCCTGACTGATTTTGTACCAAGTAAGCGCCCAAGTCCTACTGTATACAAGGGACCAGTGCAAGGCCGACAGGTCATAGTACAGTTGCCCCCAACCTGCGCAAATGACCTGGCATAGAAATAAAAAATATCCCACTCTTTACACGACGTCCCTCTCCTTAGACCATAATGTGTTGGTACTAAACTAATTCAGTGCAGTGCATTTCACTCGCGTTAATAAACACCTTACAAAGTTTGGAATATACATCCAGAATGCACAAATGTATGTAGTATACATAAAAGAAATCCTAGCAATTAGACGTTACCGACAGTATCAATACAAAACGTGAAATTCAAAGTGTTCATAACTAAATAATAATTTTTCAATATCGCAGACCAACTTGAAACAACAAAATGATCTCCATAGTGTTTCCGACTAAGATAGGGTTTCTGTCTTCCTACTTAAGCTTACTACCATGTATGCTCTCCAAGTGCATTGTACAGGTCCCTAACACACCATGACATGTTTGGAATTAATGTGTTGATGTCATCTTCTGTACGAAGCGCTCATTCCATGTGGTCAACTATTATGAGATCTGGAAGTGTTTCTGGAGGTTGTGGACGATTATCAACTGCTGTTTTCAGATTGTCCCAGAAATGTTCAAGGTGTTAGTGTGCTCTCTGTTGATCAGAAAGTAACTACATAATTCCTAGCACCGAAACTGACATCTGTCGCAATATTCCGAACTGTTTGTGTGGTTTTAACGATTGGCCTCGTCCTCCAGACCGTTTGCGACGCCACGCATCCACCGCATTAACAGCACTGGTATAGCTGTATGGAGGGGGTGTATGTATGTATGTATATATATATATATATATATATATAGCAATTGCGAAAGGTGACCGCTCTATACACTGTTCGCCCTCTTAAAGCTGGGCAAGAAAAATTAGTTGAATAAACAAACAACGANAAAGTATTTGGAAGTAAAGCGACTAAGAGAGTAAATGTTCAGATGCTCCTAACATTTCGGGGTTTTTTATTTTGTAATTCTCAAATTCACATATTTTTCATTTTGGCTGTTTCACTCTCATGTCATGCCACCCAAGTGTAGATTTTAACTTTTTATTCAGGGAATATTTATGTATTTATTTTAATTGTTGCAAGTTACAGGCAAACAGAAAGTAGTGCAGGGCGAGCCGCATGCCACCATAGTTCGCACCGTGCGTGCTCGCCAGTTGCAGTCGCAGTTGACCATTTCAAGAGGAGGGCATGTGCCACGTCGCTCTCCGGGTGCTTTCGCGTTTTTGCGCCATTCACCTTTAGCTGCAATAGTCTAATGTAACGTACCGGAACCTGTTCTTTCTGCACCTGGGAAAGCTTAATGCACCAACTATTTACTCTTCTGCACAAATGCGTATTTTTCGCAGTCTTGCCTATCCAACGAGCCGCAGGCCAGAATCCATATAAAGTGTTCACCCAGAGTGATGCAAGTGTTTCTGTGCAAGCGTAATTACATGCAAGTTTTCAGACTTTGTCTCTTATTTAAAGCACTGCCTTTGGGCATTTCGGGGTATGGGTCCCCTATAACCTGCCTACACCCAGTTTCAAGTAAATTACTTAACCAGTATGCTCAACTCAGAGTTTTTAGAGTTTAAGGCATGTGGGATTAGTCTGAATAGACCCCACAGTATTTTCCATGCGAGTATCAGGAGCGAGGGGCTCCTCCAACATTTTACTGAGGGACTGCGTACATCCGGGTGAATGGCCCGCCGTACCCCGAGATCATCACCAATAGCAACAATTGGCACCTAGTAGGGTATCCAAATCCACCTAACAATGTTTTTCATTGCCCCTCTAATAAACTTCCCTTGTGCATTGATACACACTGTAAAGAGACACTGAGCAGACAATACTGCACATCGAATTTCATCTGGACATATTGTAGAAAAAGCTCGAGTTATACGGCCTTTCATGTCTTTAGGAGCCGTCGGTGGGTCTTTGTAGACCTGTTGCTTTAATGTTGCCCACAGGTCCATAGGCGTTAAGTCTGGCCATTTCGTGTTTCCAGACCGACCATGTACACAAAACATTTCCGGTAGATAGATAATTTACTAGAAAATATAATTAACCAATTTCTCCAAGGATGCTCTTTCTGAAAGCATGCTGTGGTTAATAAATTTAACATTTCTTTTCACAGTGTAATATGAGGGAAGTCCTAGTGAAATGCAGTTTAAATGGCAGGAATATACAAACTTATTGACGAAATGCAGTTATGTACATGTTAGGTTTTTATGACTAGCTGGAGTACATATTGTCTGAAACAATTATTTCTAATCTAGTGAATTTTTCTGTAAGGGTTCGCCTGTTTTGAAAATATTTAGTTAAGATCTGTCTGTTGCATTTTATGGAAAACTTATGTTAATTTTAATAACCGACTGTTAGCAATAAATTAAATATAACAATAGTAGGCGAGTATTTTCCATCTGAATAAGCCTGAAATTGTATTTTATAACCCAGCGTGTTTATATGCCAATATTAATCTGTTTTGAATAGGGAAGTCACTCTTGATTTCACAATCCTTTGACACACTCGATTCTTGAAGAATTGTATAATTGAGTATCGGAAGTCCAAAAATCGAAGCAATAAAAATCAATTACTACAAATACATAACCTATCACCTTTCAAAAATGGTTTAAAATTTCTTGATTTATGCCAGTAATTGAATTACTCTTGGAAAATTATTGTGTGCGTAAAAAAAAACAAGATGCGGAAATAATCTGAAAGTAAAACTACTGGCAGTGTTAAAAATTTACCAGTTAATGTGCAAGTATTTAGTAGCTTCAGGTTGGTCGTGATTTGGTAGTTTGTTTTTATCAAGTTTTGTTAAATTTTAAAAACTAGGGGTGTGCAGGATCCTCAACTACGGAGAAATTTAGGGAATTCATACAGATTTTTCCCGTCTGGCGGGAAATAATTTTTTCCGGATATTTATGGGAAAAATTTATGTTCACGTCTGTAGGTGGTGTTCCATCTAAAATACAAGTCGGGTATCTTACGAGAAGTTTTGTATGGATTCTTTACGTAAGCGATCATGATTTGAGGAATCAAATATTGCAGAGAAAGTTAGATTCTTCCGCTTATTCACAGATTTCAAAGATCATTACGTAAGCTAAATTTTTTTTTTAAAGGTCATATTAAGTAATGTTAACACTACGTATTTATTGCAAAAATTAACTTAAACTGGTTGCAAACTTGCACTATTATAAACTTACGGTAAACCGTGCACACTGAATTTGTCTTGTATGCGAGCGACCTCTATAAGTTGCGAGTATCGATTGCTGGTTGATATGGGATGCTAGTTTCGATATACATAACCTTAACATTCATGTAAAAATAAGCTAGCACACGATGAATGTTTTAATTGTACTCCAAATGCTTAACTATTTTACTAAGATCTAACATGGTGTTTTTTAATACAGGCTTGGTTAATTAAAACGATACGTAACATGTCAGCAAATTGTTTGTCTATTGTTTGGAATGCATTTTTTTTTTTTTAAATTTTGGGTTGTGTTCACTTGTTGCTGAGAGGTTGACAAACTTCATACGTAGCAAATTTGCATGAAAAAAATATAATTAATTTACTTAACTACTTTTGATTTTATTATTGGTGGAGGAATTAACTTTGTTAGCATACAGATTTGGTATGTTGCATTCATAACCTGCCCCATGCTACTTGGCTGCGATTGCAGTTGCACTACGTGATTCGAAGCATGTTTGTTCACGGACGTTAAAACTTCCACTGAAAGTTAATTTGAGTAAATTTACACGCATTTTACTACCAAAAGTGCTATTCTTGCACACTTTTTAATAATTTCATGTGTTGGTGAACATTTATCATGGCAAGTGAAGTTTGGAAATATTTTTGAATAAACTATGTGGATGAGATCTGTGTGCGTGTGTGTGTATATATTTATATATACATATATGTGTTTTCAATATTATCTCGTACGACTTGAATTTTTTGGAATTTCATACGAATATGCGCCCACTGTTCATGTATATTATTTGTTAGTAATAGGCCTACTACTAACATAGGCTTACTTTAAATAATTGAATTTCACACCTCTAACTTATTTACCAATTAAGTTATTAAAATATGCATGATCAAATTTTGCTTGTCTTTATTGAATTCAATTCATTAAATGCTATACGATGTCATACGAACATCGTAATCATGGCCATTTTCTCTTTTCCTTTCTTGAATGTAATGTTTTCCTTCAAGATTTTTGTTTTGAATATGTTCTATATATTCTTGACTCCTGATTTGAATTGCAGATCACAGCTTGTTTGACAAGATTAATTGAAGTAATTTCATAATAGAGTTGTCACACATTTTAAAGTTGTCACATAATGACACACTTTTTAAATAAGTAAATATAAATAGTATGAAGAAATTTTTTTTTGATTTAACCAATTATTTTGTGTCATGCTGGATTCACAGATAATTCTAAAACATTTACTTTAATTATCATGTGGAGACTTAAGAGCTTATTGAATGAAATTCATTGTAAGGCAAATAGTGATTTTATGTAGTTCAATAAACTGAATTCAAGTAATCAAATATTCAATAAATATTTTCATGATTAGATCTCTCTGTAGTATTAACCCTAAAATTATTGGACTATACGCATGGTTGTGTTTCGAGCAACAATTAAATTACGTGGCTTTTAGATGTGCAGTATACACAACATTAATCACAATATTTCTTTCGGTAGGAGAAATAAAGCGCAAACTACTTCCCTGTTTTAACCCACGTTTGTAAATAATGTACAATCTCTACAAGAACTGCAGAAACTGCACAGATCAGCAGTTGTTATGAAGGCACACAATTTCACTTAAATAAAACACACGACTGTTAGAACACATTTTGTTACGCAGTCACCTTTAAAACAAACATTTTTTGATGTGTATACCTGTTTTTGCCATAGCAGTTGCAGGCCATCACACCACGCTGCTAGATACCACCACTGTTGCTTGTCGCACGCATGCCTGTGTTACTGGTATAGAGCTGTCAGGTATTCTCTTTTTTTTTTATATCATATTTGTTCTCATCCTCTTGCTCCAGAGACCCCCACCCACTTTAGAAGCAACTGGCACAACTGCAGCCCCGAATTTTCTTTGTCCTACTCTCCCTACCTTCATGCAATACACTGCACTGTCACACTATCGTGTGCACGGGACATTGAAAATTCGACTTGCATTCAGTATCATATCTTCTCTTTCAGAGGGTTTCAAAGTTAGGGGTCGGCTTGCATTCAGTGTCGGTTTATAATAAATTATATACGTATGCAGGTTTCGAAACCCAGCACTGCAACTGTAGCTGATGCGCTCATTTATTTAATTTCAATTAAAATTGAAATAGTGAACTTTGCGTTTGCCATTAGTTTGAGACTATAAATCAATAACGTGACTTGCTGGTAATGCATATACGTGTAATTCACAATAAACAATAAAAGTTTCACATTCCAAGACAAAAGGCACAGCCATAGGCACCTGCATGGCCCCCTATTACGCCAATCTGTTCATGGGCAAACTGGAACTCAGCCACTCTGCTGGATGTGTTTTTATCAATGTCATCTTCATGATAAGGGATTCAACTGAGAACAATCTCATCCACTTCCCCAACAACCTTAACATGCACAGCGTGCCTAAGTTAACATATATATTACTTTAAATAACATACCTAGAGACCCGAAAAAGTAGGTTTTCCCCCCTTCAAAAATAGCAGTTATTTTCTTGCTAGAAGAATGCAGGTTTCTACACGAGAATTGTTCCAATTTCTCATGTGCTTTTTATACAGACATACATAATTTGAGAAATGTCATTTTATTCATAAAACCTGAAATTGGCAGTGCTATTCCTATTGAAAATGGGTTTTCTTTTAACAATTGTTATTTCCTTGCAAAAAATACTTAACTCTCAGATAAATATACAGCCATGTTACCTTTATCAACAAACAACAATTAGACATTCTTACATACGATTTTGTATTCTGTCCGACACCTAAACGGTCACAATGCACTGGTAAGGGCATATTGTTTTATGGAGACTAATGTAAACAATTTATACACAATTATAAAATCACTAAGTGCCTTGTACAAACAGAATTTTTTTTTTTTGGGAAATCTACCTTTATGTTTTTTAACTATAACTTTCAACAGTTTTTTTGTTACGCCCACTTACAAGACTTTTGTTTTTCAAAACGCATTTACTGCACATATTTACAGAGAATATGCATGATAAAAATACAGTTAGCTGGAAGAATACAAGATAAAAATACACGATAATTCAATTTACAAATATATTCTACAAAAGGAAATGAATATAAACACATTTTTGACCGCCGTGCTGCTTTGTAGATAATAAATAATTCTTGGATAAAACGTGACTATGCTATGATAAACAAATTCAGCGAGCTAGTTAGCATGAATTCCATAGATAATGTGGTGCTTGGTAGACGTGAACACTACAATGGTAGGGTTTCCTAGTGAGCAAAAGAAACTTTTGCTGGTCAGTGTACTAGAATGTTCACTCAAAGCGAAGCATCATCTCTTGCCCTCATGTTATTTATGGTCGTAAACACACGTTATGGAAAGTAAAACATGTTTTCGTTTATGGTGATAAATCAAAGACATCTATTGGCCAACTCTGCATGCATTCATATTCGAATATATAAAAACACACAAAATATGTCTTAAGAAGCAACTATGCAACATAAAACATTCATTCGTGAAATTCTCAAAAATCATAATTTTTCATTTCTTTATGTAAAAATTCACGTTTAGATTTGCTGACAAATATTCTCTAGCCGTGTGTATTCTAAGGTTGTCAAAGGCCTTGTATTAATTCCCGCTAATTTTAGACTGTGGATGTTTGGTAAACAGTAGGAGTATTCCTACCCTCAATCACAAAACATGATATAAACATTCATTGTGTGTTGGTGTACATTTTTTTTTTTTTACCATATTTAGTTAGGAAAGCAACAAAACAGATCATTTTGTCCATTCCTTACTGTGGACACAAAATTCTGGCCTCACTCAAACTTGTTCTCCAAACAACCCAGATTGGTCTTGGAACAACGCCCAACCTTTGAAACAAGCTAGTACACCCCAAACTGCTACAGTCCGTAATATCACCACTCCCACAGGGCCTCATCCTTGCAATTGTGCATGTTGCAGCTCTTGTGCTATATACCAATCCTCCACCCCCAACAGCAGGCTCACCAATCAGAATTACCCTATCCAGGACAGCTACAACTGTGCGAGCGTGGCATAAAATCTTCTCTACCAGCTACAGTGTGTTCACTGCAATGCAGAGTACATTGGCCTCGCCATCAACACACTCCAACAGAGGATGAATGGCCATAGAGAAGACACCAAACCAGTAATAGCTGATGCAAATGTCAATTTGCAGGAGCAGCCAGATGCAGCATCCCACAACCAGAATGGTGAGGGCATACTCCCTCCTAATAATAGTGCAGAACTGCAACGCTGGGAACTGGCCCACCAATACATCACCAAATACAGACAGCCACCTAGCTTAAACTTAAAATAACCCCTCTACTGCATTTCAAATTTCTTACTTCACCCTAGTTCGCCTCCTGGCCACCAGCTTTTCTACCAACCCACTCGCCACCTTATGAAGCTGGTCTAGCTAGCGAAACATTACATTACATCGCATCCGTGTTGAAAATGTGTTCATCCAACTTTTGTGTGTCTGTATCCACAAGTACCGCTCTGTAAGTATTTGTGCATTCTTTCTACTTTTTTATAATGTAGTTATTCAAAATTATGTCAGCCGAATTTCAAAGGTAAATTAAAATTACTTCTGGAGAAATTTTTTGTAGATAGTGGTTCTTATAAGCGTTGTCCCACGTGCGAATGAGAAATGCTAGTTATATGACCCACTAAGAGATCATTGCTGGAGGTCGTGATTTAATGCTTAAAGTAAAGCCACTGAATTGCCTTTTCAGTCTATCAGTGCACCAAGTGCTTTAAGATTATGCTATAACAAGTTATCAGCACAAGTGCTCCTGATTTATATGATCTCAATTTTGTTGTGAATGAATGATTGATGAACACTCAAGTTGTGCAGTGAAGTGTCTGTGGATACCAGTACAGCAAACTCAATTCTAAGACTTTTTGGTTCTGGAATAAAAGTAACTACTTTGAGAGGGTCGCTATTCCAGAGCTCTTAGAAATGAGAGTTGACTAGCTAACATTGATATTGTGAGGGCATTAACTCAGGAGATTACCTCACAAAGGACAAGCACACAGCATTTAACTCTAACAATATTAAAATAGTGCCAGAAAAAATATTTCAGCACTGGCTAAATTTAAGAGAGTAACAAACGGAATTACACCAGTATTGCAAATAATTTGGAGGGTTCAATCTAGGTGCATCATGTAATTTTTAAGGCATGAATCATGCAAGGTTTAACCTGTTTCATTTAAGGTTACTATGCGTGTATTTTGTAGAGGTCTGTATACATTTTAATTAAGGTTAAGTGTACATAATTTCTTATATTTTATCATAATATGCCATGTTTTCTATACATTTTTAACATCAAAATATAACACACTACGGTTTCTTCACACCAGAAATTTTTTTAAATGCCAAAATGATTTTTTTATTCTCAAATATACAAAATATACAACAGAAATGCCAGGTTTTATTTACTGAAATTGGTCAATTTTATTTTCCACTGGTGCAACGACCTACACATAAGACAGTTTATATGGAAATGAAATTATGAAGTAATAAAAGCCAAATACAACAATTCCACTTTATTTATTCATAGACAGTAAATAAAATCTAAACATGTCAATGATGATGCAAAACAAACATACAAACTGGAAAAAAAATCCACTCGGCAAAATCAAACTGAAAATTATAATTAAACTTCCTGTTCGTAAGTAAAATTTGTTTTTTAATATCTACCACCACTATCATAATACCGACAAGAACTAAACTTTATAATTATCTCTACTTATTAATTTTTTGTTTCCACTCATTTACATAAATCAACACTGCCATAGATTGGGACCCCATCATAAGCATTTTAAAAATGGTAAAATTTAACGTAAGAATTAAACATGCTATTTTGTGCACTGGTAAACAGAATTCTCACAAAGTTAGTTTACAATATATGAAAAGCCTGTCACTATTACAGTATGGTGATGATTTGCAGACAGCCCAAGATCACTGATAAACTGTGTGCCACAATGCCTTAATACAAGACCAGGAAGGAGTGCTCCGGAACAGGC
Organism: Clitarchus hookeri; assembly: GCA_002778355.1. Taxonomy (NCBI): domain Eukaryota; kingdom Metazoa; phylum Arthropoda; class Insecta; order Phasmatodea; family Phasmatidae; genus Clitarchus; species Clitarchus hookeri. The sequence continues at coordinate 101,418 of NQII01000767.1, forward strand.
GGCAGTAACACGCCTATGTGGGGCAATGATTATACAGGGAACAGTCGCACTATGTTCCTTGAGGTCTTGTGGAAGAGACGGCGAACAAGCAACTGGAGGTATCATGCGAACACAATGTGAGAAAACATTGTTACTATGTTAACCGCGTCTGCAGCAAGATCTAACAAATGCCTGAAGTGCATACGTTTATAAGTTAAACATTGGAAAGATATAGGACACACGTGCATTAAAACTGCGGCATGTTAGGTTCGCCTGTCACAACTTTGAATAACATTTGCGATCTGTACCTACATTTTTAGACTTGCAATATTTTTGTCAGATAAATACAGGCTGTTCAGAACCACATGTGTAAAAATGTAATCCGTATAAATTTTTTTACATGAATATAAAGATACCTTTAGGATACTTCCAACTAAAGTTAATAAAAAATATGTGCACTTTAAAAAAAAATTGTGTACTCTTACGTTTTTCGGCTCTTTTCGACTGCAAATAACAGTAAAATATTGCCAACCATGTACAATCGCAAACGAATTTCAGTAATATTTATTTTATTTTTTATTTTCGGTTACATACAATAATCTTGATAACATTAAAGAATGTATCTGTTCTATTTACTTTCAGGTACATTGTAATACATTATGTCCTGGACTAGTTTCCCACAACACGGCGATCCACTTTTGATTCCCTGCCTGGAATTTTAGGTTTATCATAAATTTGGTGAATCAACAGATAAACCAATTAGACAGAAGTTTGGGCAGCTTTTAACATCCAAGGTCTTGAGAGACGACTGGGATGAAATAGAATGGATACGGAGCAGCGCAGGATTGCGAGTGCAAGGTAAATTGGAGATCCCCGAGCAAACCCTCCCGCCATCAGTGTCGCTCAGAACAATTTCCACTTGTAACAATTTGGGAATAACCTGAATTGGAATCAAACAAACCCTTATTGCCGTGGAGGGGAGAGAAGCGACCTAGTTATAGCGCCAACAGCGGCCCAATAAAGTAATCTATATAAATGCAATATATGCCACAAGTGAAACTCTAGCTCACATTCACTTTTTATCTATGTCCGATTTGCCACAAATTCGTCGCCAAAAAGTATTTCATAAACGTTGATCCAGACTTGTGTCTTTTTATTCTTGTCTCTATAATCCTATCAATCCACACCCCAAATAATTGGTAGTTTTTTCACCTCAAAAATTAAGAGTTTGACATCCATTGCCATCTATAATGCGCTCTTGTACCAAATTTGAACGACAGAAATTATAGAAACTTATTGCTGCTCGACATTTCTTTGACGCCTGTGTGTTCTGCCACACTATGGGGCAAGGCAACGCGCATGCGACATGCTGTAGAACTATGAAAATATTCTCTTTTAGGCCACACTTGTAATGCGCGTGCAGCGTGAGTTTGCTGGGCATTGTGTGTAACACACGTCAGACAGCAACGTCCATGTGTCTGCACCATATCAGCCCAGTATCTCTCTATGCTGCTAATTGCAGCACGTTGACTAACGCATGTTGTGTGCAGCTCAGTGACTCACGTGTGTCCCAAACCTTACACTTTTATATTTTTGTGCACAAATTAAGATTTAAAAACATCCCTCTCTCCCAATGGCATCTGCATAGACTCTGTGCAAACCGCACAATGTCCCTATGAACACACACCAAAACAGCATCTGTTACTACCAGGTTCTACAAATGGTGATCAAACACAAGTGGCTGTGCGCATAGTTTGTGTGAATTTATTGCTGTGTTGCCATCCAATATGATTAGAACTGCCACAATACACACAGGCATTTGAAACCGCACTAAGTGGCTGTTAAGTGTACAAATCAGTGCTAATAAAAGTGCAAAGAGACTAAATACCACGAGCATCGGAACAATATAAAACCCAGTTTATATTGCTCAAACATGACCGGCATTATCATTTACGGGGAGGTATAATCACAATAATGAAGTAATGAAGACACACATTTCATTATTCTTGCACTTAACACTGCAATTCAGCACAATACTTACCACACACACACACACACACACACTATGTAACAATTGAAATTCCTAACCAAAAATTTTTCTAAAATACTATACAATATCAACACATGCAAGAGACAAATTACATTATAATAGTTCTGAACTGTGGCAGTTTGAGAATGGCAGTATGGAATTTCATCTCAAACTCTTAAGTACCAAACAATTCTTGACCATCTCCTGATGAGCTATTCCCGCAGACCAAAGCTACTGCACTTTTCGTAAACAGCAACATAACACACACAACACAAGCAGTTGTCCAGAGTCAGATTGTAACATTTAATAGTCAGAATAAATATGACAACATGTCTTTAATGTAGGTTTTATTTCCACTATTTTCACTAGAATCTATGCGCTGTGCCAGTATTACCCAAAATCACCAACAATTTCCAAACAAATTTTATGTAACAATCCTCACAATCTTTATAAACGCAGGCGTAATTGCCAGCAGCTCTTGGGGTACAACTGAATCCACCAGTACACTATGTAACGGTGGCCACAGTGCCTATCTGTCATATAGCCACAATAAACACAAGAGCTGGTGGTTCATACGACCAGCTTACTCTCAGTAACTCAAAACAGTTTTGAAAATGAATACCCACACAAAAATTAATAACTTGGCACAAAAAAGTTAGTGACATCCAGTGTTGAGATGTTCTTTAATAACAAAATCATACTGTGGAAAAATTAAACCCTCATGTGAATTAGAATTCAAAACCATGCTTCAATGGCTTTCTTCAACTGTACACAGATTTGCATATCGGAAAACACTTCCTATGACAAACTGGGAAACTTAACTGCAGTAAATCATACAACACAGATGCAAAGCATTTGTAAAAACCCTCGAATATTATCTAGCAAGATATATACATAGTTCTAACAAACTCTTGTTTATAAGCAATGAGGGAAAAAAAAAAAAAAAAAAAAAAAAAAAAAAAAAAAAANAAAAAAAAAAAAACAGTTTTACACCACCAGGATTTCCGAGTTGCTAGGTTGCTCACGGCCCAAGAGAAACATGGGGTGAAAACACAATGCACAGAATCTGTACAAAATACCATGCCAAGACTCGACGTATATCTTTTTTTTGTAATGTGCCTACTTTCACAGCAAACATATTTCATGAGTAAGCAATTACAGGTGGTGGAATACTTTTTTTTTTTGAGGTGTTGCAATATAAAACTGACTAATTTAAATCCAACTTAGACAAAAAGACAACATTGTACACCAGTAAATTATTTTAAGCGTTAGTATCCACAACTGCCACTGAACTACCAGAAGTATATCAAATATAGAATTGCATTATCTTGGATTGTAACACTGTGGTGTGCTGTGCTGCATTGCAACTGTGCTTGTAGTCCATTCACTTTTTTTAATAACTCGCCACTAATATTTAACGCTGTGATCAACTTTAAAGTACGTACATTCTATAAATTTTAATATTTATTTAGTATTCAATATGAATTAAAACATTTCCTATTAACAAAGCAAAGTGGAGCTTAATTGTAGCTGGAAAATGATACTGGTGTTCCATTTTAGCATATTTCATACTTGAAAGTCACATCTGTTTATTTATCAGAACTTTGTAAATTTATTATAGGCGTTTGAAACATAATTGTGTATTGTCACTGCTACGTATGAAAAACAAGTAATATTTTTTGTTGGTACTGAATATTCCTTAGTTTTAATACTTATTCCATTTGGCTCCACCCTTTTAATGAAATAACCTAACCCACATCACTAACAAGAGGTTAAATAATACAGCTTCCCCCTCTCCCATTTGCCATGTAAAAACAGGTTAGACACAGTTGTGGCAAAATATTAATGTGTATTATGTGCAATGTGCTGGATAATTAGTAACTGAAGTATGTTGGCAAAATAATAAGCATAAGAGATATTATCAATACAGACGTAAAGTCGAAGCTGACCCAAATATGGTCATAGGCCTAAATTGTGAGAATTTAGACTTAATTCTTTGAACAGCTGAAAACCGTAAACAAAGCATTTGAGAGTAGAAAGGTACACAAGTCACATGGCAGTGTTTTGGTTTAACTGTAGTGGAAGGATAAAAAAATCAGTACCCAACAACAGAATCTTAGCAATGTATCAGAAAAGTGTTAGTAACCGTGAATTGCCTATACAATCTGAAAAACTAATCATAGCTGCCCGTGCACAGGACACCATTTTATAAATAGCAGCAGATTGACAAACAGACGCATCCAAACCTTTTCGGGTAGCAGCAATATCTCGACACTTCATCTGAACATCAGTAACTCCACACAAATCATAGAAATGAAAACAGGTTTTGGGTGCTGCAACATTCTATGATACACTGTTTCTTGGGCAGTTGTGTTTTGCTACTATGACTGCACAAACTACTAAATGCACTTCTGACCTGAAGAATAATTATCTGCAAGATCAAAACATAATCAGGAAAATAATTTACACTTTGGTGACACAAGAGTGAATTCACAATTTCTTCAATGCCAAACAGAAAGAGAGGTGAGTGCAAGCACACAGATGACCCACATTCTTTACAAAATTACTTACTTTGCATTGAGTGCTAACTGCAATTACAAATTTCATGCTGAAAATATATTAGTGACTGCACTTGCAGGCAAACAACCAATTTTGCAACAGTAACAATTTTACATTCTCAGCAATCGCCGTAAATAAAAAAAAGTCACAATAAAAATTTACTAAAAACTATGTTTGCAAGCAGCAATAAAATATAGGCATTGTGTTGCTACAGTTAATTAGTACACCACAATCTACAAAACAGTAAATATCCATTAAAAATTTTGCCCAGGCATGACATGCAAATGCATGCATGACTCGAGATGTAAAGAGAAGCTTCGTCTCAAGCACTCCCCTCTCCCATGTTATTTACACTATCAATGTGCTCATTGTGGTGCGCATAGACAGTTTTTGCCAGCATGAGGCCATTCTTGGAATTAAACCAAAAAATTCCATAACTTTAAGAAAAATGGACAAATATAGGCAAAAACTTTAGTCTTTATTTAAACTACAGTAGAACCTAGCTCTTACGTTCTGTTTCTTGCACTGTTTTTACAGGTCGCATTTATTCCCCTACAAGTTTAATGGGAATAGGGAATAGTTGCCAGTGGCAACTGTTTTTCAATCTTCTTTTTGTGTATATTTTGAGGTTAAGGAAGGAAATGCGACTTAAATACATTTTTACAATATCTATATTATCTTACTTATTTTTCTATTGAATTTTACCAATACAAAGTGTTTATGAAAGATTATAAAGAATAAGAGACAAGGTAATTTTGATTGATTTTGAATCTTTCCCTTTAATTTACACTTTCCCACTTTACTTTGTCACCTTGAAAATAATAAAAAAAACTTTTGATGTATATTAAAAAAATATAGGTGGTGGTGGTGGTGGTGTAATGTATGAAAAACTAAAAAATAATGCGGTGGAAACTGACCGAATACTGCAAGTTTAGAGTGTAATAAGTGCAGAGATGCTGAAACAGTCAAGACAAAGAGACCACTCATTCTCAGGCTCCCTCAACCCCCACCCAGTTTGTCAAGAGGGAAGGCACGAGGATGCCATGCTGGTTGCTAAGAAATAACCTCCCACCTTGCCAGACATATAAGGGGAGGAAATTAGGTTTTGCTCAGCAGTTCCAAATTCACCACAGGACAGCTACAGCTTATTCATTCCAGCCAAATTTTACCTGTATTTTTGCAGTTGCACCTCATGAATTCCACATTCACAAAATTGTACATAGATGGCTATATTTTTTTATTTGGCAGAAGACTGCATTTTGAAGCAATTAATAATACTTCATTTTAAATTTCTGATTTTTGAGAGGGAAGCAAAGAAACACTCAACATTTGCTTTTTCACATGAAACATTCTGTACTTATTGCACGAGCAGCTAAAAAGATGGGAGGTAGGCAAATGGCAAGGAAGGGTGCCAAAGCAAAATGGTGGTGGTGACACAGCTATGGAAAGAGCATGTGGATTTTATGCTCGATGGTCTGACAAAAAGTCTGCTGTTTTATTAAATAAAAGTGCCTGCAATTGCACAGCAAGATTATTATTTAGAGGCCGTATCATTCAAATGTTCATGCATCTATAACATGTGCTTGTTTCCAGTCTTTGTTACATACTTTTACAGATGAAGGATGAGACAAGTTTCTCAAACATAACTTTAACAATCTTTATGTGAACAACCCTTATGTATGGGAAACGCAAACATCTATTTTGAATTATGATAGGACAGCAAAAGTCGCAACCAGGACTTCACGATTGAACTCATTCGCGGTAGGCCTATTTAAAGAATTTGATTAAACTTCTTTCTTCTTGTGCGTGTTTATTACAATCAAATTGTTTCAAATGCAGCCTATCTCTGTATTAAAATAAATATTTAATTTTCCACAGTCAGAGAAAGTTGTCAAAAGGGTATTATTTAAATGAGAGATCTTATTTCAAATAAAATACAAATTAACTATGCATAGACCTACTGCTGGCTGTAGCAGACTAAACAGGCTGTTATTAAAGACCATTTGTAGCAATTCAAAAATAATTCAGACTTTTGCTTAAAGGATAAAAACCACAGCTGTAGTGAATGAGAATAAACATTCTTTAGTTTACATTCACGATTTTTCTAGCATTGTAAATTTGTATATGATTTTGTTGGGAACATCAAAATGAATATCATCACTACTGAAAACTACAGATTTTTAAACAAAATACTACTGATAGCTTTCACAAATGGTTTGCACCTTTGCATGTGGGTAACAACATTCAGAAAACAAAGTGGACCCATTAAGCGAGTGTATAACACTGCATGAAATCATGCTGCACATTAAATTTTAGTTGATAATTTGCTATAGCAATCATTTATCTCACCATGGTCTGATGTCATTACAGCACAATTCCACAGTACTTCCAGTTGTTATAAAATAAAATCTCTTTGGGGTTTACCATGTTCGCCAGTTTCATAAAATCATACTAAAGAGTAATAAACTTTTGAAATAGTATATAAGCCAACGCAACATTTTCACAAACACAAAATTTCAAAAATATTAACAATTACATTTGGGAGAGAAAAAACCTCTATCATCAACAAATTCCATGTTTCCCCTAATTTATACTACATATGCTTTAATTTTTTTTATCATTCTTTTCAAATTTACTTGATTGCACAAATTAAACCAACTGTATTACCTGGAACATACTACCATTACTAATTATGAAGAGATCATGAATTATTTAATGTTAACCTAACGGTAGCTATTCAGAAGCAACAAAAATTCTTTTTATTCCCTAATCATTGACAGTCATTACATGAAATTACCAGTGATATTCAAACCACAACAAACCATTTACCATGCATGCACCCTCTCCCCTCCCCTTCTTTCCGCCCCACCAGCTGTTACATTTACAACCTAAAACAGATTTAAGGTTGCAAGTAGGCCGCTAGGTTACCAAAAATATATAAAAGGAAAGAAATTCAAGTACTCTCAGTGTAGTACACACATAAAGAAGGAAGACACATTTTCCACGTGGTTGCAAGATCACGACTTTTTGCTGGCTAGGCCAGCTTCATCAGGTAGTGAGTTTTACAACCATATGGAAAATGTGCCCCCCCCCCTTCTCCCTCTCAGAGTGTGTGTGCACGCGTGCGCACGTCAAGTACTACACTGCGAGTACTTGAATTCCTGTCCTTTATACATTTTTGCTAAACAGATTTAGGAGCAAGATATTTAGGCTTTTTCAAATATACCATTTCCACAAAGCAATTTTATACATAAATTATGTCGGTAAATTACGAACACATATCCACGCAAACTGTGTATGTTAAAAGAATACAAAAATACACTGTACACATTTGCAAATAGGCATCAACAAAAAGTTTTGATCTTTCAGAAAAGCATAGTATCGGAGGATCCAAGGATCCAACTGAAAACTCAATGACACTACCAGTGTGTGATTACAGCAGCCAGCGCCACACAATACACATAATCAATGGAAAACATTTAACAGAGCCTTTACATGCATATGTATTTCTGTACACAGCGCTACACCTGGGAATAGTACAGGCCATGTAAGTATTGTACATCTAACACACACTTTAGGTCATGGAATGAACAATTCTGCCGGACTTAAGGTGTGACTACAACACAAGTTGGGAGAACTGTAACTACAGCAATTGCACTCTGAACAGTAAAGTCTTAATGCCTTAATGAAATACATGACACAAAGCACTACAGTAAATTCACAACATATTCTGATCACCTATACATACACATACACAAAATAGATAAATAATCCTCGCAAGCATGAAATTCTTTTAAAATCTTACTATCACCAAACAAATATATATTAACTATTTCTTTTGTAGATTTCTTCCATATTACTGATTATCATCAACTTTGATAAAGTTCTTAATTGTCATTCCATTGCAACAAAGTTATGAAATATATAAAAAACATACACCGCTACAGGGACACCATAGACAAAAACAATTAAATTGTATTTAAAAATGGTTATAACACAGATAAAAACATTTTACAAACAAATTTTACACAACATTTAATGGGAAAGCAGCAAGATAAAACTCTGGGTATCTCTCAGATTGCTGAAAGGGCTGACAGATATCCATAATCCACATTTACTTATTTTATAGTTGCACAGTACCCTACGACTACCACAGATTTTTACCAAAGGTTTGAGAAAACAAAGCATCTGAAATGTTTCTGAGAAACTGCATGCACAGAATAGTCACATAACTGGCTCTAATTTATGTTACATTAAAATTAATTTTTTTAAAAACTTTCTTTGCTAATATACAATATTTTTTAACTTCTCATAATGTATAAAAACAAAATACAAAAACCCAATACAGTATTAATAAATGTAGATAATGCACAGAACATTCTACAATATTTGCAAATGCAATCAATATGAACAGTTTTAATACTGGGGCAAAAATACTCCAATTAATGCAGAGAGGTAAAGGAAAAAAAAATTACACCAGAAATAAAATGCAAGAAGAATTAGGTTGCTTTGTTAAAATATTCAAGTTACAAATAATGTATCTCGTAATTGTCTGGTTTTATCCAACTTCTTAAAAAACACTAGCCAATTACATTTACACGAAAATCCTAAACTTGTACAAATATTTATCGCACTGATGCAAACAAATCCACTTCATCACACTTGCTCCTGATTCATTAAATACAGCTCACAGGTGACTGGATTTACAGGAGAGATGCAAAAAATCCAGCTTCTTGCAACAGGGTACATTATTAACATTACTATTGTAAACAATCATTTTCACATCTACTTTGACCACCACCACCTCAATACTTAATTCTGTCAACTGCATTGCTTAATCTGATCACAATACACAGCACAAAAACCTTTTCCATTTATTGTGACTGATCTCCACAAATTCGACAGTATCTAACAATTCTATAATCTCTCATTACATTTCAAAAAAGGAAACAAAAGCATATAAAATAAGTATTCACAAATCTCTTGACACATGCAAAGTATAACAAAAAATATTTCAATACCATAAAAGCATTTCTTTCAGACATTTTACCACACAGAAAAAAATTCTTTCAAGATATTCCATACAGTGCCAGGATTCCACACATTATCACATGTGCTGTGCGCACTAGAAACTGCACAAGAAAATAAAGTACACCACAAAGTGTGCTCACGATACAAGAATAAAAAATAATACTTTTTATATTATATTCTGAAGAGTACTACATTAAAATCTACGTACAAACGATGGAAATGCAACTTGCGGTTCAGGTACTTGGTGTGACAGTGGTCCCGCCTCACAGCATGTCGAAGTGAGCTGCTATGCGGCGCTTATCTGCAGGAAAAAATGTGCCAGTTTCAACAAACACAGCAAAATGTACACCAATGGAGAAACAGGAAAGAAAAATTAGCTCACAAAAATATTATATATATATTAAAAGCTGCAAGTCACAACTAATTCCCAAAGTAAAATTAAAATTAATTTCACAGCAAGCAGGTCTTAAAAATTTCAGCAACTGAAGTCTATTACGTGCATCAATTTCTACAGTACTAGTAAAATGCAGAAGAATGAGTGAAAATTAAATCATAATAATAAAAACACCTTGACAAAACTGGCAAAAAAAGAACCCAGAAAATTGTAGCATGACAAGGGGTATAACTATGGAATAAAAAGAAAGTCTTCAACAGCATAGCTACTATAGGATATAACATTTAAAAATAGTTAAATAAAGTGTACAAAAGGCACAATGTGGTTATTGAACACTCCTGAGGTATTGTTTGTTAAAGGTAGGGGTGTAATTTATCCAAAAGAAACTTCACCAATAAGTAAGCAGTGTGTATNGATGTAGTTCCTGAGGTATTGTTTGTTAAAGGTAGGGGTGTAATTTATCCAAAAGAAACTTCACCAATAAGTAAGCAGTGTGTATTTGCAAACCATGTATTACTTCAGGTTTGCAGAATGTAATTTATCCATTTTCATATTTTAGAAAGTACAATTTTATCATAACTTAAAAATTTTTGTTTTGTAATTACATATCAATTTTTTTTACTGAAAGACATTGCAAAGATATACTTTGTATCTCGTCACGCTTCTCTCTCCTCTCCTACCCACCATGACAGCTTTCCTACACTCCAACCCCACGTGCGTTAACAGAAAGTCTATAATAGCATGAGTTGGAGATAATGCTTTCACCCACAACAGCACTCACTCTTTCAGTCTGGTGACGAGCTTGTTTGGCCTTCAATTTTATTCGTGGTTACGGATTTCTGTTTTGCGATTTTGATTTATTAACAATCTGCACGTGGTAACACAGTTTCTAACTATGCCATCATGCAGTTGTTAAAAAAAATTACGACTGTTAATGCAACCTGCGTGTGTTCGTTTACAAGCATTTTCATCCCATTATAGCTTTACACAAATGTGTGTCGATTTAGTACAGCATTGTTTCGAAAATTACTGCGTGCAATACATGAATGATTCCACTTCTACATGTTTATAATTTACAAAACAGCAAAGACTATTTACAGTGCCTTTAAATTAGTACAAGACAAAATTACACGACCTGGAAGTGGTTTGTTACCACTTAGAATAAAGATATTACGAATCAGAAAAAATTCAGTACAATCTTTCATGCATTCAGTAAATTATATATGGACAAGTGGTCGCAAAAGAAAACGTACTGGCAAGCTTGGAAGGACTAGAGTCATTCACATCACAGTCGTTGCAGCTGGCAGTCTTTTCACGGCCCCACAGCAACGCGAGGTCCGGCAGAGGCAGTTCACTGGGGTGCGGAGGAACCACTTGCGGCAAGGAGGGGCTGACCTCTGTCCCTGGCAGCAGGAACCTGGTGGGCGACAGCAGCTCCGGCTGCTCTGACAGACTATCAGGCAGCTCCACCTGAGCATAATTACCAATTGCAACATATATTCCCAATCACACAACAGCTGGCATCAATCCCTATAGCCTGTTCACAAACAGATGTCCTAACTTTGCACTTACCATTAGCAGCACCCGACATTATCACTTCTGTATACCTGCACGACCTGCACAATAGCTTTATTTAACACTGATCATCCCACACTTTACCATGAAGGGAATTAAATTTTCGAACTATGGGCTCAATAAAGGATAAGGGAAAATTGTAAAGCCGCTCCAAGTGTTAACAATAAAAGCTGCAGTGGCGACAGCAGCAGCAGACACAGGTGAGTAGTTACAAGATGTCAGGTAATTCACGGATATGGACTGCACCACACGAATTTGTGAACAAAACTAAGTAGAAAATACTCTTTGGTAAAAATGCATAAGGTCAATCGTTTACGAGAAAAACAACATGAAAGATTGAAAAAAANAGTAGAAAATACTCTTTGGTAAAAATGCATAAGGTCAATCGTTTACGAGAAAAACAACATGAAAGATTGAAAAAACATTGTAGCAAACATGTGGTATTCCAATTGGATAAAGGTGACGTGATGTGGCAATGGTCCAACTCATGTGTCTGTCGTAAGGCACACTGCAAGGGAACGAGCCGAGCTCAGTAGTGCTCAAGAGCGCATGGAGTTCACATGCCATAATTATTGAGACATGGCAATGGCCATGGGTGCATCCAGAGGCTAAATTCTATGCATGCTGCATGCATCCAACGTGCGGAAAAGTGCATTGCTGTGGGCAGAGCAAACTTTGAACACATGTATGATGTTAATACATTTTGTATTCTGATGCTGTATNACATTGTAGCAAACATGTGGTATTCCAATTGGATAAAGGTGACGTGATGTGGCAATGGTCCAACTCATGTGTCTGTCGTAAGGCACACGGCAAGGGAACGAGCCGAGCTCAGTAGTGCTCAAGAGCGCATGGAGTTCACATGCCATAATTATTGAGACATGGCAATGGCCATGGGTGCATCCAGAGGCTAAATTCTATGCATGCTGCATGCATCCAACGTGCAGAAAAGTGCATTGCTGTGGGCAGAGCAAACTTTGAACACATGTATGATGTTAATACATTTTGTATTCTGATGCTGTATGCTGTGTTAAGGATGAAAGAATTACCTGACCTGTATATTAGCTCAACTAAATTAGTTTATTGTTAATTTATTCCCTAGTTGCCTTAAAGAGAAGTATTTTCTATTCTGAGCAATGTATCTGTAATGAATTAGCAGTTGTTCTGAAAATATGTAAATGACCAGACACTGTCCCACAAGCATGTCAACAAGTCCTAAATTTGGGAAGGCAGAATCACACCAATTAAGAGGCTACCTTACTGGCCACACATTGACTGTAGAAAATTGCCTCTATTTCCATCCTTATGGAGTAGGAAACTAAAAAGATCCAAATCCCATAACCTGTACTATGAGTGAAATTGTAATATCTGNACTAAAAAGATCCAAATCCCATAACCTGTACTATGAGTGAAATTGTAATATCTGTTGTACCTTGCAACCAAGCACTACATCAATGTAACCCAAGCTTGCATCCTTCAAACAGATCAATCCAGTAATGGTAGGTGACAATGTTGTATCAAGAGGCATCCAAGACACAATTGGATCAGTATCAATGGATAATATTAGAAGCAATTCAGACTCGAGCCACTCCTGACTACCAACCTCCCACTCATCTATTTCCCCTGAATTAAATGACAGGCAAGGCAGGTTTACAGGTGGTCAATTAGGTCTGACAGGGACCACTGGAACAAACACAATTCAAAGGCTATTTCCAGCAGTTCACTGCCGACTGTCCTGTTGATAATAAAGGACAACCCTACCCAGGGCAGCTGCCGAGTGATGGCTATGGGGCACAGACCTATCTGCTATTCAGCAACAAATAATATGCACAAGCACTGTTATTCACTAAACAATGCTTTTGGATATATAATGTAGTGGGGCCAAACATTCTTTGCCTTGAAGTGAGTGAAGCAAGTAGAGGGAGGTGGCTGCAACAGATGACCATGCTGCTACAGGAGGAAGGAGAGACTATAGGGGCTCTTCACTTTTAAGGCAATTGCAGCATGCTGTAAATAAAAGAAAGATAGGAGATGGGTACACCCCTGCTCTAACACAAAATGGTTTCCCTGGAGTTCTCAAAATAAAGTTGAAATTGTATTGTGTAAGGGGGAGTGTTAGATATGAGAAGAAATATAGTTCTACAGATTTATGTTTATAATATTAAAGGTAGGGTCAATGTATTTCATGTAATAATAATTTAAATTAGAAACAATAACATTTTTGAATACCAAAGAATTTTTTTTAGTTTGTTTATAAAANTCATGTAATAATAATTTAAATTAGAAACAATAACATTTTTGAATACCAAAGAATTTTTTTTAGTTTGTTTATAAACAGCTGTGTAAACACAACTAGTGTTTATTCTTTAAAGGAAAAAATGTCATAGGTTCAGAAGAGATATAAACTTTGCCAAGAAACAAACATTTTACTTGTAGGAAGTTTTTAACGGACACTTAATTTTAATAGTCACTTTATATGGCAGCTTTTGATCTGCCAAAGACGACATTATTCAAACAAGTTTTTTCTTANCTTAATTTTAATAGTCACTTTATATGGCAGCTTTTGATCTGCCAAAGACGACATTATTCAAACAAGTTTTTTCTTATGTTAATTTCCATATAGTTAGAAATTGACCACGTTGTGACATCCTGCCATGTTTCTAGAAAACATAACAGCTGACAAATTATGTATTTGTGTGACCAGTGACGAACACTAAGCTGTGCAATTAAACAATACGCAAACAACGATACAGTCGCGGCTTTCTCATTGTTTGCCGTAAAGATAGCTGTGTTAATTGCTGCACTCTGCACAACACAACGGAACTACAAGGACTGTGCTTGTGACCTCTTTGAACAACGTTGCCAGCTCGCTTTCGAGTATCCACTGCCACAGGCCTCTGAAGAAAGGTTGCTGGCGTTAGATACATGTCTGTTTTTTACTCTGCCAGTCATGCTGATGTATTCTCACAGGTTCCTAGGCAAACTATTTAATTGGAATTTGCAATATGCATCTTGGCCGACCCACACTACGTAACTTATTCACACGTGGCTATGAAAATAAAAAAACGAGCAGCACTCCGTCATTAAACTAAGCACAGCTCAAAACCAACTTAGTTGAAAAACTGTAAGCTAATATTGGTTTCCCATTCTGTCCGTGCTCTACAAAATGGCACCTTATACGTGGTTTCTGTAACTTGTTTACGAAAGAAAATGACTAGGTATTGGCAAGAACGTAAAGCAGAAGCACAGATACGTAGAACAAATAATTTATATGTGCTACTTGGTATTATTTGTACNATTGGCAAGAACGTAAAGCAGAAGCACAGATACGTAGAACAAATAATTTATATGTGCTACTTGGTATTATTTGTACTTGTTACCTAGTATTAAAATTCTCAGTTATTTAAAGGAACAAATGCTGTCATTTGAGAAACATCATGGTGGATTGTGAAGCAATCTTCCTGCTCTTTTCAAGCAAAAAAAAAATTTTTCTAAAGTTAGTTTGAAGTTACAATGTTCTGGCAGAGGTTGCACACACAATGTTTCTACTTATATATTATGNATTTTTCTAAAGTTAGTTTGAAGTTACAATGTTCTGGCAGAGGTTGCACACACAATGTTTCTACTTATATATTATGTCTATATAGTACACCAAATCCTGCAAAGCAGAATTGCTTTCAAATTATAACAAACAGAAAATATACTATCATATATTTGACACTGCATACACTTCTACAACAGTATACAGCGTTTCATTTACGAAGGCCATTTTCCGACAGATAGAACAATCAACTTTGTAATGGTGTTGCAACAAATTACTCTATTTGCAGTGCCTGCGATAAACTGGTTCGTAACATGTTTGTGTATGTGTTTACGTTGGCAACACTTGCTGAAAATAGTGTGCACAAAAGAAATGAGCAAATTGAAAATTCCCATGAAAATTTTACAAAAATATTGCATTTCCAATAATATAACCAGTTTTTAAAATATTTTGGCATTGCTAATTCGTACTTTTAAAAGTTTCAACTCTCATGAATTTTAATGAGGATGCAGTGTTTTGACAAACGCCTCGTCCTGTTAGCCTGTTGTGAACAAGAAGATGCCAACGGATTACATGCGTGACCGACGCCATGTTGAGTACTCCGTGGTTACATACTAAGTTTTGACAAGAGAATATATACATTTTATTCCTTTAAACCTTGTTTATACCATGAGTTAGTGAAACAATTTATTATACTATTTCCTGTGCAGTGCTGTTTTCTGTGAGTTATTAATATTTCATAATTTTCTCATGACAGCAGTGACCCGGCAACACGTTTTCTGTCGCGTGCAGTGATGTATATTTGTGATGTGATGGAAGTTTTCTGTATTAATCTCAAAAAAATTATAGCGGGGACTAGGTCCACAAAATTTACACTTAATAGCCCACGCGTTTTACACAAGTAAGCTGTGTTACTTTAATAAACCTTTCCCTTAAATAAAGAAAACCACTTTTGAGAACGAAACAAATTCTTAAGCTTTTATTAGGGATTTTATTTGCTGTATTTAATGTCATCGCAGGTATTAAGTGTTTCTCAAACTACCATATCTATATTTTCAGCTAATGGTACAGTTCTTACAATTTAAAAAGAATGTGTGGACACAACTATCGTGATGTCAGAATAATAAAAGGTATGTTAGGTACACAAACCATAGGAAACAATAAGATAAGCAAGTTATTTTTAAAATAATTTTTTAGTTTCTTAACATTATAATTGAAGCCTCAATATAGTGTTTACANAAGATAAGCAAGTTATTTTTAAAATAATTTTTTAGTTTCTTAACATTATAATTGAAGCCTCAATATAGTGTTTACTACGAGGTGGAACGCGGAAATACAGGTTTGCCGGCCAGCAGCGCAGCATTCTGCCCGCCACCAGCTGCTCGAGAAGTCTTATGGTGTCGGGTAGAGACTAGCTTGCTAGCTTTAGGCCTACTGTTCCCCATACTGCTCATTATATGAGATTTATAAAGCGAAAAAAGTTTTTTTATGAATACTGAAACGTGGTTTAGATTCCGGAAATATTTGTAACCTTCTTTCTCAACATACCATTACGTTTTATTTCTACATAATGTAGTTAATTTATCACAGACGTGAAGCATGTCACACGACAACAGTACGCTCACTGCAGTCGCCTTTATTACAATTCTGTTATTCTTGTGAGTGTAATACCTACTTCATATTTTAATATCCAACTTTGAATCTTAGCAATTGCAAACATAAACACAGATAACAATAATACATACCTCAATGAAACGTATTAACAAATAAGTTTAAACATGTGATGTAGGTCTCAAATTTCAAAAATTGTATTACTTAAAGGAACATAATAAACAAAACTTGAAAATTTCCACAATATCGCAACAACTAGTTTATAATTTATACCCAAAAAATTTAATTAGGAAAAAATTCCTTGTTATATACTAACGTTTATGANGCAACAACTAGTTTATAATTTATACCCAAAAAATTTAATTAGGAAAAAATTCCTTGTTATATACTAACGTTTATGAAGAATGCAACACCAAGAAGGATAAATGTGATTGAAAAGAAACCACAGATTAGGTACATTACAATTTATAAGGATTACAGAACTGTTCCTGATCTCTGTCCTTGAGAATTCTGTATGGTGTGAAGCCCCCATGTGCTGCAATCAGAACCCCCAAACGCCGGGGCATGGAATCAAAGAGGACCTGGATATGTTCCTTGGGAATCTCCCTCGATGGGGTTTGTAAATGAGTCCACAAAGCATCAACAGTGATTGCTGGAGGACAGTGACGAACANGGGAATCTCCCTCGATGGGGTTTGTAAATGAGTCCACAAAGCATCAACAGTGATTGCTGGAGGACAGTGACGAACAAGTCGCCGACTAATCATATCCCAGACATGTTCGATGGGCAACATATCAGACGAACGTGCAGGCCAGGGAAGCAGTGGTACCCGTTGTTCATTGAGGGCTTGCACATTCCTCGCCACATGTGG
This sequence comes from Clitarchus hookeri, assembly GCA_002778355.1. Taxonomy (NCBI): domain Eukaryota; kingdom Metazoa; phylum Arthropoda; class Insecta; order Phasmatodea; family Phasmatidae; genus Clitarchus; species Clitarchus hookeri. Next base: position 119,008 of record NQII01000767.1, read on the forward strand.
CCAGGCATTGTCCTGCTGAAACATAGCATGTAGAGTAGCCTGAAGGAGAGGCAGTAACCTCCCTGATGTAGCAGTTGCTGTTGAGATTGTCCTCAATATGTAGGAGGCAAGATCGCATGTTTTATCCAATGGCGCTCCCAAACCATAACNGGGAATCTCCCTCGATGGGGTTTGTAAATGAGTCCACAAAGCATCAACAGTGATTGCTGGAGGACAGTGACGAACGTGCAGGCCAGGGAAGCAGTGGTACCCGTTGTTCATTGAGGGCTTGCACATTCCTCGCCACATGTGGCCAGGCATTGTCCTGCTGAAACATAGCATGTAGAGTTGCCTGAAGGAGAGGCAAGCGGTTGCTGTTGAGATTGTCCTCAATATGTAGGAGGCAAGATCGCATGTTTTATCCAATGGCGCTCCCAAACCATAACACTCAGCATTTGTCTGCTATGCCGCTCCACAATGCAGGCTGCCAGANCACTTAGCATTTGTCTGCTATGCCGCTCCACAATGCAGGCTGCCAGATTGCGGCCATCACTGTAGGACGGGTTGACGCGGGACTCATCCGGAAACACTACACTTTGCCACTCGGCATGCCAACGACACGTTCACATGCCCATTGCAGTTCCGAGGTGGTTGTGGTTTCTGGACAATGGAAGCAGACACAATGGCATGCGAGCCACCAGTCCAGCCTGCAGCAGACGGCATCGGAGAGTAGACGCAGACAGGACCACACCCATTGCAGTGCTTCAGTGTCGAGCCAACATCGTGGATGAGATTATATGGTCCGTTATAGCCATGCGGACAAGATGGTAGTCATCCCATGCTGTGGTCACATTGCATGGTCCATTACCCGCTTGTCGCTGCGTATGATCCTCTTCTATCCACTGGTTCNATCCCATGCTGTGGTCACATTGCATGGTCCATTACCCGCTTGTCGCTGCGTATGATCCTCTTCTATCCACTGGTTCCACGTACGCGTCACTGTCATAGCAGCATGCCTTGTATGAGCTGATATGTCACGGTATGACAAACCTGTTTCCCGGAGACTAATCATTCTGCCCCGTTCGAATTACATTCTGATATGACGCCCTTTGATGTTGACGAGGCATACTGGCACTTGTTTTCACTTAGTTTGACGACTCGTCACTGACTGAGCTTGGCGTAACACTGACCTTTCCAGTCACACAAGAGAGGGCACTGATGGGTCTACATGTAAACCATCTCTCTGAAATTGTTGTCACTTATTGCTGGTACACTGTTCTGCACATCCACAGAGGTTGGATTCATTCTGGCCATTCTTTCTGGGTGTTGCAATTTTTACAAACAATAATGTATAAAGAACGACGAAGAATTGCCAATGTTCATTGATGCATTTGCAAACTAGGATATTTACAACTACAACAAAACACACAACAACCACAAACGTACCCAATATAAAGGGGAAAGGCAGAGAACACTACACATTTTCACTCACAAGCAACAAAGTTATAAAGAAAGTTAATCAGAAGAAACTAAAATACTTACTTTAAAAGACTGGCTGAGTGGTGAAGTAGTAGGTGGACTCCATAGCTTCGAAGAACTCGATACGGGACTGTCATCTTGATATGTAGCCTACAAATACAAAGTAAACATGATCACACTGGAATATTAACTAACAGTTCTCATGGCGAAGTTTACTTTGCAATTAATAGTTTTTTCCGAATCTCAGATTTCCACCTCAAATCTTATCACAAACAAAATTTTGGAACTTCATTTTATAGAAACATATCATTTGACTGAGAGCAGTTTATCATCTTTCAGTTGCTCAAACGGTACGAACAATGTCATGTACACAGAAACTTCACTAGTTCAGTTTGTTTTCAAAAAATCTGTACTTATGAACTGCTACTAAAATTGAGTTATACTTATTATTTAGCATGTAACTATTGTACGTATTAAATTTTTGTGCATTTTATAACCATCCTTCCAATTTCTAAAATGCTTTATTATTTTTAAAGTTTACTGGTTTGAAAACTTTTTACATACATATTTATTTTCACATTTTGTAGAAAGTGTATAAATTTTCTACAGCTTTAGCTTGTTTTGTATTGGTATGCAGGATAGCATAAATACAACCAAGTTTGGAGAACTTTTAACACATCTTCAGCTTGCGATTATCAGATATGGATGAAACAAGACAAAACTTCGGAACTGTGACAAGCCATAACAGTGACACAAAATTTATGGTGATATTTAGCATTGACCGTGTCACTTCCAATAATTTCATTAACGAAAACACCTAGATGACAAATAATTTTTGAAACTAATAAAACTATGTACTGTCAAAAATTACATTTTAGTAAACAGAATGGAATGAAAATCAGTACTATTAATCACTTTCCTTTTTCACCCAAATTATCTCGGGCATTTACCTTTGGTGCAGATGATGCATACCCAAGTATACTCTGATAGCAACCTCTTTAATGCACCTTATTGTTTGCCAGAGTCGTTTCCCCTTTCTTGTTACTTCGATACTTTGGATACTTTGTAGATAGCATTACGAGTATGCGAAAATAAAAATGTGNTTCCTTTTTCACCCAAATTATCTCGGGCATTTACCTTTGGTGCAGATGATGCATACCCAAGTATACTCTGATAGCGACCTCTTTAATGCACCTTATTGTTTGCCAGAGTTGTTTCCCCTTTCTTGTTACTTCGATACTTTGGATACTTTGTAGATAGCATTACGAGTATGCGAAAATAAAAATGTGNGTTTCCCCTTTCTTGTTACTTCGATACTTTGGATACTTTGTAGATAGCATTACGAGTATGCGAAAATAAAAATGTGGAATTTATATTGTGCACCTGGGTTTTATTACTAGTGTGTACTAGTGGTTTCTTTCTCCAAATGAAACAGTGCAATTTATGTCTGTCCCAATTGAAAATAAACTGCTTGCAAGTCTTTATTGCTGAAAGAAGTTGAGCCATGTTCCAACAAAATAGCAGCACATTACAATTTTTATCGCAAACACTCATGTTTCCAGACACCATTCAGTTGTTATACAACAGTGAGCATTATTGTAGTTATGTGAGCAGTGGAGTTTTATTTTTATAAAATTAGCAAAATGGACACTGATAACGCTGTTTCTAACAATGGGCCGGAAAATAGTGATGACATTCCATCTGACAGCAACACATAAAGTTTTGAGGATGATGCAGATCGGACAATTGCATCAACGCAGCAATGGTATAAAGTTAGTGTTGCATCTCCACCATCAGCACCTCATTGATATAATTATAGTACTAGCGAAACAGCATGCATAGTGACACAGGTTGTAATGACGCAGTTTATAATAATTTAAATTGGGATATTTGGTTAATTTACTTTTGTTTTTCAAGGCTTTGTAATATTTTATCAGGATTCGAAGTTATGGCCCTGGTAGTATGTTTATCGGTCATACGTTTACCTTTTCGGAAGTCTTTGTTTTTGTTTGTGTCAGCATTTGTAGATTGAAGCTTTTACAAAAACAGTGGACAACCAGCACTCTAAGAGGATGCATCATGCCTGGCAAATATCCCCCACACCGGCAAGCACCCGCGACCTCAACATCTTTATTTAATTTTACTTCAATTATTTTCGGCTTGCAAACTTTATCCTGCTAAATTATTATGCCGCTGAACAACTCGCTTCTTCTTCCGCGTGCCGGGACTCTTAACTCCCCTCCCAGCGTCCTAGCGTCCTCCACGTGTCAACGCTGTCAGAGTTTTTCCTTGGGTCTCCTCAGGGTGGGGGGTGGGGGGTTTGGCAATACTGCCAAGCACTGTCAGCCTTTTTCTTATGTATCTCACCATCAGGATGGGTCGGTGATATTCTAGCTGCTGCCCGCCTTGGCATGTGTCTTAATTCCCTCGTGGCCGCATTGATAGCTTACCTCGGCACGTGTTAACTGNTCACTGTCCTGCGGCACGTGTCTACTAGGAGGCCCTACACTGGTTTAAGAGATTGTGTAAAGGGAAGGGGGAGGGGCGGGTGTGACAGCAGCGCTTCTAATACAATACAGCACGCATCAACCCTCAGCCAAAATTTGTTTCCTGCTGATTCTGAAACTCATATTACGGCTTTTGTTGCTTCAATGACATACGTTGGTTTATAACATTTTTTTGGTTCACTAAGATGCATTGCAACATTGTACACAATCTACCATTCTTGTTCCCACAGTAAGGATGTAGAAATAAGCATATTTTTCCAGTGGAGGTCTATCGTTAAAACCTGCCTTTTTTACTACACCAACTCGTTTTCAATGCCTACATCCATTTGAGAACGAAGGAGGCCTTGGTAGCCAAGCTTTCATTAAGACTTATTGAATTGTTTGTTAGGACAAAATTTTACTGATTAGAAATATTTTTACCGCTAAGACTTCTATTACTTCCAGTAAACCTATACATGCTGACCGGCATATGTGAAGCAGTATCGCCTCTAAGCGCAAGCCCCTGAAATAGCAAATTCTGAAGGCTGCAAAAAGAGAGGAATGACAGGAAAAATAAGCCAACTGTACTGAAAAAGGGAGACAAAGTGTTAGTGCAGAATTAGGCTATTATTTTCAGAACACAAAGAATTTCACCTTTTTTTATATGAGGGAGTATATGCTGCTTTCAAGGCAGTGGTTGCATGTGCTCTTGTCCAGTACTGTTCTACAACACAGGGGAGCGCTGCATTGCTCCAGCTGATAACTGTCATACGGGATCTCTTCTCTTCCCTTGTTCCTTGTCCAGAGGTTATTTCATTTTGCCGCCTCTGTCCTATGGTACACACATCCTACATACTGCTTGCCCGCCACGTATCGGGATTCCTCATTTGCAGTCCAAGTTCAATCGACTCGTCTTGGGCTAATAGGTTATTGACCGCCACTGGGTTTTGTTCGAGACTACCTAAAGTCTTGCTGTACATTCTGACTAGCCCGGCAAGGGCGAGACCCCATCTCTCAGGTATCCTGTAGCCTGGTTCTGTTCTTTTGCCTATAATGATTTCAGTATGGCCCCACGTTTGGTGCCAAAAATAACTTTATGCTATTTGTTCCATGTGATATACAGGATGATTCGTAGGGTTCAAGTTACCTCTCTGGCACAGATTACGAGCACCTTGGGTGTCGAGGGTTGAAACATCAAGTAATGCTTAGTTCCTTTTCTTTGCGGCCCTAAGGCCGATGCATCGTCGGGGGTAATTTGGAGGCTTATTTTACTCTGTCTTACCAGGATGGCTGTCGTCCTTTGCGGCAGAGGAGGGGTAGGAGGTGTCGCTATTCTTACCAGGGGACAGGTGGGTCTGTGACTGATGGCAGCTGTAATGTAGATAGCATCTCGAGGCTGTGGTCCTTCCTGTTCAAGTTCCCCTCAAAAGAGGGGGAAAGCGATAATTACCAACAATTGGCTAAACTGAATTCACAAATAAAAATGCCAGTTAAGTTGTGTGTTACGTAACTTAGTTTTATTAGGTGTAAAATAGACACACTGCCCAAGTCTGTACCCAGAAAGTTAGATACCTTAAGGGCGGGATCAACTACCAACATATCTACGGCGTAAAACCACTAACGATCTTGATAAATAAGCATGCTAGGCATCGGACACACAAATACTCAAGATGCACCTTGAGCGACGAATGCTGGAACTTAAGACGATTGTGGCTCCTGCTGGGTTGTTCCGGCGGTAGTTTGAGGTTAGGACAGCTGGGTGGTCCTTCACAGGCTCTCAACTGGGTCTCGTCTGTGTGGTGGTCTTAGCTGGTGGCTTCCTTCGGCGATATGGAGGTCTGTGCTGGCAGCATCCTTCGACTCTCGGATACTTCAGCGCTCACGGCGGGGCTGGAATGTGGACTCCAGTAGACCTCTGCCGTAAAGTTGCCGGCATCAACTAACATTTGGATGGCTCACTGCCGCATATATCTTTGTGCCAAGCTTCGCGCGCCGCTGCTACAAGTGCTGAGTGCAACCTCTTGCTTACTCCGCCGCTGCGTGGCTGCATATGCCGGGCCGTCCGACCTCGCGACAATGTGCCTTGCAGGGAGACTAGGTTGCGATGTGTTGCATCGCCGCCCGCTCAGGCGCAGAACACAGACTCGTGCTATTCTCTAGTCGGGAGTGCTGGTTTGCGATGGTGGGGTTATGACAGTGGCAATTTAGATAAAAAAAAAAAAGCAGTATGCAGCACTCGTCAGCAATGTTAATAAACAAAGAACACGGTGCATACTGTTTAATATTAATGGAGTTGTTTTTAGATAAAAATTTACTTTTGCAAATGTATTTGTTACTATTTGGATTAAGTTCTGATACAAACAGCAGAGTACCAAACAGGAATATCTACATATGGGCAATGTGTAATAATTAAGAGTTTTTTTACATGTCAAAAAAATTAAATGCTTAATTTAATAAATTAATTAATAACAATCTTGGAAGCTCATTGAAAGTTAACTTGAAAATTGCACTGTGTGGTGATGTAAGAGTTCTAAAGAATGTACCAATACAGAGTCATACAATGTCCTGCTACAAGAGCCAAATGTATCTCTGCTCCAACAACAGTGATCTCAATAGTGTGAACAAATAGCCAGAGCATTCCTTGACAGGGGCTACACCAGACTCCTCGTCCACAAACAGATTCAGCAAGCCATCTCAAATACCGGAACACAGACGAAGGTCAACAACTACCCCTCTGGTGATCCTCATATCATGCGGGCCTAGGTAAACTCAGAAACATTCTCCACTCTGGATACAATATTCTGGCTTCCTCACCAAAAACACAAGACCTGCTCTCCAAACCCCCCAGATTGGTCTTCAAAAGACCACCTAACCTCTACAACAAACTGGTGCACCCAAAGATGCAGGCTACCACAAATGCCAACCAGACTGTCGCCCCCAGAGGATCCCACCACTGCAATAGCCCACACTGAGGCTCCAGTGCCATCCACCAACCCTGAACTTCTTTCAATAGCAGACTCCCTAACAGTACATACCCCATTCAAGAAAACTATAACTGTGCAACAAGAAAATCTGATTTATCAACAGTGCTAAACTGCCTCACCACCAACACACTTCCGCAGAGAATAAATGGCCACTGAGCAAACATCAAACAAGCCATAGCTGGTAACATCCACAACCTACGAGACAAACCAGTTGCAGCACATGCAGCATTTTGATTCCTGCNAAACAAGCCATAGCTGGTAACATCCACAACCTACGAGACAAACCAGTTGCAGCACATGCAGCATTTTGATTCCTGCTACAGCAACAGAGTTGAGAGAGTCCTCCCACCTTCAAGCAATAGCTCAGAACTCAGGCACTGGGAATAAGCTCATCAATTTATAATAAATTCAAAAACCCCCCCAGGCCTCAATATAGGATAATCACAGCTACAAACCGTACTCATCAGCTATATCGGCAAGTTTGCCACCTAGCTACTAGGCTTACTACCAACAAAGCCCTTCCACCACATTGTAGTGTCCTACAACTGGCTGCCTGATGAAGCTGGCCTAACCGGCAAAATGTCGCGATCGTGCAACCACATGAAAAATTTGTCATTCTTTGTATGTGTGCCTGTTGACAAGTACTAGACGGTGAGTACTTGANAAAATTTGTCATTCTTTGTATGTGTGCCTGTTGACAAGTACTAGACGGTGAGTACTTGAATTTCTATCATTTTATGTATTTTTATAATGAATTACCACACTATATAACTAGTAATACTAACTTACTAGTGTTTAAGTGAATAGGAAAAAAAGTTTTAAAATATTCTTTCTATACTCTCAATGTATTCATAAATTTAATTAAAGAAAGAGAGAATGATGTATGGTTATCCTGACAGCAGCATAATATGTACATTTTATTTGTAATAGTTAAGTTTTACAATTTGTTGATTATTATAGGATTGATTGTAAACAATACTTGAGTTATGAGTTTACTTTATTTTATTTCAACATTTTTATTGTTATACAATTGTTTGTGGTTAATATGTGATAAAGTTGTCTTTTTTGTAATAAAAATGTAGCCAAAATAATTTATATCTGCTTTATCCCATTAGGCTTCTACTAACATATTTGTATGGTTAGGTAGTAGCCTACAAAAGTTTTTAATTTTTCATTGACTGTAACCTTGCAATTTTATATTCTTATTGATTTGTTCTATATCCCGAAACATGTGTTTCATATGGGATCACCAGTACCAAATAGATTAATAAATAAATAAAAATACAAAAATTCTAATTTTTACAATTTTATTAAGTTACTAACATTTGGTTTATTGTTCTATTTGTAATAATACATTGTGTGCAGTATGTTACACTAGTATTTACTTGTTGCATTACTGTATTTACAGTTTGCTACTAAAAATTTACTTTCTAACACTACTGGTAGTAGTTATTTTTGAGAATCTGGTCTTAATCCATGGTATCATGCAAAAAATAAAATTTTATTAATAAGAACTATACATATAATACCGTTGTGACAATTTTAAACAAACAGCAGCAGACATTTAAAAAGAACTGGACCTCTAATTACATCCTGCAGATATCCACAGTTTGAACTTCACAAAAAATGTAGTTGGGAAATACAAGATCAGTAAACGCTGCAATTGATCACAGAGTCAACTGCAAGAGGAACTCNCACAAAAAATGTAGTTGGGAAATACAAGATCAGTAAACGCTGCAATTGATCACAGAGTCAACTGCAAGAGGAACTCTATAAGTGAGCTCAACTCTTGTCAACTGCACCTCAGACTCGGCCTTTCGTTTTGTCATCATTTCTTGTAGGACATCATACAATATGCAGTACTTGCATTTAATTCAAAATTATTCAGTAAAATAAATACGCACAATTCTCATACTGTATCAATCCCAAAATAAGAGGAGGTTAGCTCCATGTGGCAAAGAAGTGCATGTAACCACTTACAGGGATGTTAAGGTGGAGGTTCACAGTTTGGCAGCAAATTCTTAGTCCATTGTAATGGTGATAATGCACGTGTAAGATGAATGTACATAAAATATAGAGTTTTTAAATAGTTTTTCACATTTCACTTTTATAAGAAAACACTGTCTGAAACTATCCAATAACGTCAATACTGTGGGTACACGCACGTGCGCACGCATGCACGCACGCACACACATAAATAAAGTAAACAAGGCTTTGTCAAACAAGGTAAAACAATGACAGCGCAAGAAATCAAAGCAAATGAAACCCAGGATGGTCTGAAGTAAATGAAAATTGTCTTTGAATTAGCTGCAACATTCTGTAATGGAGTTGCAGTACCTTTATTGTCATTGCATCACAGCTTGGCATGCAATGTGGGCAACAATGAATGAAAAGCAGAGTTGTCCTACTATTTGCTGCCTCGATTGGTAGTCTGAAGGGGCTTCACAATGCATTTTGCATCCATGGTGCTGGGTGCCAGTGTCAGCTCGAGACTGTGTACAGGGGCATTTCCCCTCCCTCCGGCACAACTTGGTATTGTAACATGGTACACACATGTTACTCTGTTTTGTGTGTTGGGTACAAAGCTACGGTAGTACAAAAGTTTTTTCCGTCACAGAGTATCTGGTGCCCCTAACGCAGTGTGCTGCATATTTGGTAGACAAAGCATGAGGTAGACTTCGATTACGAGGCTGTTCCAGAGAGAGAGATTCGCCCTCTTTACTGCTTATGAACCTTGCACCACATGCTTCAGAGGAGCACGCAACAAGCTGAAAGAGGGGGTGAATTTTTGTATATATATCGGGTCTGGCACTCTAAGGTCACCCACTTCTGCAGTGTTGTTATGGGTGCTTCAACTTATACTCCTGGTTGGCATGTGTGTTTATAGGTTCCTGAGGCAAAGTGCACCAAGGTATGCAGTCTGGTAAATATTAATATTTCTTTGGAGGCCGCAATTTTGTAGACTTTGGTCTGTTTGTTACCAAATTACCGCGTATAAAAAAAAAAGTGTTAAGTTAAGTCTCCAAGCTAAGGTAGGCCTAGCTGTTTGCCTCCAAGCAAGAAACTTGGCAGACGGGAAATCGCCGACAGACCCAAGCACCTGTCTGTAGGTATCAACAGTAGGGTAAGGGCGTACGCTCCCATGCTACACAGTAAGACGGGAAGTCACCAGATCAGCGTATAATTTAAGCCGTACTCTTTGTCTCCTTTCAGATCATAATGCATCCCAGTCTAATTTGTATAAACTTCAAAATTTCATATAGTCCCTAATCCCTCCTGCGGCGCCACTGGTACAGATTGACCCATCTCTTGTTTCAGTTTTCCACTGCCGGTGATCGAAGTTCGTTGTATGCCGCCCTTCAATGGCTTTGTGTGAGGTTTCCTGTCTCTTACCCTTTGGTACTTTTTCATTACCCTCAGGTAGTTTGTGACTTTCTCGATCGGGTTTTACTTGAGCGCGATGTTATTACCTGATTTTGGGAGTTTGGTGTCCAAGGTGACCGACTCTCCTACCTTGCTATCCNTTACTTGAGCGCGATGTTATTACCTGATTTTGGGAGTTTGGTGTCCAAGGTGACCGACTCTCCTACCTTGCTATCTCTTGTTCCATGGCCTTTCTTTCCCTCCATGTAGGAGGGGGAGGGGCACGCGCGCGCGCGCACACACACACACACACACACTCTCTCTCTCTCTCTCTCTCTCTACAGGTTTTGTTAACAAGGGAAGTAAATTATGGTCACACCACTAACCGGGGGCAGTCCTGCAATGTGGTCAGACTCGCTCTCAGCACTCTGTTCACTGCCAGGTTCACCATTTTCTGAAATAACAAACAATTAAGGAAAATGCATAGCTCAAACTACCAAGATATCAGTTTATATAATTATTAGAACAACAAATTCAAAAGAAACTGTAAACAGACTAAGTAAATATTACAGCAACTAGTGTAACTATGTGGAAAAAATGCTATTCACAACCATAGAATTACTGAAAATATATAAAAGGACAGGAAATCAAGTACTCCCAGTCTAGAACTTGACTGGCACACAAAGAAGCACAACATTCCACGCGATCGTGCAACCGCGTGAAAAATGTCTCTTCCTTTGTGTGTGCGCCTGTTGACAAGCATTTGATTGCGAGTACTTGAATTCCTGTCCTTTTATATATTTTTGGTAGCCAGCAGCCTATTGGTAACCATAACTCGCATATCATTTACTGAAAATGAGTGGGAAGACTGTACTGTCTCTATGGAATGCATAATTATAGCAGTAAAAGACAATATACAGCATGCCTTATTTTTCTTTTCACAACAATATTCATACCAAATTCCTAGGCAGCACAAGAAAGATAATATACACTCAATAACATAACATAACCTAAAATAGCTTTATTGCACAAAATACACACACTTCCATTGCCACACAATTTGCCCAAGGAAACGACTCAATCGGAACGTTATTAATTTAATGACACAGACTAAAAACCATTATGGTATTATATTGCATTAGGACCATGTTCTGCCTAAATGTGGCACAGGAAGAGGCCANCATTGCATTAGGACCATGTTCTGCCCAAATGTGGCACAGGAAGAGGCCACCTTGTAACCTGAAGCATCCATCTACACAGTTAATTTTGGAATAAAACAAAAGCAGAACATTATCTTGTTGCAAATTATGCTCCAAATCATTAACACTTCAATATGAAGGTAGCTAGTGTGTAATGACGCAATATGCTTAATTTTTCGGGACACGGGTGTACAATTCTTTCGTGTGTATGAAGCTTTGGAAAGCTTAGTAATATTTTTATCGGGTTCAAGTTTAAAGCCGCGGTGGCTCGTTTCCCGTGTTAGTTTATCCGGCAGACGTGTGCTTTTGTAGGTTATCGGGCGGACGTCTGCTGTTTACGTTTTATCAGGAGTCCGTTTATAGTCGCGTTTCGAACTTTGGTTTTTTGTGAAGCGTCACCATTATTTAGCTTTTTCAGGCAACGTCGACAAGTTTTAATGCGTCAACAAGTTTTTGTTGTACGAGAGGTTAGTTTATCTGGATGTTGACGGTGAAGTTCGTTTATGTTGACGGAGCAGTCTTAGTTATGATAATGTTGTGGAGAGCATGCGTGGCCAGGCACTTATCTCAGGAGAGGGGGGTGATAGGCAGAACAAAAGATGCGTCTGTCTGTCGNGGAGAGCATGCGTGGCCAGGCACTTATCTCAGGAGAGGGGGGTGATAGGCAGAACAAAAGATGCGTCTGTCTGTCGCCCTTAGAGCAGTCTCACTTCAGAAGCAGTGCTTCAGAGTCAGTCGGAGGCGAGGGCCATTAGAGGCATCACTTCAAGTCAGTCGCCATTCAGGGCAGCGGTACAATGCTTGCTTAGGTCTCGTCGGGCGCGACGCTAAACCCCCAAATCAGCCACTAAACTTTGTTAATTTAATTCTCTGCCGGTGTGGGAGGTAGACTCATTTTAAGTTTCTTCGGGTACGTTTTTTTAAGAACATAATTAAGTAAACAACTGTGGCTCAGTTCTGAACATTTATATTTATCTGCGAGAGGTTCGTACTCTGCACACTGGAACTTCGTATGAACTGTGAAACTACAATAGTTAAATAAACGTATATATAAAAAAAATACTCTGGAACTACTTCTTTCTTAATTAATCGGCGTCCATTCTCTTAGTCTCGTGTTTCTACCTCTGAGCAAGCCGTGGCAACGTAAACATTAGGCAGTGTAAGCGGCAGAACGTTACAAGTGTTCCATCTAATCGCACAAATCATTGATGGGTGACAAATTGGGTGACCTCCCAGGCCACGCTGGGGATATCCCCGCTGCATCCTGACTGANCACAAATCATTGATGGGTGACAAATTGGGTGACCTCCCAGGCCACGCTGGGGATATCCCCGCTGCATCCTGACTGATAATGGTCTCCAGTTTATAGGAGCAGCATGGGAGAACGCCTGCCACAGATGGGGAGTCCACCTCTGGAGCACACATNTTACTTGAGCACGATGTTATTACCTGATTTTGGGAGTTTGGTGTCCAAGGTGACCGACTCTCCTACCTTGCTATCCCTTGTTCCATGGCCTTTCTTTCCCTCCATGTAGGAGGGGAAGGGGCGCGCGCGCACACACACACACACTCTCTCTCTCTCTCTCTCTCTCTCTACAGGTTTTGTTAACAAGGGAAGTAAATAATGGTCACACCACTAACCGGGGGCAGTCCTGCAATGTGGTCAGACTCGCTCTCAGCACTCGGTTCACTGCCAGGTTCACCATTTTCTGAAATAACAAACAATTAAGGAAAATGCATAGCTCAAACTACCAAGATATCAGTTTATATAATTATTAGAACAACAAATTCAAAAGAAACTGTAAACAGACTAAGTAAATATTACAGCAACTAGTGTAACTATGTGGAAAAAATGCTATTCACAACCATAGAATTACTGAAAATATATAAAAGGACAGGAAATCAAGTACTCCCAGTCTAGAACTTGACTGGCACACAAAGAAGCACAACATTCCACGCGATCGTGCAACCGCGTGAAAAATGTCTCTTCCTTTGTGTGTGCGCCTGTTGACAAGCATTTGATTGCGAGTACTTGAATTCCTGTCCTTTTATATATTTTTGGTAGCCAGCAGCCTATTGGTAACCATAACTCGCATATCATTTACTGAAAATGAGTGAGAAGACTGTACTGTCTCTATGGAATGCATAATTATAGCAGTAAAACACAATATACAGCATGCCTTATTTTTCTTTTCACAACAATATTCATACCAAATTCCTAGGCAGCACAAGAAAGATAATATACTCTCAATAACATAACATAACCTAAAATAGCTTTATTGCACAAAATACACACAATTTGCCCAAGGAAACGACTCAATCGGAACGTTATTAATTTAATGACACAGACTAAAAACCATTATGGTATTATATTGCATTAGGACCATGTTCTGCCCAAATGTGGCACAGGAAGAGGCCACCTTGTAACCTGAAGCATCCATCTACACAGTTAATTTTGGAATAAAACAAAAGCAGAACATTATCTTGTTGCAAATTATGCTCCAAATCATTAACACTTCAATATGAAGGTAGCTAGTGTGTAATGACGCAATATGCTTAATTTTTCGGGACACGGGTGTACAATTCTTTCGTGTGTATGAAGCTTTGGAAAGCTTAGTAATATTTTTATCGGGTTCAAGTTTAAAGCCGCGGTGGCTCGTTTCCCGTGTTAGTTTATCCGGCAGACGTGTGCTTTTGTAGGTTATCGGGCGGACGTCTGCTGTTTACGTTTTATCAGGAGTCCGTTTATAGTCGCGTTTCGAACTTTGGTTTTTTGTGAAGCGTCACCATTATTTAGCTTTTTCAGGCAACGTCGACAAGTTTTAATGCGTCAACAAGTTTTTGTTGTACGAGAGGTTAGTTTATCTGGATGTTGACGGTGAAGTTCGTTTATGTTGACGGAGCAGTCTTAGTTATGATAACGTTGTGGAGAGCATGCGTGGCCAGGCACTTATCTCAGGAGAGGGGGGTGATAGGCAGAACAAAAGATGCGTCTGTCTGTCACCCTTAGAGCAGTCTCACTTCAGAAGCAGTGCTTCAGAGTCAGTCGAAGGCGAGGGCCATTAGAGGCATCACTTCAAGTCAGTCGCCATTCAGGGCAGCGGTACAATGCTTGCTTAGGTCGCGTCGGGCGCGACGCTAAACCCCCAAATCAGCCACTAAACTTTGTTAATTTAATTCTCTGCCGGTGTGGGAGGTAGACACATTTTAAGTTTCTTCGGGTACGTTTTTTTAAGAACATAATTAAGTAAACAACTGTGGCTCCGTTCTGAACATTTATATTTATCTGTGAGAGGTTCGTACTATGCACACTGGAACTTCGTATGAACTGTGAAACTACAATAGTTAAATAAACGTATATATAAAAAAAAAACTCTGGAACTACTACNAAAAATACTCTGGAACTACTACTTTCTTAATTAATCGGCGTCCATTCTCTGAGTCTCGTGTTTCTACCTCTGAGCAAGCCGTGGCAACGTAAACATTAGGCAGTGTAAGCAGCAGAACGTTACAAGTGTTCCATCTAATCGCACAAATCATTGATGGGTGACAAATTGGGTGACCTCCCAGGCCACGCTGGGGATATCCCCGCTGCATCCTGACTGATAATGGTCTCCAGTTTATAGGAGCAGCATGGGAGAACGCCTGCCACAGATGGGGAGTCCACCTCTGGAGCACACACAGCTACCACCAGCAAATAAATCCGATGGAAAGGAGAAACGAAGAGAGAAAGAAAGGTCTTTGCATAAGAATGCAGGGAGACCCCCAGAGAGAGAATTATCTTTTATGACATCCTGTTTACTCTCCACCGTCAACATAACGAAACTAAGCTTTGGGAACTTCGACTAGCGAGCTACTCCTACAACGCCCTACGGAATGGGACTGGGAAGCACAAATCAGGAAAATTCCGCAGGCAGAAGAAATATGCCGCAAAACATGGAGCGAATAGACGCAGCGCCGGTGCAACAGCCTGGAGAAGCTATCCAAGAATCATTTTGCTTGACTTGCTGTGGGAACAGCGCACAGCTGTGATACGCTACTGGCACCACCTAATGGGGGGGAGCGCAGCTGATAAGACTGTCAAATTGCCAAGAAATTCTGTGCCATGTGTGTTAATCTTGATGTGCCACGAGCGACTTCATTCTCTCATCTAGCCTCGCCACAGCCATGGTCCCCTCCTAAGACAAGTGACTACGCCGTATGTGCCACTGGATGCCTTCAAGTCATGACTGACTTGCCCAGCTGTTAGCTGCCTGCTGCGCTGCAACCCGCTTCACATCACGTCTCTGCTCTCTACCCCTCCAGCACCTGGCGCGTGGGGAGAAGTAGCCACCGCTCTTATACTCTNCTTCACATCACGTCTCTGCTCTCTACCCCTCCAGCACCTGGCGCGTGGGGAGAAGTAGCCACCGCTCTTATACTCCGTTCTCTCCCGACCATCGCCCCCAGAGGATCCCGCCCCTGCCTAGCTCATGCTGTGGCTCCTGTGCCATCCACCAACCCTCAACTTCTTCCAATAGCAGACTCACTAGCCACTCATACCCCATCCAAGGCCACTACAACTGAGCAACAGAAAATTGGATTTATCAGCAACAGCGCCAACACTGCAATGCAGAATACATCGGCCTCGCCACCAACACACTCAGTCAGACAATGAATGGCCACAGAGCATGCACCAAACAAGCCATAGCTTGTCACATCAATAACCTACAAGACAAACCATTTGCTGCACATGCAGAATAAAAAAAAAGATTTTGATTCCTGCTACAGTACCAGACCACCTTCAAGCAATAACTTCAAACTTAGACGCTGTGAATTAGCTCACCAATTTAAAACAAAATCCAGGCAAACTCCAGGCCTCAACATAAAATAATCACAGCTCCAAACAACCCTAGTTCTCCACGTGGCAGCTAGGTTTACTACCAACAGCACCCTTCCACCATACTGCAGTGTTCTACAACTCACCGCCTGATGAAGCTGACTTAACCAGCAAAATCTTGCCATCGTGCAACCGCGTGAAAATGTCGTCCTTTGTGTGAGTGTGCGCCTGTCGACAAGTACTACACTGCGAGTACTTTAATTCCTGTCCTTTTATATATTTATGGTAGTCTAGCAGTCTACTTGTAACCTTAACTAATAGTTTAGGGTTATTTTGGTTCAGTTAAAGAATATTTTTTATAAGTAATATATGGCTGTAACTCTAAAAAGCTTGCCCACATTTAAACAACAAAACATGAGAAATATTCTATTTACGAAAGCTCATAAACAACTGCAAAATTGAACTCAAACTGTTAACTAGTGGTGTGACCAGCCAAATACTGTGACTAAATTGTGATAATAGCCATCCCCAACCCACACAAATTTCCTTTATTCTTAGTACCCGGGCTCTAAACTACAGTGACATCTGTCATTCCTGGTGGACCTATAGTGCCAAGTTGAGAGTTAGAAAGGGATATACTGGACCAATGTTAATTAAATGTGACAGGAAATACAGATACCCCGAGAAAACTTACATTATACTGGCATCAACAGTACTCTAACATAAATAAAAAAATCTACTTCTAATAAGTTTAGAAATAAGCCACATAATGTGACCAACCAGTGATTACCTACCCACCACACCACACTAGAAACTGCGAACCACAAAAAAGTGAATACTTACTGGACAATTTATTAGCTATTTCTGGTATTTGAGAGATTTCTTGACAGGCCAGCTCCACATCTTGCTCTTCATTCTCACAGGTATCTTGCATTAGCAGTTGTGGTGGTAGTGGAAAGCCAGCATCTGGAAATAGAAAATTTTAACAAAAAAATTTAAAACATGATAGTTTACATAACATCTCAGTAAAATTCATGATTGACTTCACAGTTTACGGGATGTTATGCACTTGTCCCATTAAATTTGGGACAAGCCACAAACTACATCCACTGAATGGTACTACATGGTCACAACGTGAAGTTAGTTTGTGGCATAGCTGACCTCAGGAACCTAATGTGGTGCAAGCAGATAACAGAAAGACAGGTGTTTGTAGGATAGAGCACTCAACATGGTTGTGTGATCAAATGCACATAATTTTTACACACTATTTCTTTACCATTCGCCTGGTCTTCATCTGTCCACTTCCAATCCATCATATCAATCAACTGCATAAGTACTGAAATTAATGTGCTTTCTGGTTGCGTACGTATATGTTGTTAAATTACACAAGTTAATGTTCTGAAGCCTCAATTTCATTTAGATTCTGTTTGGGATCCATCTGTCTTCAACTAATGTGCGCGGTAACTGCTACATTCCTTTATTACTTGTTCTGTGATTCGGTCAACGGAACGCTGTTGGCTGTGTGGGTATTGCGATCCGAGGTCACTCAAAATGGAGTGAAGTGAAGCGTAGTTAATTTCCAGTTCTTTTTTATTACATTACAGTTGAGACTATCTGCTACATAGTCACCGAGCCTTTTGCATTACTGATATCTCCAATATAGTAAATGAAAAGCAAGCAATAAATTGATCTAACTCCTACATGCACAAGCGTGCAAAAAAATTAAACTTGCAGAGAGCAACACATACAGCAAAACATATAGTACAGTGTTAATCTTCCGTGAGATGCAATTTACCAACAAGTGTACTTGGCCACAGCCGTACAGATTTACGTGGGGTGAAAACAGTGAAAGAGAAATTTACACTCTGCATCGACACGTTGGTTCATGTTCTATCTATGTGATACACAAGCCAATGTAAACCTATATTTATAGTATTTGAAAACCTTGTATATTTAAAACCAGTTGGACCAGACTTTTAGAAGTATTATTAAGGGAAAATCACAAAGTACTGTCCTGAAAAGTTGTTTTTAATTCATAAAAGCATAAGACTATCTGAATACTAAACTCCGGCTCAATGCACTACTAATGCATAGTATAAACACAAAGTTATGTGGAGTGTTTAAACAAATTTCAAAATTGCTTGGTAACTAGCTCCCATCCTGCCAGCAGTGCAAGGAGAGGAAATGAGCTCTGCCAAGTATCGCACAGGACAGCAGAAGCCTTCTCAATCCAGACCACACATCTACACTAACATTCCTGTGTTGACAATACCATGAGCACATGGCAAATGTCATTCTTTAAGTAATTAAATTTGTTATTTTGAGACAGAGATGAATAAATAAGGCAATTAAAATTTGTTTCCTTGTAGTCTTCAATAATTAATCATGAAAAAACGTGTCCCCTAATTTTTCTGTACACTTATGCCTGTTGTGAGTTCCGTGCTCATGCATTTTTGGCGATGACAACTTTTTATGTATCAAAAAAAGTATCCACCATTAATTTTCAGTTGTCCCAGCAAAATTTCTATATAAATAATACAATGATTTGCTTTTATCTGATATTGCATTGATCAAAAAATCCTCCTGTCCAGTCACTTAAGATTTTGTGAAACAATAGTTTTTAAGGTGCTGTCTACGCAAATATCAATAACTGGGTGTTAAATAAATTGTTTATTCTGTCTAAGTTTTGTATGTTTCACACTTTGCTGAAATAGTTTTTAGTTTCTTATTTAGTATTATTTTGCATTTAAGTCAAGGGATACGCTGATGTGATGAAAAATGATTTTTAAGTCTTTTATAATATATTACTTTTAAATATTCCTTAAGCCTGGATGAATTTTCAGTTTATTTAGATTTGTTTAGCATGAAAGGAAATTTGTGTACTTACATAGTAAAAAAATCAAGATCAAGTTTTTTGTAATTCAGTGGAAAACATTTATTATTTATGTGCCTTCTGCCTAGCTTGGAAAAATGTAAGTATTTATAAAATTAAATAAAAATAATTGGTGCAACATGTACAGTGGAACCACATTATTGCGACTATGGAATATAGTCACGTCCGCCATTGCGATAGTTTTTAAATGCACAGTCATTTGCCCTATCATTTGAATGGTACTCAATTTCATTTGTAACACAAGTCTATTAATGAAGCCTTTCACTATAGAAATATGAACATTTGTAAACTTGTATTTTCTAAATGTGAAAAAACATCATGTCACAAGCGACATCCACCCATTTGCCATGCCCGAGCCAGCCTTTGTAAAGTCTAGGCTGCGTGGAGTCACTCGTGTCACATGGAGGAGCGTTGTACAAGATGCATGCAGGTGTTGTAGTGAGGGGTAAAACAGAGTGGTACGAAGGGGAGAGGTACAATCGGAAGTGGAGCTAGAGAGAACAAGAAAGGTGGGGGGTACATTGGATATACTCTAGAAGGGGGCGGAGGAAATGGTACGTACTGTCGAATGTAGGAGGGGTGGCGAGATGCTATCCGCCTACCGCTCCTATGTTGTGGGGGTAGGAAGAGACTGCGGCTTGCCGCTTCTCCACGTGCCAGGCGTGTAGGGGAAAAGCATGATTACGTCTAACAGTTGCACGACAATGTTACATTGTTTATGATGGTTCGTGAAGTTTTCATATCTTATGTTGAGCAGATTTAAATTGTGAACATAGCTTTGTGTGTTATGGTTTTTCTAAACCTTAATTCTGTTTAAATTATGGAGTGTGCTAATAAAAGAATAACACTTGATATTGCAACAAAGTTGAAAATCATATGCAAGTTTTTCAAACGTACGTGGCCTAAATAAATAAACACCCTTTTAATGTTGTTCATTGCATAAAAAATGCAACAATATTTGTGTGTTGAGTATTTCCCGCATCGGCATGAACACACAAACATTTATCACATTTAGTTCTTTCAACAAAGTTAAAATTGAATTTTATTTCCGTACAAACAAAAATTTCTACTGCATCATCAAGACATACTCTCATAAGAACAGCAAAACAATTACAAATCATGAAGTACATTAAACTAGAGTTCCCCACACCATCAATAAAATAAATAAAACCATAATAGCAAACAGCTATTGTAACCTACATATTGTTGTGTGAATTTAACTGTTGAGTTAAGCAGAAATATCAATAGGGCATGTATGCAATTGTGAAGTAAAATCTACGAGATGTTATTACAGGTGTACAAGACAGTGAATTCTGCGCGATAATAGTGGAAAATGAAGGCAATGTAAATTTTGAGTAAGTAAAGTATACAAATTGTAAACATATGCTGGTAATTCACACTTTTCTATAGTAAAACAAGTTAAAATCAAAGGCTTTCCATTTGCTGTAAATGTGTGTTTTCATTGTTGACATTTTTCATTTCCTTCAAAATATTATTCCTGAATGTCCAAATTTTTTTCTAACCTTCCATAAAGCTACATTTGGTTACATTTGAACAGATGTGTGTGTTGTGCGTGGGTTGGAACAGAATAGGGAAGTAACATCTGTTCATGGCACCAGCCCTTCCCATTATGAAAATTTACTATGTCTAAACATGGAACTGCAGGAAGTGTATTATTGATCTGCTGTTTGCTTTGTGAGCATGAGAAAGAGAAAGGTAGCAACAGAAAAGGGAGGAGAGAGAGAAATAGAGAGAGAGAGGGGGGGAGAGAAAGAGGGGGAGAGGTAGAGAGAAATAGATAGGTAGTGGGTGGAGGGGAGAGAGAGGGAGGAAGAGATAAATAGAGGAATAGAGGGAGAGAGGAATAGCGGGAGAGGGAGAGAGGGAAAGAGGGAGAGAGGAAGAGATGGAGAGGGAGAGAGGGAGAAAGGGAGAGGGAGAAAGGGAGAGGGAGAAAGGGAGAGGGAGAGAGGAAGAGAGGAAGAGGGAAAGAAAGTGAGAGGGAAAGAGAGAAAAATAATAAGAGAAAAAGAGAAAGAGTGAAAAAGAGCAAAGAAAAAAAGAAAAAAAGAGAGAGAAAAGTGGAGTGGTGCGTTAATTGGAGGAGGGGATGAAGAATGGAGGAAGCAAGGTCACGCCTGAGGGTTANGAGGAAGAGAGGAAGAGGGAAAGAAAGTGAGAGGGAAAGAGAGAAAAATAATAAGAGAAAAAGAGAAAGAGTGAAAAAGAGCAAAGAAAAAAAGAAAAAAAAAGAGAGAAAAGTGGAGTGGTGCGTTAATTGGAGGAGGGGATGAAGAATGGAGGAAGCAAGGTCACGCCTGAGGGTTNAGAGAGAAAAGTGGAGTGGTGCGTTAATTGGAGGAGGGGATGAAGAATGGAGGAAGCAAGGTCACGCCTGAGGGTTATAATGCCACTGACGTCTTGATTTTTTTTGCATTAACTTTTCGCTGCATACGCATAGTTTACGGCATTCATTAAACACAGGATATACAATAGTAAATACAATAAAAAAAATTATGGGGTACAGTAAATTTTGTTACAACGATAACTCGCTATAGCGATAATTAATTTTGCCATTGTTGACTATCTTTGAAACGCAGATCCACTGTATTTTTCAACAAAACCCTTCCATACGATAGTTGATTCAAATTAATAAATTTCTTAAAAAATTTTCCTTGAATTCGCTTAGAAATTAAATTTTTAACATCGCCCACTCACTATAATAAACCTGGAACCTACAAAGCAAACTTTCACACTAAATTCTGGACTTAGCTGGAAACTTATAAGACTTCTGGCCTATCAAGCAGGCATCCAGACCACAAGACCAGAAAATGCACAGTACATACAAGCATAGCTAAATGAAGGTACTCACTGGCAAGGTTCTTGTTGAGGACAATGAGTCGAGAGCTGCGGGTAACCCCACGCAGCAGTACTGTCTCTGGGATGGCCCGCAGATGAGCCTCAATACTGGGGTATCCCATGGCTGCTGGCTCGTACACCACCCCATACATCCGCAAGTAGATGAAGTCGAAAGACAGCAGCTTGAGCGTACCTTTGCACTCGTACAACAGGCGGTACACGTTGCATGCAAACTGCTGCAGGGGCGTCAACTCCATCAGCAGCTCGTCGCCCAATTCCACTACCTGTGCACACCATGTCCACACTGCAGGAACAACCACTACCTTAGATATACAAGCAGGTGATGTGGGGCTACGTACCGACAAGGGCAGCTATAACCTCCATTTTCAAGCATTTTATTGAAATTAGCATAATGAAGGAAATTTTTTTTTTCCAACATTTATGTGGGGGGGGGGGGACCCTACCAATACTGTTAAGTGTTCCGTAACTTCTAGAAGATGTAGTCAATTTCCTAGAATGTTAAATATCCTTACTACAAGGAATTCTACTTTAAAAACATTATTTGAGAATAAGTGGAAGAAAAAACATTTTCAGATGACTTCCTTACACCAAGCACCATGCTCTGACGCATACACACAGTGGCATAACAAGGGGAGTNGGGGAGGTCCCTTCCAAAGACAAATGGAGAATAGAATTGTCACCCAACAATAATAAGTCTAAAATGTACGAAACACTTACAGCAGATGTAAGGCCACCAAGCTAGGCTGTGTGTTTTCTACAGTTCTACCTTCTTCCCACCCCTGGACAAAGCTTTGCTCCCCAAAACAGTCTTCCTTACCATCCCTGCACAAATGAGAGGTCTAAAGGCTGAAAAAATACCATAAACTTGATGCTCGGAATATATCAGGAATTTGAGGGTACTCATAAAATCACACACTATGTTTTCGTTCCTGAAAAGCAAGCCACATCAGACATTACAGCATAAAGCCCATCGCCGTACTGGGGCTAAACGCTAGCCAACACTGGGTGGAGTGAGGCAGTTGTGTTACAAATAATCTTGTGTCTACTAAGTACGGGTAAGATTTCATTATAGTTTGCTTCTAAAGAAAGAAGGGCATATATAAACATAGAAAATATGGTTTCCTCTCAGGTGGTGAATGAATATTATCGTTCATTCTGAAAAATAGTCATAAGTTTATTCCAGATGTCATGTACACTCCTGAACAACATAAAACATGAATGAATTATGATACAGTCTTAGGATTTCAACGAACTTGTCCAGCACTATAAGCATATTGCCAAAATTAGCCAAATTTGAATTAAATCTTTAAAGATTTTTTGTGTGTGTGTGAATAACATTTTGCTTGATTCACAGTGGCCACTGTAACATTGCAAACTATAGGCCAATCATGGTAAAGTGAGCACTTTAGAAAGCCCTCACACTTGGAATAATAGTCAAATATATTTTATGTTAGCCTCAGACGTTACCTTCAGAGTGCGGTAAAATATACACACAGTGTTCTATTACTTATATGGCAATATTTATTTAAAAAGGTACTTAAAGGATAAAAAATGACAAAGAACAAAGTAACAAAGGCCTCAAAAGTTCTCACTTTACCGTGAACGGCCTATAGACAACAGCAGACAATGTGTTCAGCTTAGGTGAATTATCTAAAGCTTCTTTAGTCCTCTTACCATTATTACTTTTCCTGCGGTAGCCAGGAGAATATCTTTTCAGTCACTTCTTACCAGTTTTGTGATTAAATTGGGGCTTCTGCATGTGCTAAGCATACTGCTTCCCTACCAATATTGTACTGTAGCACATTCACCCTGGAATTGTTAGTTTAAAAATTGCTGGGCAAGTTATTAGAGTTAAATGGCTGTTGAGTTTTGGCTTTGATATAGGTGTACAGGTTTGCACTGACTGGCCTGTCAAAATCACGATATTGTGCTGACTTTTGTCTTTGATCAATTTTGAGGATATGAAGACGGAATTCAGATACATTTGTAAATGACCTATCTGCCCATCAGTCCTGGTACCTTGGAGGCAACTGTAAAATGATAACTTTGGCAAATTCTTTATCATCCATACAAGAATTAACGTCTCTCATTCGCTCAAACATTTAGCTAAAGTGTTTTTCTATTTTTTTTGCAGTGTTTCAGTTCATATTTCTCCAGGCTTGCCCTCACATTTCCCTGGATTCAAGCACTTCCATATTGAACCAGAAAACTCTGTTTAATCTCGCCAAAAGTGTGCACTTGGTCCTTTTCTCAAGTTCCCACAAAAAAATTAATTGACTTAAGGCTTATTCCCAGACACAAAAGAAATTCCCTTTCATTTAAGCTACACAATTTTGAGTACTTCTCTATCTCTAATTTCCACAAATATATTACAGGGTTTTCATAGCTACAGTCGGATAATAATGTTAACAACTCTGACCAATGCTTTGCCAGCTGTAGCATAGCGGCTGTAGGATTAAGAATAAAACTGGTAGCCTCTCACAAGTTTTTCTGAGTAATTGCGGAAGTGTTAAATGGTGGAGCAGTTTACGTTGCAAATTGTTACGTGTGAACTGGTGCTTCCACAACTTTTATTCAATGAAGCTTTTATTTACTACCAGTAATTTATCCTCTAAGTCTTCACTCTGTATTTTAAAATTTGTCAAATGATTGCAGACATCTGCCAAAACATTAGCTGTGGGTACATGAGAAATAATATTAAACCTATTTTCAACCAGAGTTATCCTGATTTCTAAGCCAGTCATTTGCACTTCTAGAGAAATGAATTTTCTAGGTATGTGTGTAACCTCCTGTCAACAACTTACACTGAATTTTGCACTTTAGATACACTGGTTTTAACAGCAGTGATCTGTTCTTCCATGTCGTAAAGTGTGTGTAATGCATTCGTCCACCCTGAATTTTAGGTGGTCAAAATTTTCTTATTTAGTAACACAACTCTGGGGCTTGTACATTTTCTCGCCTGCAAAGTGTAAATACTGGTAGTGATTTCTATTTTTAAATCAGTAAAATTTGTTTTCCGTGATTTAAGATCTTAAATTTTGCCTTCGGCAAATATAATATACGATCCACTGCCTCAAATTTATCAAAATATACTTTTTAAAATCCATTTAATTTTCAAGATCCTTATTTTGTGAATTCATTTTACAATCCAAATTTTGCATTGTCCGAGTGAAATTTTGCACGTACTGCAGAAACACACTAAGATTTAACAAAGTACTAGTGCTAGGTACTGACAAAATATTTTTATTTTCAGTCACATTGTTAATTAGGTCCTCGGGAACACTATTTTGGACAAAAGTTTTTGTGTTAACTATGTCTTCATCAGGGGCAAAAATTCATTTCATCAGTGTACTTGGGAGTTCTGAGCATGCTCATTGTGGCAGTCATTGTCAGCCATTTTGTCCCAATCACGATCACGTAAACTGTGAAGTGAGCTACAGAAAAAATATTTTTCTCGCTCAGGTAAATTGGTAATTACAATCGCATGTTGCCATAAAACTTTCTTTTGGTCCACACGTTGCTGCACCATTCTTTAGAATATGTGATGTACTTGCATGTAGGTGTAGTTACTGTAAATTAATGTGTAAAGTATTTGGATGTTAGGATTTTTGTGTTGTTTAAAGCCCTGGTAGGTACAAGTAAAATTTATGTGAAAAGCTTTGCCTAGCACCGCCGTACTTTCACTATTGTAATGACCCAGTATTCTTAATTTTCGGGACACATGTTTCATTTTTCTTTAGCTTTGGTAAGTTTCATAGTATTTTTATTAGGTTTCAAATTGAAAGCCGTGGTGGTTTGTTGGTTCGTTTTACCGTGATAGTTTGTTTATCGGGCATAAGTTTGCTGTTTTGTTTCGAACGTCATAGTTTTCAGTTTCAGTAGCGTCAACATTAGATTAACTTTTTTCAGACTGCGTCGACAGTTTTAGTTTTGTACGACGTAGTTTCGATAACGCGTAAAGAGTGTGCGTGGCCAGGCCCTTATCTCAGGAGAGGAGGGTGATACGCAACACAAAACAATTAAAACATAAATAAATAATAAAAAAAAAAAAAAAATTGAAGATTTTTATTATTTTTAGTGAATTGTGCATTAAATAATTTTAAGAGCGTTGTTGAGCTGAAATATAAATATGTGTTTCCCGTATCGCAAATACAAAGTTGTAAATAAAGTATTAAGAGAAATTAATTTTTTCACCAATATTATTGAGTTTACCTGCTGCGACGAAGTGAGCGTAATGTAAATATTTTGGTAAGGAAAACCAATTTTGTTGTTTACTCGAATCCTGTCTTGAATTTTAGAATCCTCGAATCTCGTGGATTCGAGGAATTCGACAAATCTTGGATTCGACCAACCCATCCCTACTTTTATATATCTATCACAGGTTACGTTACGCCACTAATTTTGTATTACTGTGTGCATTTTATTGACCAATAACCAAGCTAAATTCATTCTCACTTGTATTATTTTTGCTTTGTATTTTCTCTGAATACGCAAACTTGTCAAAGTGCTCAGTACAAAATTTTTTAATGTTCAGCAATTTGCATTAATGTAAAATTTTTTTTTAAAATAATTTTTGTTTCTCCATTTTGGGCTTAAGTGCTATGGGCAGCCACTCATTTTATTGACTAAATTTCAAAGTCAACTTGCCAGTTTAGGTGTAAGTTGAAGAACCATTAAATTAGTCTACAGTTAGGCGCCATGGGCAGACTAGAAGAGAGCCCAGTAACACTTAATATAAATTTTTGAGTGTTGAAGCAAAAATAAAGTCAGTCCTGCGTTGTTATGGGAGCAATGTCCACAGCCCTGTTCCAGCTACAGCCTAGAACTAATGTGCTATCTCTAGGCGAAATGGTTCCTTTTTCTACGGTCCAACATTGTTTAACTCTTCTTTATCTCTGAATTTTAAAGACTTCGTTTTATGTACCAAAACTCCCCATTTTATGAAACAAAAATTCTAGCTTTTTGGCTGACCATAGAAGGCCATTGAAATTCAAAACACAGGAGTTTAGTTGAGGTACATTTTGTCGAGTGGTGTAAATCACAATTGATTAATATGTACTACCTGTACTTGAGCGACATTCATTTTGACATTACGTACTAGAAAATGTCACCACAACTCTTATTTGCCTTTCGCAAAATTTATAGAGATTTATTTGAATTAGTAATTGACCTACACAAGTATAAATTACAATAGTTTAGGTGAAAAACCCTGAATCACAATACTTATTAAGTATAATTTTTACAGGCAGCATCATTGTATTTCAATTCCATGCCATGTATGATTTTTAGAGCTTTATTATTATAGAATAGAAAATTATATTTATAAAAAAAAAAAAAAAANAAAAAAAAAAAAAAAATTATAGGGTGAAAAGGAATATAAACCAAACACTGAAAAGCATGGTAATACACCATATAACACAACAATTTAAGTTAAGATACAAAATAAAACTAAATTAGTAAATATACGTACATTTATTTGTAAAACCTTTACTATTTTTTCTATCAAATCATATTCAGAATATTTTTGCAAGACATTAACCAACAGCATGGCCCATTGGCTAGAAACTTTAACTTTTGTACCAAAAAATATTTTAATATCAAAATTATATATATATTTTTTTGTTTCTACCAAACTGAAATTTGTACTCTTGATTACAGTATATAGTTCTAAAATGCTATGTATTATAAATTTTACATGAATATGCATTTTTGTTAACCACATATGTAGAGCTTTAATAATAAAAGCAGTAACACTATAGTATTAAATTTTTAAAACAAAACCGAAGTAAAAATAAACCCATAAAATCTTACTTCTAATGATTTTCCATGTATCATGCATGTTCCGAGTTTTGAGGGTTTATGTGCTTGTATTATTAACTAAAGGGTCCTTGTTTGAGTCCAGTGTTTCCTTGAATTTTTTGACAGTGATAATTTATGATGTGGTTTCATCACATAGTGTCAACAAAGATGTGTTGCATTGCCTACATTGTGCTCTGTTCATCAGCCATGTAACACAGTTCAAATTATGCTTCTCTTTACACCACACCACATACGGTTAATAATTCTCCGTGCAAGTGCTCACTATTAGCTACTACCATAAAGCTTCTAGTCGGAAGAATAGAAACACAATACAGTTACCTTAACTACATCTGTCAAATCCTCCTTGGCCTTTTTAAGGTCGTATGCTTTTTTATATACGCGCCAAAAAAATTTCAGGAAATCGTGCCCAGTCATGCAGAAGTTTGGCTGCCCCATCAATACTCTTCTGGTCTGCAGTGCAAGCAGGTGGAGATCAGACTGGTCCACAAGCACCACGTAGTAATCAGAGTTGCAAGGAACCACCTGCACGAGGACACACTAATGTACTCCACTTGTCTCCAACAAATTTACTTAAGAGCATGACCTGAACACAGCATACGTTTGCTTATATTTCTCATTACTAGAAAAATAACACATCAAAATATATTCTCAAATAACTAGTATTATTGCAAGCAACTTTCTATACACCACCAAGAAGAGGAAATTGACCCTTTTGCCAAGTCAGATAAGATCAAAGCTTCAAACAATCATAAACCAGCACCAAGAAAGGGAATCCGGTGGACTCAACCTTAATGAGCTTGGAATCATTTCTCGTAAATCATCACTTTGGCAAAACATGGGAAAAAATTATTGCTATAGAACAGGGGTGGCGAACCTTTATGTATCAGCATGCCATTTTTTCTAAAGAAATGTTCGATGAGGCCATAGACGTGCCGTCAGATAATTTTAACTTAGTGATTATTAGAAAAATAATAATACTAAACACTATCTACTCAAAACTCTTTATTTACTACCAAAAATACATTTTGCAATGTCAAATAATAAATGTTTCAGTTGTACGCATAATTCAAATTACATTAGTGTGACTTCTGTTGTTGCAGATTAGATGACAAATAATTTATATTAGGGTTGTAAGATGTTACTTTTAGCAGAATGCATGCTGAACTGGA
>NQII01000767.1:150551-184075 GCA_002778355.1 Clitarchus hookeri
GACAGTGTGTGCCTGCTGACGGAAAAATATATCTCGGGATGCAGAATGCATCAATACGTCATAGCGAACTTTGTTATTTTAAACTAAAATGCAAACCTTTTGATCCGTGGCGTGGCGTGCCCAAAATATTGTTTCGCGTGCCATCAATGGCACGCGTGCCATTGGTTCGTCATCCCTGCTATAGAACAATCTGATAGTACCACAAATATTGCAGACATACATTACATATATAGAGGAATATTATATACAGTTACATATTACATATGAGCAGTATAAATTACATATAGATACATAATAAACATACAGAACTAAAAATATATAAATAAAAGAAAAATTATAAAACTTATACAAAACGATACACTTAAACCATAATTTTTACAGTCTTTGACATAGTCTTTTTTTGTGAAAGCTGCATGGTACCACCTGCAAATTTTTTATATATAACTAACAAAAATTTCTTATACTTACTGGATTAAGTACAGCAGATGCACCTTTATCACATCCCTTGATTTTATAAGTATCTTCCACATTAACAATATAACCACAAACTGGAAACTCTACAAATTAAATGTTTATACATAGACTTTTTTAAACTGGAATTAATGAATGTAAAGTGTCACCCCAGTATGGTATTGGAAATAAACTATATTATGAATAATAAATGAGAATGGTGTTAACTTAACAAAGAGTTAGCAGATATTTCTTCAGCACTGCTACTCAAAGTCACCACAGATTGTGTGCAACTTGAACATACCATTCACACAGAGACAAAAGTTGGAGAAATGTTCACCTTGAGCACATCGGGGAAGCTGTCTAGAAGCTGGCACAGGCTGGAGCACTGGTACACCTCAGGGCGGAGGGAGTGGCCGTACAGGCGCAGGTAGGCCACCGGCAAAGCAGAAAGCTGGACGGACAAATTAGGTGAAGCACGTACCAGAGTCGCAAGCTGCTCTGATAACACCTTGAGGCTCTCGCTCAGAGTCAGGCATACGCGACGCTCTCCATCAGAGAAGCCATCCTCCACCTTGAAGCATTGACATCACTTACTGAAAATGTCCTGGTATGGCACCAAAACTTAGCAGAGGACAATTACCTACTGCTATAGTGATGTGCTTTGCTCATAAGTGCTAAAAAGAATGAACAGCAGTAGAAGACTACTGGCCCTTGTTTGAATCATGAAAACTTCTTTAAGTCTTGTAGAATGATTTGATCTGACGTTCATGCAAAGGAGTTTAAAGTGTATCAAGCATGGTATTTATGTGCACGATTGTCGCATTTGTAGGTTACTACTTCAAATGTCACTATTTTGAAAATTACTCTCCAGGATTGTATCTTATACTACAGTAACTTTACAGCGGCCTTATACACCATGTAACA
Source organism: Clitarchus hookeri (assembly GCA_002778355.1). Classification (NCBI taxonomy): domain Eukaryota; kingdom Metazoa; phylum Arthropoda; class Insecta; order Phasmatodea; family Phasmatidae; genus Clitarchus; species Clitarchus hookeri. The sequence goes on from NQII01000767.1 coordinate 151,929, forward strand.
AGAAGGTACAATTAAATAAACAGGGGCCATGGTGGCTGAGCGGATAGACTGCTCATCTTACACCAAGGCGAACTGGGTTCAATCCCGGCCGGGTCACTCTGGATTTTTGCTAGTGGGAATCGTGCCGGACAATGCTGCTGGCTGGCGGGTTTTCTCAGGGATCTTCAGTTTACCCCACATACTTTCCAGTGCTGCTCCATTCTCACCTCGTAGGCTCTTCAGACCTCATTAAAAGCTGCCCAANGTTTACCCCACATACTTTCCAGTGCTGCTCCATTCTCACCTCGTAGGCTCTTCAGACCTCATTAAAAGCTGCCCAAATCTCTCAACAACAATTGTATCACAAATCTGTTGGTTTTAATGTTTTTCTTGGCTTGCAGTCTAAGGACCCTGTTAAACCAAGGTGGCACAGNGTTGGTTTTAATGTTTTTCTTGGCTTGCAGTCTAAGGACCCTGTTAAACCAAGGTGGCACAGCGGTTCTGCCAGTATACCTGCCCGTTTCAAAAAACATAAAAATACACTTCCAACAAATGGCATAGATATATATCATAATGAGTGCTACCAAAAAAACACACTGCGAGGCACAGCCCCTCACATTCAGATGTCAGCAGCCAAGCACATCACTCAGTGTTTTCTGGGAAAAACCTTGTTTTTATGAGAACAGATACATAATGCAGAAACGTTCACTGTTTAAATAGAAATTTGATTATTAATATGGGACTTGACTAAAATACCTACAGAAACAGAGACACTGGAACTGGAGGTCACTTCTGGAGGTTCTATTACTGGATACAGACAAAATTGAACTACGCAGATTTTAAATTAAAATTTTATTTCCACCTTAAAATAAATCATTTTAACAATTGGACAAATGGTATATAGACACAGATTAAGATTCAAACTTTAAAGTTAGGATAATTTGCAATAAATATTCCTTTCGTCTATGTGTTTCAGTTCTCAAGTATTGGACACATGAAAGCCTAAGCAATCACAGCAATAAATCGGTGCTCTTCCCACTGAAGCTGCATGCAAAATTACATTTTCCATAGAAATCACAACCTACAAAGATAAATTTGTGGTTAGAATCCGGTGGTGGTGCACAAGGCCATGCATTCGTGCTCTAGCACTGACCAAATTTACATATATTTTGCCTAATATTTTTTTTCAAAGTTTCAAATATGAAGTACTGACTCAAAATTGATGTTATATTTCTTTAACAAATCAATAGTACTTGGTTAGAGCTCAATTTTGTTGCGAGAGAATTATTTGTAGGTTTTGAAAGTCGTGCACACCACCTCGGTGCTCTACTGCGGCTGAGCAAGGCTGCAGCTCCAACAAGTCAGTCCCTAGAGAGGGCCGGAGCCACAAAAAACACGGGAGTCTTGCACTCATCTGTGCCTTCTCCGGGCTCCCTCAGCTTCTACACGTACGCAGGAAACTCAACTTCGCTGCGTGCTTGCTTCACGCAGCCGAAAAATGTTCAAATTAAACTTGGTTATCCAAAAACTATACACTCAAATATTCTCAAAATTTAACTCGAAAATAACCTATTTTTTAACAATGATGCAATCATAATATTTTCTTTATTGAATATACACTGGAGAGAGAAAAAAACTGATATAGGCATGCGTATGTAAATAAGAGAGGTATGGAAACAATCAGAGTAACGCGATGTGGTCGGCAGCGCCTATATAAAACAACAAACGTCTGGCAAAGTTGCTAGATCGGTTACTGCTGCTACAATGACAGGTTATCAAGATTTAAGTGAGTTTGAATGTGGTGTTATAGTCAGCACACGAGAGATGGGACATAGCATCTCCGAGGTAGCAATAAAATTTGGATATTCGCGTACGACGATTTCCAGAGTGTACCGTGAATATCAGGAATCCGGTAAAACGTCAAATCTTCGACATTGCTGCAGCCGGAAAAAGATTGTGAATGAACAGGACAAACGACGACTGACTAGAATCATTTAAGGTGACAAGACGCGCAACCCTTTCTCAAATTGGCGCAGATTTCAATGCCTCCTGCATACCTTCAGACATTAGTAGAGTCCTCCACGCAACATCGTCTTGCTGCACTTCTGCGTGCTCGCGGGGTCCCTACACGATATTAGGCAGCGGTACCAGTTTTTTGGTTCTTCAGTGTATTTTCAACAAGAAAAATGATAAAACAATGGTCTGTTTTGATTACTTTTCTGGACGTGCACAGGAAAGAAAGTAGCAAGTGAGAGACTTTATGTTTGAAGAGATAAATGAGTGACATGCATATTAAATTAAAATAAACACCAAAGTTTATTTACTTGTCCTTAAACCATTACCATGTGTGATTTCTTTGTAACAGTGTGTAGAACATCCAAAATATTTCAACAACGTATAAGAGAGCAGCAGTTACCAACTTTCTGCTTTCTTTTATACTCAATGCTCTTCTCTAACATTGTAGCTGCATAGAGTTAAAACAATATTGCTAATTATTAGTTTATGTATGTTTACTCTAGACCAAATATTACTAAAAGCAAGAATCGCAAAGAAGGCAGAGTAAGTATATTTCGTTATAGTAATACACTAGTTACTTTCTTTTCTAAATTACACTTGCTTCACCATATCAAATTAACAATTAACAGTTTAGAAAGTTTAGTTATGTCCCAGTTTAGAAAGTTTGGGTATGTCCTAGTATATCACAATTGTTGTCATTTTACAAACACTCATACTATGTATGCACTTATTCCTTATTAATTCTTGCACATAAAATATAGTTAATGGATATGTTTTCTAGATTTTAAACATTTTAATCAATTACTGATTATAACAAAGTTATCCATTTGCATTTGATGAGTGATGAAATAAATACATGTACTATGTTTTGGCATATTGGGTATGATTTGAAGATGCGGAGTGATCGTATTCGCTTGCCGCACAATATAAAAAAATTTATGACAATGGGAGGACAAATACACACGTCTGTGGTATCATTTTATTCTGAAGACACATGACTGTTAAATTAAATTAATATAACATGCAAAAATCATGTTGATTTTACACCAAAAACACCTCAAAAGTTTTTTATATTTTCAAAGACACTGGGAGACTAAGTATATGTCTGTCATATATATTTATTTTAGAAGACTTCTACCTATTAACAAAATTTATATTTAATTAAAAACACAAAAAGTGTCATTTTCATGCCAGAGATAACTAATTCTGACTTCTTGCAAAAAATTCTAAATTTTAGATGTATGAGTTAGGGGTAGGTCAAAATTTTCTAAAATATTTATAACAAGCTTCTTTTAAGAACCTGTGAGGGTTCATTTTAGGAAGGTTCTACTGTACGTCTGCCACTGATTGGAATACAGATACTCGCAGAAGATTTCGCTACATAAACCAAATTATTAGCACCCTAGTACACTAAGTTTACTGGTGAACAATTTTTTTCTTAGTACTGCAGCACCTCTTTGAGCGTCACAGGACAACCAATCTTTGAAAGTCTATGATCATGAGTTTGAAAACAGAAGCTGCCTGCATCAAAAATGCTATTCCACTGTTGCGAAAATAATGGAAACTAGTTGCCATCTGGTTGAAAAATACTATAGGTGGTTTCTAAATCTTCCATCCATTTTTCCAGACTTCCCTGTAAATTAGGATTAGTCTGTAATATTCACATTGATATGTAGTTTACCTTCATTTCGCTGTAGGATCTACGCATGTTACAGCAGCAGATAACTCTAAACATTTAACGCTCATGCCTGAATCAAGGAGTGAAGGTTGTAAACAACGGGCATTGGTGACACATATACAACACAATGGCAGACAGGGCTACTTGAGGTGTGACCAGTATTTAAGAGACTACAAAATGACCTTGAAATAAGATGACCACATATGATCATTTCTGTGATCAGGAAAAACTTATTCATCCACAAACTACTTGGTCACATAATTTAGCAGGGTTACTTTGTTTTGGCAATAAAATAAAGATTTAAAATAAACATATTTTTTGCGGTTAATACCTTGTAAAAATACCCAAAACATTAAAACTTCGGGCAGTTACTCTTTCCTTGATCAATCCCTAAATTTTTCTAATTACAAAGGACAGTCTCTTAACATTTATGAAATTTTGTTAATGCCTTTGAATGAGACTTCTAGTTAAAAATAATCATCACTTGCTACTACTCAAGCAAAAACAGTGACTTCAAAATGTGAACACAAGCCAACCTTCAATCTTTGGTGGTAAAAATTGGAATAAAATATAGTTCTATTTGGGTAAATACAGTACTTCCCATTGGCTAAATGCACTATCTTTGGCAGTGTAACTACACAGTTGAATCATATTATGACCACCAGTTAGTATCCAGAGTGACCGCCCTTCACAGCACGGACAGCAGCTAGATGAGCTAGTAGTGACTCAGTCAGGGGTAGATGGGTTTCCACGGGTGTCTGGAGCCATGCTGTCTGCAATGTATCCCATAACTGTTGAAGGGCGCATGGCGGAGGAGACAGACTGTGAACACAATGATCGTGGTGGTCCCACAGATGTTCAAGTGGATTGAGATTGGAGCTGTTTGGGAACCAGGGAAGAACTTTGTAGTCCTGATCGTGCTCTTTCAGCCACATACGGACACTTCTAGCCGTGTGGCAAGATACATTATCATGCTGGAGGATCCTATCCTCTCGAGAAAAGACAATTATCACGTACGGGTGTATGTGATTGCAGAGGATGGATTCGTAACCAAATTGATGAAGAGTGCCTTCCACACAAACGATAGGACAGAATATCACGAGAACATTCCCCAGACCATAACACTGCCCCCACCGCCTTGAGTTCGTCCAGCAATGGATGCAGAGTGTCTGTTCTCCAAAGTTTCTCCCCAGACACGCTGACATCCATTCGGTCTATGCAGCTGAAAACTTGACTCTTAGGAGAAGGCTACCCGTCGCCAATCAGCAGCGGTCCAGTCACCCTACTGTCGAGCAAATTCCAGTCGTTTTCGTTGATGTACCTGTGTTGGCATGGGTGCAGTCACCCTCAGTCTATTCCAGAGCTCCATTCGCAGAAGGGTTCGCTGAACTGTTGCGGTAGACGCGTATCTGGATGCCCCTCTGGTTCATTTGGATGGTGAGCTGTTCCACTGTAGCCTGTCGGTTCGCCTTTAACGCAGCCTTGTAGTCGACTTTCACCTCTGACACAATGGCGCGTGGAGCTCACAGTTTCCACGACTTGTTATTCCCAATGGTACCATTCCTCCATTCATGATACACCTTTACCACAGAGGCATGTGAACAGTTCACAAACATCACTGTTTCCGAAATGCTGCTCCCCTGGCACAAAAGCAGATGATCATCCTTTTTTGCAACTCAGTTAAAGCACTTCCCTTACCCATGACAGCAGGAAGCGCCATGTGTACATACAGCCTGTCATTTTATATACCAGATTCACCAGCCCACGTCACAGGCCTTACGTCCTGGGCTACATGCTGCAGATTGCACTTCTAGCAGGTGGTCATAATGTGATTCAATTGTGTATTTACATGGTTCACTGTGTATATGAGAGTCAGTTACGGACATTGAAAATGTTATGTGCTCGCAGCATCACATGCGCGGGTTGAAGATGAGGACAGAGAAGTGATGTGATAGTGGACGGCGAGTGACTTAGGGAAGTTTGAATGAAAGGAGAGCAATAATCCTATCAGTCTTTTTAGTTACAAAGTGTGCCGCTGCTTATTCTTCCGCCTGGTGCCGTGTGTAACCTTTTGTGGCTCGCATGCTCCTGACTTTCAGCAGATTGAATTTCTGTGTTTATCTGAAGAATTTTCTAGTGGTTTACTGCCTTAGTTGCTCTCAGACTGACTAGGGGTGCGGTGAACCTTCCAGGTTAAGGCCCGCGACTATAAAAGCGTGTGACCTCTGAGTAGAGAGTTTACAAGTGTTGAGAGTCTGGGCGATTGTGCAACATTAAGTGATAGATGACTGGCTAGAAGAGAAACCAGTAGTGCCGGAAGTGACCGGTGAGAGGCAAATTTGCGACTGCGAGCATCAGAACAGTGAATAGCGTGAATGGCAGGCTGGACTATTGGACTGAATGCGTGAGTGAAAGACATTATAAATTATGGCAACAGACAGACTGAACGTGTTAATGATGAGTACAAGTTAATTGACAATAACCAAACAGACACACAAAGAAGGATGTTAATTAGAGTTGACATTAAATATTGCATTTGCTGACAAATAAAAATAGTGCGCACGCGTGCGCGCGCACACACACACACACACACACACACATATTTATGCTGTAAATAATAGTTGTGTGAATAAATTAAAAATCAAATTTTGTTTTTTCTGTTTTTATCAAGACCTCCATCCCTCTTGAACTCAGATACACCCCTCAGGTTCCTTATAACAATAATTACGCAGCAACATAACTGACAATATGGCTACAGTTACTGCTCAAATCTAACATGCAGCAATTAAAACCAAGCCAATTATACTAATGGACATGCATTTATGAATATCAAGGTGTTCTAGGAACATTAAAAATTCAACACATATTTGTTGGCCTCTACTGTTCACAAGACAAGTTTCAGGCGATATGTATGCTGTGCAAATGTCATTGCTCTGAATTACTGAATCTACTTCTGGTTTGCCTAAACATTTTTCCAACACCTATATAAAACTCTTACTAATTTATTTAAATTTAAAACATCTGCCACACAATCAATCTTTAATACTTAAACAATAAAACAAAATATGATGCACATACCTTTACCACATCTGAGATAGCTTCGAACAGCTCTATGAGTTTCAGGAAGCCATAGTCTGAGAGACGACACTGGTGCCCAAAGTGCTGGTGGTAGGCAGCGATAAACTTGCAGAAGAGCATACTGCACTGTGGGGCATGACGCAACAACTCTACCACCTAGAACAGGACCATAGCTAGGCCACACAAACACAAAAACAACACACACACAAAAACACACACTTGCCTTGCTTGCAACTGAAAATTTTAGACAACCCCACCTTTAACTTATCATTAAAAGGTTTAACCATAGCAACTTTTGAAAAATGCCACATTAAGCATTACTTACATGTGTTCTAATAACTAAACAACAAACACTTTGTTCCAAAACTCTTCAAAATTGAGTCCTACCAATTTAAATACACGAATCTCTAATCAAAACTACGAAGAAAATATTCTTTGGTAAAAAAGCGCAAGACCCTTAGTTTACGAGAAAAATTACACGAAAGTAGATAAAAATGACCATTTCGTTAAGCACAGCATACAGTATCAGCATACAAAATGTTGAAACGTCGTAAGAAGTGTTTGAATGTTGCTGTGCCCACAGCAATGCGCTTCTTGGAACTACTGAGCTCTACTAGTTCCCTTCCCTTATGTCTTATGACAGACACATTAGTTGCAGCATTACCACATCACCTAACCTTTATCTAATTGGAACACCACATGTTTGGCACAATGGTTTTAGGGCCTTTCTCATGTAGTTTTTCTCGTAAACTAAATATCTTGCACATTTTTACGATGCAGTATTTTCTATTTAGTTTTGATCACAGATTTGTGTAATGCAATCCGTATCCACTAATCACCTGACACTGTGTAAAAGTCTTTAAATGTACTACTTAAATTATAGTGCTGAAGTTTGCAGAGATATAAGAAAAGTTCTGGATGAATGAATCATGCTATAAAATAAAACACAGTACTGTAAATGGGTCATTCCATATGAAATCATAAAATTATAAAAGCACTGTTTAAAAAAATAAATAATAAAGGTACATTGTACAAACAGAAGAAAAAAATTTAGAGAAATCTACCTTTATGTTTTTTACTATCTAAACTTTCAACAACAGATTGTTTCGTTAGGCCCGCTAACAAAACTTTTGTTTGTTCAAAACGTGTCATTTTTTACTGCACATATTTATAGAGAATATGTATGATAAAACATACATCTAACTGGAAGAATAAAAGATTAAAATACGTGATAATTCAATTTACCAATATATTCTACATTATTAAATGCATAAAAACACATTTTTGAAAGCCGCGCCGATTTGTAAATAATAAATAATTGTTGGATAAAACGTGAAGATGCTATGAATGTAAACAAACTAGCCAAGCTAGTTGGTGTGAATTCCACAGATAACGTGGTGCTTGGTAGACATGAACACTACAATGGTGGGGTCTCCTAGTGAGCAAATAAACATTTGCAGGGCCGTGCACTAGAATGTTAAGTCAACGTGATGCATAATCACGTGCGGTCATGTTATTTATGACCGCAAACACACATTACGGAAAGTAAAACATGTTTTCGTTTATGGTGATAAATCAAAGAAATCTACTGATCAACTCTGCATGCATTCGTATTCGAATATGCAAAAAAACACAAAATAAGTCTTTAAGAAGCAACTATGCGACATACAACAATAATTCTCAAAAATAATAATTTTTCGTTTTTATGTGAAAATTTGCAATGTATAGAGTTTGCTAAATTTTCAGGTCTCTACACCAGTGATTAAAATCTCATTTTAACTCTCATGCTAATAAATATTCTGATTTCCTGTCAAATATTCTCTAGTCGCGTGTATCCTTTGGTCGCCAAGGCCTTGTTAATAATTCCCGCTACCTTAACAGTAACACTTTTAAACTGTTTACGTAGCAAAAATTATATATATATATATAATAATAACATTTTTTTTTGGAACGGGTGTGGCGTTTAAAGAAAGCTACAAAATGTGATCCACAAATTGGAACTTATAAATTTTTAACACGTAAAAATAACTAGTTGCTGCAACAAAGACGGCAAACATTTCGTAAACAGTGCAACAAGTATTCCTAACCTCAACCACAAAAAGTGATATACATATTCATTGCGTGTCGGGGTGCATTTTATTTGCAACATTTAGTTAGTAAAGCAACACAACAGATCATTGCGCAACACTCATTCTGCGAATATAGGTTTAGTTTCAAGTAAAGGTCGGTGTAAATAATCAAAATAGCTGTATTTGAAGTAAAACAGGGGAAAACAAATTGTTTTATTCTCACTAAAATGCTAAAACTTGCATTATTTTTCATTTTATCGCAAATGCTATTTTTTTTTCAGGTCTCTACCTATTATAGTTGCAGATGAAACGTTCTAGTCGCAAGCTATTTTGCCAAGGACAATGACACAAACAGCTCAGCAAGATGTATTTTTTGGCAAGTTGTACATTTCTGGACACTACAGATGTTACTTCATGCAGTCAGGAAATAATTGACTGCATAAAAGAATAAGACATTAAGTAATTCTTCAAGATACACAAAAAAATTCTTTTCAAGCACTACAAACAATTATTGGAGAGCATATGCTTAATTTTTAATGCTATAGCCACAAACTCAACTTGGTTGGCGACATATTTCTCATGAGCATGTTGTTTCTGGAGGTGAATTTCAAATGAACAGCATAAGAATATATGTATTCAAAACCTTGGGGGATTAAAACCACTTAATTTTCTATACAGACTGTTTTGTTATGAAACTTAAAGGGCTGGTAAAATCAACAAAAAAAGAAAGTAAGTTCACTGAATGGCTGCTGGGAGCCAGAAATTAATACGTGATAAACATGACATCCAGTAGTGCACACAAAAAAATCAACAACTGCCAAACAAAGGACTGGAGAAAAACTAGTTCCAGTTGCAACCACACATGCCATCTACAAGATGGCGGGAACTCCAGACGTAAACACTGAGGAGGCAGAACATAACACAAACACTGGTGAATGTAACATTGTCATTAATAATTGTAACAGTCCATTTGCACCTTAGAAGCAAGTAAATGTGGTAGACTACATAAAAATGAATGAAACTATTTTTTATAAATTTAGAGAAAAGATTTTAACCCTGACCATTTGATTATGCTTAAGCAAGACTTCTTTNCTTAAACAATAAAACAAAATATGATGCACATACCTTTACCACATCTGAGATAGCTTCGAACAGCTCTATGAGTTTGAGGAAGCCATAGTCTGAGAGACGACACTGGTGCCCAAAGTGCTGGTGGTAGGCAGCGATAAACTTGCAGAAGAGCATACTGCACTGTGGGGCATGACGCAACAACTCTACCACCTAGAACAGGACCATAGCTAGGCCACACAAACACAAAAACAACACACACACAAAAACACACACTTGCCTTGCTTGCAACTGAAAATTTTAGACAACCCCACCTTTAACTTATCATTAAAAACTTATCATTAAAAGGTTTAACCATAGCAACTTTTGAAAAATGCATCACATTAAGCATTACTTACATGTGTTCTAATAACTAAACAACAAACACTTTGTTCCAAAACTCTTCAAAATTGAGTCCTACCAATTTAAATACACTAATCTCTGATCAAAACTACGAAGAAAATATTCTTTGGTAAAAAAGCGCAAGACCCTTAGTTTACGAGAAAAATTACACGAAAGTAGATAAAAATGACCATTTCGTTAAGCACAGCATACAGTATCAGCATACAAAATGTTGAAACGTCGTAAGAAGTGTTTGAATGTTGCTGTGCCCACAGCAATGCGCTTCTTGGAACTACTGAGCTCTACTAGTTCCCTTCCCTTATGTCTTATGACAGACACATTAGTTGCAGCATTACCACATCACCTAACCTTTATCTAATTGGAATACCACATGTTTGGCACAATGGTTTTAGGGCCTTTCTCATGTAGTTTTTCTCGTAAACTAAATATCTTACACATTTTTACGATGCAGTATTTTCTATTTAGTTTTGATCACAGATTTGTGTAATGCAATCCGTATCCACTAATCACCTGACACTGTGTAAAAGTCTTTAAATGTACTACTTAAATTATAGTGCCTGAAGTTTGCAGAGATATAAGAAAAGTTCTGGATGAATGAATCATGCTATAAAATAAAATACAGTACTGTAAATGGGTCATTCCATTTGAAATCATAAAATTATAAAAGCACCGTTTAAAAAAATAAATAATAAAAGTACATTGTACAAACAGAAGAAAAAAATTTAGAGAAATCTACCTTTATGTTTTTTACTATCTAAACTTTAAACAACAGATTGTTTCGTTAGGCCCGCTAACAAAACTTTTGTTTGTTCAAAACGTGTCATTTTTTACTGCACATATTTATAGAGAATATGTATGATAAAACATACATCTAACTGGAAGAATAAAAGATTAAAATACATGATAATTCAATTTACCAATATATTCTACATTATTAAATGCATAAAAACACATTTTTGAAAGCCGCGCCGATTTGTAAATAATAAATAATTGTTGGATAAAACGTGAAGATGCTATGAATGTAAACAAACTAGCCAAGCTACTTGGTGTGAATTCCACAGATAACGTGGTGCTTGGTAGACATGAACACTACAATGGTGGGGTCTCCTAGTGAGCAAATAAACATTTGCAGGGCCATGCACTAGAATGTTAAGTCAACGTGATGCATAATNATGCACTAGAATGTTAAGTCAACGTGATGCATAATCACTTGCGGTCATGTTATTTATGACCGCAAACACACATTACGGAAAGTAAAACATGTTTTCGTTTATGGTGATAAATCAAAGAAATCTACTGATCAACTCTGCATGCATTCGTATTCGAATATGCAAAAAAACACAAAATAAGTCTTTAAGAAGCAACTATGCGACATACAACAATAATTCTCAAAAATAATAATTTTTCGTTTTTATGTGAAAATTTGCAATTTATAGAGTTTGCTAAATTTTCAGGTCTCTACAGCAGTGATTAAAATCTCATTTTAACTCTCGTGCTAATAAATATTCTGATTTCCTGTCAAATATTCTCTAGTCGCGTGTATTCTTTGGTCGCCAAGGCCTTGTTAATAATTCCCGCTACCTTAACAGTAACACTTTTAAACTGTTTACGTAGCAAAAATTATATATATATATATAAAATAATAAATTTTTTTTTTGGAACGGGTGTGGCGTTTAAAGAAAGCTACAAAATGTGAACTTATAAATTTTTAACACGTAAAAATAACTAGTTGCTGCAACAAAGACGGCAAACATTTCGTAAACAGTGCAAAAAGTATTCCTAACCTCAACCACAAAAAGTGATACACATATTCATTGCGTGTCGGAGTGCATTTTATTTGCAACATTTAGTTAGTAAAGCAACACAACAGATCATTGCGCAACACTCATTCTGCGAATATAGGTTTAGTTTCAAGTAAAGGTCGGTGTAAATAATCAAAATAGCTGTATTTGAAGTAAAACAGGGGAAAACAAATTGTTTTATTCTCACTAAAATGCTAAAACTTGCATTATTTTTCGTTTTATCGCAAATGCTATTTTTTCAGGTCTCTACCTATTATAGTTGCAGATGAAACGTTCTAGTCGCAAGCTATTTTGCCAAGGACAATGACACAAACAGCTCAGCAAGATGTATTTTTTGGCAAGTTGTACATTTCTGGACACTACAGATGTTACTTCATGCAGTCAGGAAATAATTGACTGCATAAAAGAATAAGACATTAAGTAATTCTTCAAGATACATAAAAAAATTCTTTTCAAGCACTACAAACAATTATTGGAGAGCATATGCTTAATTTTTAATGCTATAGCCACAAACTCAACTTGGTTGGCGACATATTTCTCATGAGCATGTTGTTTCTGGAGGTGAATTTCAAATGAACAGCATAAGAATACATGTATTCGAAACCTTGGGGGATTAAAACCACTTAATTTTTCTATACAGACTGTTTTGTTATGAAACTTAAAGGGCTGGTAAAATCAACAAAAAAGAAAGTAAGTTCACTCAATGGCTGCTGGGAGCCAGAAATTAATACGTGATAAACATTGCATCCAGTAGTGCACACAAAAAAATCAACAACTGCCAAACAAAGGACTGGAGAAAAACTAGTTCCAGTTGCAACCACACATGCCATCTACAAGATGGCGGGAACTCCAGACGTAAACACTGAGGAGGCAGAACATAACACAAACACTGGTGAATGTAACAATGTCATTAATAATTGTAACAGTCCATTTGCACCTTAGAAGCAAGTAAATGTGGTAGACTACATAAAAATGTATGAAACTATTTTTTATAAATTTAGAGAAAAGATTTTAACCCTGACCATTTGATTATGCTTAAGCAAGACTTCTTTNATGAAACTATTTTTTATAAATTTAGAGAAAAGATTTTAACCCTGACCATTTGATTATGCTTAAGCAAGACTTCTTTAAAATACTTCTGAAAATCAGAAACTACATAAGTTAACATCCCAGTAGGTTTGATATGATGGCTCCACCACAAGTTCTACCCTCAGTCAGTAGGGAAGGGAAAAATGGGTAAGAGTTCAAAATATCAACACTGAGGAAAAACTTACCTCACTGGCAAAGCACTTCGTTCTATCTATTTCTTCTGGAGACTGCTCTCTCTTTGGTAGGGAGATGGTGACTTCATTGTCCCACATAACACAAATAACTCTTTCTGAAATTTCTCCCAACAAGTCCTCGATGGTGCACACACCATAGTCCACCACATTCCACTCTTTGTTCATGATGCGCTGGTAAATGGCTGGGAACTCCTCCAACGTAACCTGCTTAGCAGGACTGTACTTTAGGACTCTTATCACATCTGTGGTGAACCGCCGCACTTGGGCACGGTGCGACAAGGTGATGACACGTCTGTTTCCTTCTCCCATTACCTGCAAAGAGCAATAAAATAAGATCTCTGAGTGGACTGCCAAAACAGTACCCGAAGAACAAACTGCAACAATAAAGCCAATAAGGCACATGAAAAGGTGTGTATATAAATGATACACACTACGACCATGCATTTACACCTCAATTTCATAAAATCCTATAATCATTCATTTGATTAACACTTTCCATAAAAATCAACATTTATCTCTATTTGGTACCGATACGTCATTTCCTATAAACACTTGACTTGAATAAAAATCTGTAAACTAGCGTTAAAACCTGGCATAACACTAAGTTAAATGTTGCTTGCTCAATTGCAAGGGAAGTTTTAAGCTTAATATTTTAGCTTATGTGGAGGGAGAGGAGACGAGAGAAGAGAGAAAAGAAAAGAGAGAGAGAGAAAGAGAGAGGAAAAGAGGGGGGGCCACGCATGTGTTATATATATATATATATTACACCTGCACACACACATACACACTGAGGTGAAAAAAGGCATGGGATAGCAATATGCAATATACAGATGGCAGTAGTATCGCGTACAAAATTNATACACACTGAGGTGAAAAAAGGCATGGGATAGCAATATGCAATATACAGATGGCAGTAGTATCGCGTACAAAATTTATAAATGGGCAGTGCATTGGTTGGGCGTTCATATGTAGTCAAGTGAATCCTGTGACAAGGTTTTTGACGTGATTATGGCCGCACGACGGGAATTAACAGACTTTGAACGCAGAATGGTAGTTGGAGCTAGACGCATGGGATATTCCATTTCGGAAATGGTTAGGGAATTCAACATTCCGAGATACAGTGTCAAGAGTGTGTCGAAAATACCTAATTTCAGGCATAACCTCCCACCATGGACAACACAGTGGCCTACCGCCTGCACTTAATGACCGAGACCAACGACGTGTGCGCAGAATGGTCAGTGTTAACAGACAAGCAACACTGCGCTAAATAACCGCAGGAATCAATGTGGGATGTACGACGAACTTTGGCTGTACTGGACTATACCAGCAGAAGACGGACTCAAGTGCCTTTACTAACAGCATGACATCGCATGCAGCGCCTCTCCTGGGCTCGTGACCATATCGGTTGGACCCTAGACGACTGGAAAACCGTGGCTTGGTCAGATGAGTCCCGATTTCAGTTGGTAAGAGCTGATGGTAGGGTTCGAGTGTGGCGCAGACCCCACGAATCTATGGACTCAAGTTATCAACAAGGAACTGTGCAAGCTGGTGGTGGCTGTTTTTACATGGAATGGACTGCAAGCTGGTGGTGGCTCCATAATGGTGTGGGCTGTTTTTACATGGAATGGACTGTGTCCCCTGGTCCAACTGAACTGATCATTGACTGGAAAGGGTTATGTTCAGCTACTTGGAGACCACTTGCAGCCATTCATGAACTTCATGTACCCAAACAACGATGGAATTTTTATGGATGGCAATGCGCCATGTCACCGGGCCACAACTGTTGGCAATTGGTTTGAAGAACATTCTGGACAATTCCAGTGAATGATTTGGCCACCAAGATTGCACGACATGAATCCTATCGAACGTTTATGGGACATAACCAAGAAGTCAGTTCGTGCACAAACTCCTGCACCGGCAACACTTTGCAATTATGGTCTCTAGAGGCAGCATGGCTCAATATTTCTGCCGGGGACTTCCAACGACTTGTTGAGTCCATGCCACATCGAGTTGCTGCACTTCGCCGGGCAAAAGGAGGTCCGACACGATATTAGGAGGTATCCCATGACTTTTGTCACCTCTATGTGTGTGTGTGTGTGTGTGTATGTATATATATATATATATATATAAACTGGAAAACTACATTGCTAAAACAGCAAAAATTTATATTAAAAAAAACTCAAGTTGCAAAGAACAGAGCCATCAGAGCATGGCAACACGCCATCATGACTTTGTGGCTGNTATATTAAAAAAAACTCAAGTTGCAAAGAACAGAGCCATCAGAGCATGGCAACACGCCATCATGACTTTGTGGCTGGACAGAAAGTGGCGAGAGGAAAGTTTAGATTTACAATGACAGATGTCGCATGCTGTCCAGAAGAGGCAAATTATGCTCAAATGCACAGAGGTGAGAGAACAGTACACGTGAACATAGGAGCACTTTTTATGTGAAATCACATGCTGACTGCCTGAGAGAAATGCAGAATTGCAGACTGCAGGGGAGTGAGTGGAAGGAGTGCCTCAGACGTTGACAAATGAAGGAATTTGCAATGCTGCAATCAACATCCGAAAAACAATCGCTCATGAAACACGGGTCTGCAGGCGAGACAAGACTTAAAACATAACTTTCAAAGTACAGACCAAAAATGAATTGAAAATCAAAAGTAACTCGGGAGGAGGAAGAGAAAAAAAAGAAAAAAAAAAAAAAAGGCAAACAACCATCAGTAAATAAACAGAAATACATAAATAACACATGCTTTGATAAATAAATAAAATATTTACCATGATGGGATATCATAACATTGGACAAATAGACAACATTAAATAAATAAATCCTAGACGCTCAAATGGATAATAAAACTATAATCACATTAACTACCAAATGGACACGGNAACATTAAATAAATAAATCCTAGACGCTCAAATGGATAATAAAACTATAATCACATTAACTACCAAATGGACACGTGACGATTAAAATATTACTGGCAATCATTTTTACGGAATAAAATACTGAAATTAGGTTACTTATAAAAAGGTACACTAGAGTGACGCAACAGTAAAATAGTAGCGACTTATTTTAAAATGTCACAGAGGGAGAGGAAAAAAATGTCTGAAAGAGAGCTTGTTTCCTTTTGAACACATGGAATGCCTGTTCGATAGATACCCCTGACTGGAAGGGCGATCCAAGTGGCAGGATAAAACAAAGTCAGTAAAACATCCACACGTGCATCGCAGGTGGCCTGCATCCAGGCAGCAGCAGACCCAGAAGGCCCACATGAAGGTGACTGCGCTGATAATGCGGGAGTCTGGCGATGGTGTGGCTTACCATAGGGGAAGTGCATCTGAGGTGGAGTCTCAAATGGATCACAGGCATTGCCCATGGCACATTAATCTTTTTTTGTCAACTACTGCAAAATTTTTTATTGTTCATTTCAAAGAACTGAGAGAATATTTAGTTGCAGTTACTAATGAAGCATACCTGTACAGTGTTCGGCAAGGCATCCAGCAGATCTATGAGCTTCGTAAACCCATAATCCGCAACACGACACTGCCTGCCAAAGTGATGGTGATATGCAGGTATGAACCTATTGAATGGCAGCTGACAATGAGTAGACATCTTCAGCAGATCCACGAGCTCACGGCAGAAAAGTGACAGTTGTGAGGCTAAGGGTGGACTGATGTTTGCAGTGTCTGGAGAAAAAAAATAAAAAACTGCACTAGTTAAATGGACTACATTCATTGCCAAACACAACAAAAGTTTAAGAACAAGAGAGACCACAAACAAGTAACAGAACAAAACTATAAAAAAACTAGGAAACAGCGACCATAGTAGTTATTAACACACTAGAGAATGAAAAAAATTGTAAAAATGATAGGAAAACAACCACAGCAAAACTAGCAATGTATGTAAAATATATTTGTCAATGAAATAAAATTGATTTTCAATAAAAAATAATGACCTAACTACATGAAAAATGTGCTACACTACTAAATGTTCTATTAAGTGACAAACTTAACTGCTACAATATTGGACAGCTGAGCTTGTCCATTATCCCCGAGACTACATGGCCTTACCACCAGTATGGAACACTGGTAGTAAGCAATAAAATTACTTCCCCACATTGTTTTGAAATATGTATCAGCACTGGGAAACAAAAACTGGCAACACTAAAACCAACATTATTGTTGTGCCTACTGCATTTGGAAAAACAAACTCCTGTCGGGGTCTACTGTAGTAAATTTTTAAATAATTTACTATGGTAGAACCCCGATTTTGTGTGTCCATAGTTCCTGAGAATATTGTCACAAAATCAAAACTATCCAATAATGTTCCCAAAAAAATTAGGTGTAATCTATATTTTTCACAAGAAGTTTGTGTTTAATTGTATCTGCTGTAAAACTAACATGATNCAAAAAAATTAGGTGTAATCTATATTTTTCACAAGAAGTTTGTGTTTAATTGTATCTGCTGTAAAACTAACATGATTTGTTGTTTAAATAGTAATTTATTTCAATGAAGACAACTGAATAAACCTATAACCTGGAATGGCATACACAACTCTGTTGCCAAATAATGCATGGGCACTGAGGCTAAACGTAGTGCAAATCCAAGCAAGCACTACGTGGAACCTTACAAGAGAATCAGATGATGCGAAAATGAATTAGGGATGTTGAAAACGCATTAATATTACAAAACAACAATTTTTTTCCAATAATATATCAATATACCAAAGTGATATATTTTTACTGATATTTTACAACGCCAATATAATCTTTTGAAACTATCAGAAAATGAAGTACTTTTTAAAAGTTTGATATGTTAATGTTTTATAAAGTTGTTTTGAATTTAATAATTAGTAAGTTAACTTTGGCAACTATTTGTGACAATTAATTAGGTAAAATCCTACAGAAACATATCTTAATGATGTACATATCTATTTTTCAGTTTTTAAAAAAAAATTCACGAAGTTTTAAATTAAACATTAATTAATCACTTTAAAAGGTACATCAGTAGAAGACCATAAATACCTTTGGAATAAGGGAGCAGGGCATGCGAGCCTGAGCTGGCTGCTGCCATTGTGGAATTTTCCTTTCTAACATTCAAAATTTCCAGTTTTCCTCACAATAACAACTATTTCCCCCTTAAAGCGAATAATTTTCAAGGGCAGAGCCATGGCAGCCACATTGGTTTTACAGGCATAGGATATGCCTAACCTATACACAGGATTCGGGGTCCGGAGTCAGAGCTGACTGCCCATAATCTCTGTTGTCGGTCATCTTAGCCGCCACATTGGATCCAAGTGACCAAGAACCAAAATTGACCCAAAACCTTAACCCAGGAGACGTTTGACCTTAAACACAAATCGTCGAAAAAAATCCAATTTTTTTCTTTAAAAATTTTAAAATAATTTATAAACAAAAATTAAAAACTTACATTTCCAGAGTCACCTCTTCCCCCAGACCAAATCCAGCAGACGACTGACTCACCATTGTTTCTCATTGGTTGATTACTCAAAGTTCGACCCCCGCCCCTNCAGACCAAATCCAGCAGACGACTGACTCACCATTGTTTCTCATTGGTTGATTACTCAAAGTTCGACCCCCGCCCCCACTACCAATGTTTCTCATTGAATTAACATTCCCCTCCACAACATCTCTTCTCAAATTCATTTTATCGTCTGCACACCACCCACCACTTTGTTTTTTTGTTTGTGATTTGTGCACATTTTCAACACCTAAGTGGTGCTAGTGTGTTAATCACAGATTTCATTTAATATTTTTTCATGTCATTTTTTATATCGCTGTAGTTTGTCTCTCGTCAATGCTCGACAGACCACTTTGATTTCATATGTTTACCTTTTCATCACTTAGGTACCACTAGTGTATCAATTGTTTTCATATATATTTACCTTTTTATCACCTAGGTAACACTAGTGTATTAATGATCAATTTCACAGCCAGAGGAGCTGTTGATTCCTCTAACCTATGTTGGAAATGACATCTTATTTTTTTGTAAGTCATATGTGGTTCTAGTGTATTATATAATGACTTAGCCACAGCGCAGCAACCATATTCAATTCTATTTTCAACCTATAGATAGCAATAGTGTATTAATTTACAACCTATAGGTAGCAATAGTGCATTAATTTACAATTTCATCACAAAGTGTGATGTCTATTTAGTCACCAGATGGCAGCCATATTTGTTAACGTTTTATGTGTTTAGGTGGTACTCTCTGCATCCACCATACTGGATTCTATTTCCATCATCTAAGTGGTGCTAATTTCTCGATTTAGCCACCAGGCAAGACGTCAACATTTCTTTCATGGTTTGTAATGCCATGTTCACCATATTTGATTTTGTTTCACCTTCCTTTCATTCTCTTAACACTCCTTGATTTTGTTACCATTCCATCATATTAGATTTTATTCACTCTCTCATTCAGCCTTGATTTAGTAGCCTGCTGATTACTATCTCTCCTGAACCGCCATCTTGGGTTACTTCACTTCCGCAATATTTTATTATCCCATATGATCTTGACCTATAAACANCTCTCCTGAACCGCCATCTTGGGTTACTTCACTTCCGCAATATTTTATTATCCCATATGATCTTGACCTATAAACATCGCAATCTATTTATTTCGTAATTTGCGTTTACAAGAAAAATAACTGTGGCATATTAGAGTATCACCAGTCGTGTAGAAATTTATGAATTTGCCATATACATATGTATCACCATACACCTCACTGAAGCAGGTCCGGCCAGGCCTGACTTACCTTGGCACTAACCTCCCACCAAGTCTTAGGGTCGAAATTCTACCACTTCAACTGCATGTTTTCATGTTTATTGCATCCAACCTGCTAAAAGTGTATTACATTGTCATTCCATTCTTAGCTTCTGTACAGTTCATTTCAACATTATACATTTCTTACCATAATGTAGATTGTGCGCACCTAGTAATGGGCCTACACAAGAACTATTCAAGTACTAACTTTTACATCACCACATAACAACACATCATTTAATTTATTTTTATTATCATGATCACCTACAGTACCATCATATTGTACCATATGTAAAAACCAAGGCTATCATATTTTCTATGAGGAAAGTAGGCATGTTAGGGCAAAATACAACCCCAGCCAGAAATAAACACAAATTTTTCATTAAAATCGCACATTTATACTAGGGATACCGCACTCAATTCCACAATTGCTCGATACTTAAAGAATCGTATAATAATAAAGTATCGGAAGACCAAAAATCTAAGTAACAAAAATCAATGAGTACAAATACAAAACCTAGTACCTTCGAAAAACTGTTTAAAATTACTTTATTTATGCCAGTAAATAAATCACTCTAAGGAAATTATTTTATGCATGAAAATATGAGATGCGGAAATAATTTGAAAATAAAACTGTACTGGCCGTGTTTAAATTTAGCATTTAGTATATTAGTATTTAGGAGATTCAGTTCGGTCGCGATTTGGTAGTTTGGATTCCAGCAAGTTTTGTTACATTCTATAAACTAGGGGTGTACGGGATTCCGAACTTCAGGAAAAGTTTTGGGAATTCTTAACGATTTTCTTACCGGGCGGGAAATAATTTTTTCGAGATATTTTTGGAAAAAATTTATATTCTAGTCTTTATGAGTTGTTCCAACTAAAATACAAATCAGGTTTCGTGTGAGAAGCTTTGTATAGACTCTTTACACAAGCGATTATGATTTGATGAATCAAATATTGTCGAGAAAGTTTCAATTCTTCCACTTATTCACAAATTTAAAAGATTGTTTCATAAGCTAAAAAAATTTTTGTACATAAAATATTATGTAACATTAACACTACGTATTTATTGCAAAAATTAACTAAAACTGGTTGCAAACTTGCACTATTAGGAAGTTGCAGTAAACAGAGCACACTGAATTTGTCTTATAGGTGAGCAACATCTAAAAGTTGCAAGTATTGATTGCTGGTTGATATGGGATGAGTGTTTCGATGTACATAACCTAAACATCCACATAAAAATAAGCTAGTACATGATGAATGTTTAATTTGACTCCAAATGTTTAACTATTTTATTGAGATCTAACATAGTTTTTTTAATATGGGTTTGGCTAAAACAATTCGTAACATGCCAGCAAATTGTATGTTTTTAATTGTATGTTGTGCTCACTCATCACCGGGACGTTTACAAAAACCAAACTTAGTAAATTTGCTATGTGGAAAAATATAATTAATTCACTTAGGTACTTTTAATTTCGTTATCGATAGAGGAATTAGCTTTGTTAGCATACAGATTTGGTAAGTTGCATTCATAACCTGCCCGATGCTACTTGGCTGTGATTGCAGTTGCACTGCGTGATTCGAAGCGTGTTTGTTCACGGACGTTAAAACTTCCACTGCAAGTTAATTTGAGTCAATGTTGTAACGTTCGGGCCGCAGCTCGTTAATCCATATTTATAATATTGCAGCCTCACAGTTGGGTGCCATTTTGTAACGTTCGGCACTTGTTACCTGGCAGATGCTTACTTTGCCTCAACTAGCTCAAGGTAGAAACACGAGACTCAGTGAATGGACGCTGTGTAATTATGAAATGAAGTTCAAGTTCCAAGTCAGTTTGTTCTATACTTTAGTTAACATTTAGCAACACAGTTCACAAACGAAGTTCCAGTATGCAGAGTACGAACTTCTCACAGATTAATATAAAAGTAAAGCAACAGCGCCACAGTCGTTTACAGCTTATTAATGTCTCAAAACTTTCATCGAAAGAAATATATTTATGCTACCTCCCACACCGGCAGAGAAATAAAAATAATAAAGTTTAGTGGCCGATGTGGGGGTTATTCTCACACACGACGCGACATAGACTAGCATTGCCCGAAGTAACTGCTTCTAACGGCCCTCGCCGCCGACTGACTACTGCTTGAAGGGCGACAGACAGACGCGTCTTTTGTTGTGCCTATCACCCCCCTCTCCTGAGATAAGCGGCTGGCCTAGCACGCTCTCCACAACGTTATCATAACTACGCCGCAGGAACTAATCCTGCGGCGTCAACATAAACGAACTTCGCCGTCAACAACCAGATAAACTAACCTCTCGTACAACAAAACTGCGCCGGAGTAACTAAAACTTGTCAACGTCTCCTGAAAAAGCTAAATAATGCTGACTCTTCACAAAAAACTCTAACGTTCGAAACAAAAACTGTAACAGTCGTCCTGATAAACGTAAACAGCAGACGTCCGCCCGATAACCTACAAAAGCACACGTCTGCCAGATAAACTTACTATCATGGGAAACGAATCACCAAGGCTTTAAAATTGAAACCCGATAAAAAAATGTACGAAGCTTTCCAAAGCTTCATACACACGAAAGAATTTTACACCACTGTCCCGAAAAATTAAGAATATTGCGTCATTACAATGTACAGACATTTTACTACCAAAATTGCTATTCTTGCAAACTTTTTAAATAATTTCATGTGGTGGTGAACATTTATCATGTCAAGTAAGGTTTGGAAATATTTTTGAATAAAGTACATGGCTGAAATGAATATCTCTGTGTGTGTGCGCGCGTGCACGTGTGTATGTGTGTGTGTGGCTTGGATTGCGTAAACTTTGGCTATCCTCTGTGATGTTCGGAGCTTGCTTCCTGGCTGGCTGGTGCGGTGGGAGCTAGTTGTCTAGCAACCAGTGCGACAAGCTTGCGCCCTCCCTCGGTGTGCCAACCGGTTAAGGGGAGGGGTAGATTGTTTCACTCCTCTCACCGCTGGATTTCCCCTTCATCTCAATCACCGTGAACATACCTGCCAGTCAATAACATGCGTGATGTGGGCGGGACATTCAAAATTCTGTAACCCATTTTATTTTCCATAACATTTTAAATTTTCAGGATGCCTTACATTTGGTGTCAGATTACTATCAACTATATACTGCATTCTGTGATGTTACATACTTTGTTTTAAAGAGTTGAAGTGAAATTTTTTTTAATGTATCATTTACAGTGTTATTAATACAGTATTACATTTTTTTTTAAATTCTAATTTTTGTTAAGTTTATAACTTTATTCAGATATATTGCACAGCTCTCATTATACTCAACATGGATTTTATTAAGGTGAGAAGTTGTATTTTATTAATGTACATTTCAAAACCCTAGTCTACAAAAATTCTGCATGTATGGAAATTATTTAGTAGTTCCTTGAAAAACTGTAGATTGACAGTCCACTGCACAAGAAAGAATAAAATTTGGCATAATTCTAACACATTTAGGATATTAACACTTTTACAATGTCACTTGACTAACGCGATGTTCAAGTTGCTGGTTCGCAATTCACCCCTCCCCTTTGTTCCAGACGAACACTAGTACACTGGTATCTACAAAATATCAGTCTGCAAGCAACGTGATTTTAAGTGCAAGTTTGTAACTCCTGAAATAAGGTATTCATTAAAGTAATAAAACTTTTTTACACATGTTCTGAGTGAAGTGACCATATTTGTTAGTTTTCTGCTGTATTTCCATGCAGTTTCTTGTCAAAGAAATTTTAGAAATTTCACATAGTATGCCTACCTGAAAAATGTGCTACTTCATGCATTACAAGCCTGTTCTTAGGCTATGACAAAAGGCTTACAGTTATTTACAAACAAATTCTTTCTTCATAGTTTTTTTATTGGATTTACTGTGTGCGTGCAGTAATTTTTCACTGTCACCAAATGTTTTTGTTTATTGCACGTGCCGCAACATTGCACAATGACGAACTTGGGTGTTAGAAGTTAAAGTCTTGTTTTGCATTCCGTTAGAAGGGGACGTCGTGCAACCAAACTCAATGAAAAATTATAAAATTTTGGTCCTCAGAGTTGGATTAGTGATTTAGATAATAAATACAGCCTGCAGTCATGCATTTTAAACGTGGTAACATGTATTCGTGATAGTAAATTTACTTACTGATTGGGCCAGGTTATGGCGCCTTTGTGCAGCGAACACGTTCAATGTGACGCGCCACAGGCATTGCCATTCAGCCGCTCTAGCCTTGCCACAACTGCGTACCCCTCCTAAGAAGAGCCATTACGCTGCATATGCTACAGCATGCCTTGAAACACAGGGTTTACTTGCCCAGCTGATGCCTCCTGCTGCACCACAACCTGCTTCGCACCACGCCACCTCTCTTGCCCTTCCAGACTTCAGCTGCATGAGGGGAAGTAGCTGCCAGCTTCAGTCGCTCTCACGCCAACACTGTTTGAACATAGTTAATGCCCTGTGGTATCCAGCTTGGCCAAATTGGTACCTCATCCATCGGATGTTAGCAGGCACAGGTCAGATTTATGGTTTGTAGAATCTTAACGAATGAGTAAAACATATCTACCAATTACATTGATGTGCCACCATTCTAGCCCCGCCACAACCATGGCCCCCTCCCAAGAAGAGATGTTAAGCCATGCATGCCAAAGGGTGCCCTTGAAGGCCAGGGTTAGCCGCCAGCAGGCTGATGCCTCCTGCTGGTCCGCAACCTGCTTCGCATCACGGCATGTACACCTTTGCCTTCGGCTCTCAGCCACGAAGGGGAAACGCAGCCCAGCTTTTACCGCTTTTGGCCATCTCTGCGCTTCTCCACTGCCCTCTCTCTCCGAAACCTCTCCGCTACCCGCACCTTTAAGTAAACCCAGTGCTCTAGGTATATATAGAGGCCGTAGATGAGAGTTCAAGGCTGATTCACGCAGCTCTGTTGAACATTACTATGCCCAACCGCGTACCAACTTCAACCACTAGCTGACTCTCGCAGCACAGTTACAGGGGGTCACACTGACCGGACGTCCACAGACTTCTCTTTCTTCTACCAGCTGACGCAACTCCGGCCTAGAACATCACACTGCCTGTCAGCTCACCAAAGCCTCCCACGCACGTTCAACCCACGAGTCCGAGTACCGAACCACTGGGGACACCCTCGCTCCTTGTGCCTTTTTGAAAATTTTCAACAGTTCCTTGAAAATGAGGAAGAAAAATTGCAAAACCCATACCTGCAAAATCGGGGTCATTAACACTGGTGCTATGCATGCACAATCTAGCATACATATGCACTGAAACATGTGTGTGTAGCAGGGGAAAGGTGAATGTGAGACAGCTTCACTTTAAATGAGTTGCGTTCACACCATGAACAGTCCAGACAAACATTTTAATAGATTTCACTTAACACACCTAATTAATACAATTGGGGGAGGGGGGTGAGATACCATAACACTGTTAAAAAGGAATTGAACTCCAAGGAAAAAGTTGACACAAGATAACGTCCTATAATGTGTAACATGGGTGAATCAATAATCTAAAATACAATACAGAGAGATTATATTATACATCCTATAATAATAAATATGGAACATGGAAGACCCCATTACCCTCAGACTGAGTGTCCTGCATGGATTTTGCGCAGCAAAGGTATTTAACGCTGCCCACACCCTGGTACATCTCCACACCACGCAGGCAGTTAATTAGGTGCTCCAAGGGAACCCCACTTGGGTCTACCTCCAGGTGCTCAAACTGAGCCTCGTAGCATGTTGGCAGGCTGCACACACAAAACCAACATATTGCACATCCACAAATCTGTAAACATTTACAATAAGTGTATCACACAAAAATTTCCCCCATATTTTTTGCCTGCACGGAAAACAAACTAAAACCACGGAATCTAACTGCTTATTTTACGACTCTGCACTTCAATTAATTTAACGACAATATTACTTGGTCGTAATTAGAAGTCCTAGACCGTTTAATTTCTACATCAATTTCATTTTAGTGTTTATAAAGTTTTTCAAGCACAGAGATGGAAGGTAAATAAATGTGGATTTCCCATCAGTCATTATTTGCTATTTTTTCAATTTTCAAGTCAGTAAAATATTTTTTAAGCATCTTCCATAGATATCATTAAATTTTTTTTACCTGTTCCCAGCCTGATGCGACTACAGCAATGAACCTACTTAACTCTTGAATATTCTAATAGCAACCGGCCATCAAGACATTAAGAGTAAGCCACGGGCGGCTAAAGATAAAAGAAAACTAGCATAAATAGGTGAAAGCAATGCCAGTTTAGGATGACTGAACTAAAAGACCCGAAGGAAATGACAGTTTCGATTCGTGCAGTCCGACTGCATAAAAAACAGCCAAGGTGTAGTCATAGTCTTGCATAAACATTTTACAAAACCATCATAATTCCCAAAGTAATGTAAAGAACCCCATAGTTATGGGTCTCATATTAATAAAAAGATATACTAACTCGGGCAGCAGAAATAGTTCACAATAAAGTAAACCCTCTAGAAATCAAGCCTTAAAGAAAAAAATCACTGCTAGAACCTGCACGTGTTTAAATGTCAGTGTCACCGCACAGGTTTGGAATGCACACATCTAGTTCAGTTGGCAGTGAAGTACGACAAGTAGTTATAAATAATAACGCAGTATTGCAATTGCAAGGTTTAAGTTTATTGACACCTAAGGTGTTATTTTTAAATTTCATACATATTAAAGTAACTATTGGCATAAAAATTATATATTTATTGTAAATCATAATTGTATGAGTCACATGATCGGCACACCAGTAAAGACTAATGGTCTGTTGTTTTGGTTCCTTCTTGCTTTGCATGTGTACTGTGGCTAAGTGGCAAAGCTGCGAATTTGAAAGTTAGAAGTTATTTTTGTTTTAATATTTCTCTTTACTTTTTCAGCTTATCTACAGGTTTTATAGTATGAACGAATAGCAGACTTAAGAGTGGACTTCATCAATGTTGCAGAGAGAATTTATTTGTTAACTTGCTAAGAAGAGATGAAGTCCAAAAATGTCATAAAATGAAATTACCAAAATGATGAAAATTTCAAATGTAATTTTCCGGAGGTATGTGTCGTATTTTTAAGACATGTCTTCCCAAACAGATTGCAATGACTTCGTAATAATAATTATTGAGATACTTGGTTTATTTTCTTTCGTTTTGCGAGGCTTTGTAATATTTTATCAGGACTCAAAGTTAAAGCTGTGGTAGTTATGTTTATCAGTCGTACATTTGCTTTTTCAGTAATCTTAAGTTTTTATTTGCATCAGCATTAGTAGATAAAAGCTTACCAACTGAAGCAGACATTTTTTCCCTTCTAGAAGTATGATTATATTTTTACTACGCAGTTCAGCATGGTGTGGGGGTAGTTCCGACAGAGGGGTTGCATAGGCTTTTGAAGGGATTCCAGCCAACGCCATGCCCTTATTCGGTCACGTTTTTGGCACCAAGGGGCAAGAAGTGGGGGTAGGCACGGGGCGACTTAAACACTGTGTGACTACCGCCCGCTAGCAAAGTGTAAAGTAAAGCAAAGGAGTAGACAACCAGCACTCGCGGAAGAAGCGTCGAGGTGGCAAATATCCTCCACACCGACAAACTTTATCCTGCTCAATTATTTCTCTGCCGGTGTGGGAGGTCGCTAGGGTGCCAGGATGGAAGTGACATCTCTCCTGCATTCATAATTCCTCATCCGATGCAAGCTTTCAGTGACGTGGATAATAAATCTACTGCGGCGCTGCTCTTTGTTTGTTTATCTGGTGAAACTGACTGTTAGTGAATCTGCCTACTTGAAGCTTCTGAGTGAACTGTTTCTTTAGAATATTAAATACAATTACAGAAACAACAGAGACTTGAATTTATTTTATTATTATTATTTGGCGCCTTTCATGTTTCATGTGTCTAAAGATTGAGCCAACCGAGCTGTAATTTCCAGTCGCCATTCTGATGGATGCGACATTAGAAGATTTTGCCACCTTTCCCCGGTACATATGTAATACATGGTATATTTGTATTTCACAAATGATAAACTAGTCATTTCACGGGGGCATGGATTCCGAAGTGAGCAGCGCATGCTGGCCAACAGATGGCAGCAGTCGCCTATTCCACTACTGTATAGCAAAGTATATCTACCATGTCCTTTTAAAAGAAATTTTTCCATCTCTAGAGGCTCAAAACTACGCGGGTTTGAAACATATTGCGTCAAAGGAATTTATCATAACTCATCTTGTTTTCACAAAATAAGACACTGAAAATGAATTAACATACGCTGAAAATTACAGTATTCCTCTCTCGTGAAAATGATTACCACCTGCTAAATATTATGTGGCACCCAAAATTGGTTTTTGTCGACAAGATGTTGTGTTTAAACTTCTACTATATAATTTTATTCTAAAAAGACTGCATTTCCAAATAATTTTATATATTTCTAAGAGATTCTAAGGTTTCCTCACAAGAAGCAACTAAAAATGTAAGCAGTGCTCAGAGTTACGTTGCGCACTGTTTAAATTATTTTTTATCAGCGACAAGAGGTTATTTATACTTCTTGAGCATCATTTTATTCTTATGATTTTTACAATTTTAATTCAATTCATACATATTTTAATTTAATTTCATTTTAATGCAAGAGGCAATTAAAAATGTAAATCATTCGGTCTGTAAAACTTAGCGCTGCGGAATGTTTTTAACATTTCTGATGACAGGGGAAAGTAAATATATGCTTATCAGGTTTCGTTTTATTCGAAAGATGGCTGCCTAAATTAAATAAATATTTTATTTAATAAACATATGTTTTACACCAAGGACAAACACAAACTTTAAAAATAAATTTTTACTTTTTAGGGTCAAAATTAGCTATTTTAGGATTTTGCAACAACAGCGATGTAACAATGGTATCCTTGGGAACAGTCTGACACTTGCAAAATGGGAGTTATACTATATCTCATTGATATATTTATTTGTTAATAGTGTTAGTAATCTTTTTGTTTACATTACTGGATGAGAAAAATAATTTCTTCTGATTATATTCCACTTGCACAAAATCGATGGGTATAGATCAATTTTGGAATTGATTTTCCTACCTCTAATATTAACCGTTTCTCACCATCTTTCCCTAGCCACAAAACCAGGTTCAAGTAGTTTCAAGGATCCTATACCTAGGCAGTGGAAGACGTCCTTGGTGCGACTGCAGTAGTGCAATCACCCGCGACTCCAGCAGCTCCAGACTTATGCGGACATTAGGCAGGATTCCAAAATCTTGCTCTGCCCATCCCTTGTCAGCATTCGGTCTCCAAGGATGTAGTGAGCAGTAAGGCAATTCAATGGGCTGGTCATTCTAAACAAGCAACAAAATTTAACAATTCACAAAAGGGCTGATATAATACATTTAAGCTTAATTTCTTCAAAATAATTTTACTACTGGCAAATTAAATGGGACGATAAATTTGTTTACCCCAATTTGACTTGCAGCAAGCAAATACAATGACAGACTTTCACTGATGATGAATGTAGATTACCATGAGAGCTGTACAGAGCTCCACAAGCAATCAATTTCAGTTGCCTATGTAGCATGTGGGCAAATAATTCAGTAATACAATTAATGAATAACTTTGAGAAAACCCACTAACCAGCTTGGTTGGCTCTGCATGAACAGGGAAACCTCTACGCATCCATCTTGGTCACTGTGGGTTATGTTATACCTTTTCTGACCCACCCAATGACCGGACATTTAGGAATAGCTGTGAGTGCACAGAGACAGCTATACCGAGTCAGAGATGTTATATTACATTTAGGGGATAAATAAAAGAAGAGTAAAAAAATTACTATTTTAGTGGATTGTAGATGCAAGTTAAGTATCATAGCAACACTGAGAGGACACTTTCTGGCATGGTCTTTCCAGAAAGTCACTGACTCTTCCAGGGGCTGCTGCCTTGGGGTTGACCCATGCTGGAGTCCTATCAATCGATTGGCGCGCCAAGGTACGCCTCGCAATTTACGGTGCTCCGGCCTATAGCACCTTGTGAAGAGGGCCTCCTGATCCTCCTTGGGAGGAGTTTAATACGCAGCGTGGCACAACTATTGACCTCAACTTTCCCTCTGCACTAATAGCATTCCCCACACACCTCTCAGTAAGCAGCACAACCTTGTAGCCTGAGTGTTGTGGTGATCTAATGTGTTTATTCTCCTCAAATCTCGGGAGCCTCAGAAAAAGGTACTCTTTCCCCTTGCCAAAGTGGCGCTAGAGGGTGGCATTACCAGCCAGCACTAGATACCAAACATTGACAAGATGCGGAAGCGCCCTTCAGTGGTGAATTGGTTCATTTCTTATATGCAACGGTTGTGCAAGCACCTGGAAGTATTTAGGCAGATATGCACATAAGGCAAAGCAGATAAGCAAAGCATAAAGTGAAAGAAATTGACTGGACCACAAAAAGGTAAAAGGGCAGATGTGTTTTATTCCATCATAAGGTTTGTACAAAACATATATCTGCGATCTGTGCCTGCTAATGTCTGATGGACGAGGGAACAAGTTTGCCAAGTTGCATAACGCAGGGCAGTAATGAGGTTCGAACAGTGTCTTGGGGTGAGAGCGACCACAGTACACACTACATTTGGCACAGACAAGGCACTTGAGCCATCACCCGTAACATTAGAGAAGACTCTGCGACAAGAGCTTCTACCATGCGTTGAATTACGGAGTTGATATGCTAACGAAAGTAGAACAAACTTAGCTAAACCAGTACTGTTGAAGGTAAACATTCGCAGGCAGAGTGGCAAGACGCAAGAATTATAGCTGTAGTCTGACCACCTGCTCTCAGCTACTAGCACTGAGGCTGGCAACTGCTAACTGCCCCTTCTGGAGGGTGTGCAAGTAAATTAATACTTGAGAGCAGTAGCGATCGAGGGGCAGCTGGAGCAGCCCGCATGGAGGCAGAAAGCTCCTCTGATGTACTTCCACTGTGTGCATTTGGTGCCTGCCGGCCAGGGCAAGCCTAGCGTATGGGGTAGGACCACCCACACGACTGCAAGGGGTTCCCTCGGCTTTTAGAATGGAGTGGTACAGAGGCAAAATGAGCAATGGTGCTCGACACTACGGTTTACTCTGTGGGAGCAACAGAGGCTGAGGCTTACCAATGTAACAGAGAGCACTCTGAGCAAATCATGTTATGACATTATGTTTTTTAGAAGAGATTTTGGTTGTTTGTCATAATATGAATTACAGTAACACAAAATTATGCGAAACTAAATTTTTGAAAGGACACCTGAAATATAAAACATTTTCACCAAAGTCTATACTTTCAATAAATGCAGTATTTAACCACAAAATAACCCCATGCAAATGCACAGAAAAAATACAAATTATTATGATTAAGCAGTTTTCGAATATGTGCAGGTCCCTAAAATAAGGGATGCCATGTATTTGTTCCTCTTGCATTCCTAGTGAAGAAATATCATTTACATATTTTTTGATCTCTGTGTGACATGTTTGTAGAGAAAAAATGAAAACATTTACATAACATGTTTCTTTTCAGTATACTGCCTGTATAAGATCACAGAGAAGAGAAATTACATTTTTCACATGTCACGACCATAATTAAAAAAAAAATCAAATTTAGACATTCTGCCTATTTCACACCTTCCCATCCCATTTAGCGCATGTCAAAAGGGGTGGCTAGATTACCTCAGAGCTGCAGAATCTGCCTCCGCCACTTTACCAAATTTCTAGACATTTGGATGTAGAAGTATGCTAAGGGAGAATGGGGTTCTATAGTCGGTTCACGACTGGAAGAAACTTTTGAAAATCAACCTTTGAAAAAACACCCTAGCCGTTAGCTACATGCATATAACATTACAAACAGCGGCGAGCGCGGATACAGTTATGCCGTTAGGTTGCCAGCACAAAGAGAGGAAATAGTTCTAAAGTTTTAACGTAATTGTTAATTTATCGCTTACAAATGGGTTTC
>NQII01000767.1:203633-245226 GCA_002778355.1 Clitarchus hookeri
GTAGGGGGAAAGAAAGAGAGAGAGTAGGGGGAAAGAAAGAGAGAGAGTAGGGGGAAAGAAAGAGAGAGGGTAGGGGGAAAGAACAAAACCAAGTAAATAAGAACTTTCCCTGCTGTAGTTTCTTACATTCGTGTGTTTCATGACATCGTCGATGTTGGCCATGGGTGCAATCTAATCCGTAGGCCATTATAACTCCTAAAAAATCCTAATTTTTTTGCAATCCCAGGATTCAAAAACCATAGATTCACTCAATCTTTAGCGAATGTGCCGTCTGTTTTGAACGGACATTATGGCAAAACAAATTTGTGCTGCGGCGTGGATGCGAAGGTAATCTTGTATATTCCTAGTAAGAGCAATAGTAACAGTGGTATAATGTATTCACAGTAACTTCAAGATTTTCTGAAGCCCTGCTAAAGATCTACTTTCAAGGAGCCGATCATGTATCCTTCCGCAGTATGTATACAAAACATTGCCATGTGACACCTGTCAAATGTTTTGTAAACAAACAGTGCCATGTGGGAACTGTCAAATATTTTGTTAACAGTGTCCATGTGGGATCTACCAAAATTTATTTTTGAAGAGAAACAATGCCATGTAAATCTTAACTGTCATACACTTTAATAAAATTCTCCAAATGTCTAAAAAATGCTAATCAATTTAGCAAAATATTGTAATACATACAAAAAGGTAGATTGAAGTATATATCGGAACTGTTAATTATATAATTTAATTAAAGTTTACTTATTGTATTAAGATTTATTTACATATTTGGTGTAAGGAAAAAGTTAAATTTTACATAATAAACTTTTGGAAGTAGCACTCAGGTTAAAGATTTCTGTGATAAATGGGTACCATTTATTCTATTTTATCGCATGTAAGTCGCACATTTTTTAAAAATTTTTTATTGAAAACTTGGGGTGCGACTTATAAGTGAGAAAAATTCCTCCAGCCCCGCACTAACGTTTCATTTACTACGAATTCACGGCCCGCGGCTCGATTTCCAAACTCTTCAGCGAACAAAATCACTTTCATTTTGAAACCTGAGGTGTAGGTACATCGCTTTTCCGTCAAGAAACTGTCTCACTTCACTGCCACAACATTAAAACAACGCTAATACTAAAATTTCATCTTAACCTAGAATTCTTATACGTAGAAAGAACGTGTTACGTTAGTTTTATAACCACAATTCAGCGTCTCCAATATCCAATATGGCGTGGTTATACTACTGAAAAAAACGTGTCCAAACGGACAAGATGGAGTGTATGAGTCCGCTGGACAGACACTGAAATTTATTTAATTTCAATTAATAACAGTGAAATCTTTACCCATGAGTGCTACGTAAAAATGTAAATATATAGTTTAGCAATATTAACTTTACAATTACGGCATTAAATTTATACATATTAATATTTAACCTACGAACTATTTCTTTTCAGCTATAACCAACATGTCCCTTCAAAATCCGTTGTTAATTCTTACGGACTTTTAACAAATTATTAAAATTTATTGAAAAAATATACTTAAAACTTAAAACAACCAATTTATATAGTGCTTCAGTGCTAAAAGTAAGACAAAACCTTTTTCCATATACAATTTTTTTATAACCAATTCAACATGTAACTCCTTGGGTGGTTTTTCAAAGATTATTTTCAAAAGTATCGAAGATACCGTGAATGGATTATATATAAAATATTGAATGTATCAATTCCAAAAAACATTGCGTGGTAAAAATTAAGTCTGAATTTCCATCAGTAAATGGATTAAGCTATTGGGTTGTTTATTAAATTTATTTACAGTCTGTCAAAATCACAACTGTGCAACTTCGAATATTCAAAATTTACAAAA
Source organism: Clitarchus hookeri (assembly GCA_002778355.1). Classification (NCBI taxonomy): domain Eukaryota; kingdom Metazoa; phylum Arthropoda; class Insecta; order Phasmatodea; family Phasmatidae; genus Clitarchus; species Clitarchus hookeri. The sequence goes on from NQII01000767.1 coordinate 205,479, forward strand.
ATTAATTCTATTAAAAAAAATTTTTTGTGTATGTTCCATACTACACGAGTTTGTGAATTAAGATTTGTTGCCACTTAAAAACATGCTATTATACTAATCGGTCATGCAAAGATTAGACTGATTCTCGATTCGTATCATGGTATCAGGGTATCAAAATATCGATTTCCCCATCTCTACATATTTCATTAATATATTGTCTGATTTTCCCTCGAAAAGCTACTGGAAATGCACTTTGCACATGTTAAAGTGACTGTGTGCCTGAAGTTAACATTTTTTCCTTGGGACAACAGGAGTTGACCTCTGTGGTATAAACTATTCAAAAGACGTCTGTATTAAAATTAATGAATATTTCCTTTAAAAAATGTTATTCTTGCGATTAGCTATGACTAAAGATGAGTTAACAAGAAAAAAGCTATTTTAATGCAATTTTTTGGGGTTTTAGGGGGGTCAAAATCGGTTGGAAACAATTGTGCAAGGTCAGCAATTTTGCAAGGTCATTCTCAGGCACCACGAGGACTTGCAAATTCGGGTCTCTACTGTATAAGCCAAATTGTTGTTCGAAAATAAATTATTTAGCACGTGTAAAACACTGCACTAGATACATTTTACATTCAAACATTTTAATTTACTACACACATTTAAAAATAGTTTATGCAAATGTACATTTTGAATTTTGCAGTTTATGCTGCATCAGACAATTTCTTACTTTCTGAAACAAGTTCGCTGTACATAGAACATCGAACTCCCTCCGAAGGTCAAAGCTGACACACAATTTTGGCTTCCACGTGTCAGAACAGCTGAGGCAGAGGGATACATTAGCAGAACTACAACACTAGCACTTAGAGGTGAGCCGATATGGTTTTTCAGCCTTTTCAGATATTGCCGATAAAAACTTACTGATATTGCAGATACCAATACTGAAACTGCCTTGACAAGGAAAAATAACATTATTGCATGTTTCGAAAAACCAAAAACAATTTTTAAAACATTTAGCTAAAGAAAATCCTAATTGTCTGTTTTTATTGTTTCAGTGATAGGCCTAACTATTAAGATAAATTGAAATTTAGGAACCACATATTAAGCGTAAGCATATTTTTAAGACAAAAATAATCTCCAAAAACATGTCATTATGCAATAAAACTCTTAAAAAAACACAACACTTCAAAAGGTGGGTACATTCATGATGCAGTTTTAAGTTTGTGGTACTATACGACCTCGATGGTGTACCGCCCCTCAAAACCAAACATTTGCAAGTATTGCAAACGGCCTTACATTCATGAGTGTTGCTTACGGTAAAAAAAATTCCACAAGTCACTTTTTCTTCCAGCCATATTTTTTTTTATTGCTGGCACACGTACATAATTGCACCACGTTCATACCCTAACCTTACACAGTCATATTACTACAGCAACAGCAAACAAACAAAACAATAAAAGACAAACTGTCGGAATGGCGCCGCTAGACGGCAGTAATGTGCAGCATGTAACCAAGATTACATAAGTTTTTTTAAATGCATCACAGTGTTCGCAGTTAGACGTGAAACAACTAAGACCAAATATTTTTGGAATGTAATTGTAAATATAATTTGTGTTAGGCGATTAAAAGCTAAGTTCTATTCATGCTGCAAGCTTGCCTGCAGAGGTAAANTAAGTTCTATTCATGCTGCCAGCTTGCCTGCAGAGGTAAAATTCAATAAACGCAAATGGTGGCTACAGTTGTTTTGTAAACAATCGTGCTAAACATGCCTCATTTTGCTTTAAAAAATAATAAACACAGCGAGTTAGGTACTTAAGTAAAAACCAATTTAAAAACAGCGATTATTTTAATATAACCAAATAGTGTGCTAAGCCACTCCAGTTATGGCAAGATGAAAACAGCATCATCCTGGATTCAGGGCAAAATATTGGCTATAATATATGAGATTTAAACATGAATCGCGCAAGATTCTGATAACGATCGGTTTTGATATATCTGTACCAGTATCGGCTCAGCTCTACTACCACTACTTTCTTAGAAAGGTCAAAAAAGAGCCATAAATGAAACAGTATATTAAAATATTGTTGTACCGCTTCACTTTCTGCACAGTTTGTTTGTTGATATTTCTTTGTTTTCATTACAGTTTTGCAACAAGTTTTCCTCTATATTTATGGAAAAATCTTTATTTCTTGAATTCCAGCATTTGGTAATGTGATGACACTTGAAATTTAGTGAAAATTTGCATTACTATTTTAATACGTGAAAAATACAGAAGAGCAAAAACATAACCGATATTCTGTGAGAGTCCTTAACAGTAATGAAAATTAATTCTGCACCAGAGAGTAAATAATTGCTCATCTTGCTGTGCAGTGAAAGACTTCTCAATCATCATGGAGCAACAAGTGAACAATATGCACTCTGCAACTTATGAGTAGCTTTGGAATCTGCTAATTCCAACTTTCCATTCCTTTACAAAGCACTTTCAGCCACTCTCACCCTCGTCCACTCTTCCCCACACAACTCGTCCAACACCAACACAAACACCTACACCTCCAACCTCTCACCGCAACACCACACATCTTCGCATCCACTCACACTTTAATGAGCGATATTTGCCGATAAGTCCCAGTAATAATTCATTGGTCAAGTGTAACAAAATACCATCCAAATTGATCGTAGTTACAAACATGACTGCTAGAACACTGCCATGTAAATTTTTCTTACCATGCAGCGCTATTAAACATTTACCTGTAGCCAAATAGTTTTTGTTTAGGTTTCAGCAAAAAAAATTATTTAACACATTTCTGCCAATAAAATTTCACATTAACATAATAACAGTAATAAAATACACGCTTCTGCCTTGCATTTACAGATGCTGTATTTAATATCAAAAATTATAAAACAACTTACCTCCCACTAAAACAGATCTCATATTACAGAATATTTTGTTAAAGAGGTTTTACAGTAACGTAATCAGGGTCCAAAAACTGTTCACATTCACAATTATGATTAACTAAATACATCACCATTGTATTTCTTTCTTCTTATTGCTTATTGTTTGCATAATTGCACATGAATAGGGGAATTTAATTTTCACAAATGGTGGCATTACGATTTTTGGCACAAACTCGTTAATTATTTTAGTGAATGTCACAATTACAATAAATATTTGCTGAAACATTATCATTTAATAAAAGTAATTAAAGCTGACTAACTTCATGTACATAAATACTTCCAGCAGCAGGATAATCAGATTTTTCTGCTTGTTTGCTGCCAGCTTAAAATAATTCAGTTTATTTTAAAATGTAGTTATAGTTACAGTTTTCGTTAATGTAATTTTTTCCCATTTAATTCCTTTCGGAAGCGTACGTATATTTCTTGATCGCCATGATAGGTGCCATTTTGTGACTTGCAGTGTGGCCAACTTGTCTACGGTGTTTTCGTAACTTGGTGTGTGTTCTAGGAAAGTTTATTTCTGAAAATTTCTAAAATACTTGATCTGATCATTCTGCGAAAAAAGCAACATTTTTGTTTTATACATTCATAAACTGGCGAGGGAGTTCAACCTGGACGGCTTCCTCATTTTCATTATGTGTAAATACTACAATGGAACTGTAGACTGGCATTGAAAAGATAAATACAAAAACACTTAGCCATGACCACACACGATCATTAAAAATTAACCGTGCTTGAAGACTGAAAATACTGAGTGTTATGTAAATATAGCATATTTTTAGTTTTCATGTACATTCAAAAATGATTCTCTTATGTCCATATTTAACATAATGCCTCCGTAATATTTTCCTTTATTCTATAAAGCACCAAAGAAGTAAAGAATTTTTTATTAAAATATTATTTGCCACATACTGAAATATTGATCTACATTTTTCGCACATATGAGATCTGTGGTATTTAAAGTTGTCTTAAATTATATAAAGAGATTTTATGAAAACACTTACCTTAATTGAACAATCAAATGAACAATGGAACCGGAAAGTTTGTTTGCCATACATTCATAAATGTTCAATGTAACCACCAAGAGCGGCCCGAATGACATATCCACGATAATCAAACTCGTTCCACACTCTTGTCAGCAAGTCCGCTGTTACGGTTTGGATGGCGTCCATAATTTTTGTTTTGAGTTCGTCAAGGTTACCCAGCAATGGTGGAAGACACACTTGATCCTTTATGTACCGCCACAGAAAAAAAATTGCACGGGGTAAGATCTGGTCTTCTTGGGGTTAGTGATGAAGAGTCTGGTAAGGAGCTGCTTCTCGACCTTTGCAGCGTTGCGGCAACGTCTCGTTCAGGTATCCGCGAACAGCTAGGTGTCAATGGGGTAGCGCACCATAAAGGAAACATCAGACCGTCCCCTTCACATTGACGTGTCGAATGCAAGCTCGCTACCCACTCATCACAACGGAGAGTTACGGACGCCATCCAAACCGTAACACCGGACATGCTGACAAGAGTGTGGAAAGAGTTTGATTATAAGTCGTAGACGTCGTTTGGGCCGCTCATGGTGGTCACATTGAACATTTAAGAATGTATGGTAAGCAAACTTCACTGTTTCACGGTTCACTTGATTGGTCAATCAAAGTTTTAGATTGTTTGGTTTCGATATTATAGACCTTCAAAGTCTGGGTATTCTTTTATACTCGTCCTGTAATTAATTTCATGTACCACTTTCCGGTGTGTCTACACATGAGAATCTAGAACTTTTTCAGATTATTCATACAATGTGGGTGTCTATTGATTATGGAATAAATTTTTCCATCCCTACTAACAAGTATCTACGCTAATCACTAGGCCGTGGCACAGTCAACTTCTGAAAAGAAGAAATATAACATGTTTACCACATTACCTCTGAATTTTTAGTATGGGTAGGTGGACCAACAGTATTATCCCTGGAGTCGTACATAGTGTACGGTGAAGGTGTTCTGCACTTTCGAGGCAGCGGGAATCCAGAAACTGCTGGCACCTGGAACACAGTTATGGCACACTCAAATTGCTGCAAAGTTTGCATGGCTAAGCAACAATGGACTTAACACAATATTCTTCCTTTGCAATGTTTATTCCACCTACAATCAATAACGTACACTTACAAATACTTTATTTGATCAATTTACCTTTACATTTTATACGTAAATGAAAGCATATTGTTCACCAAACAGCCAAATGGCTTGCACATCAAAATAAAAAACTCCTTTTTGATACACATCTGCCCAAGACAATAACACATTCACTGCTGGTGATGCTTAAAGCATCAGACAGTATGCAGGCATTATCAGCTAAACTCAGTGCAGATGACTCAAACATTTTTGCATTTAACAGCTGCTAGTGTTCAGAAATTATATTAGAATTAAACATTAATGAAAGAACAGTATCATCAATATTTTAAAACAAATGAAATTTCCACTCTAAGCTCATGCAGCAAACATGTTAAAAACCTCCACTATATCACAAGTAATTCTCGTTCAGCACAAATTGACTTCTTTTTACAATCTCCTGCATTTTCAACATTTTCCTCCTGGTCCCTGGAAAATTAAAAAGTAGGTTTGATGCCAACTGTCTGGATCAAGAGAGCTACACAGATTTTTTTTTTGGCATTAATATATATATTTTTGGTTAGTATGTTATATCTATTAAACAATTAAAAATCAAGCAAATTTTGTACGCTAACAGAATTCATTAGAAGACTTCAATTATGCATACAAAGGAACATTTTTTTGCATATTTATGGAAAATAGTAACAAATGAGAAAATTTACCATTTTTTCAGATTTCCGGAAGAATTCAACTAATTTACAAAAAATTTTGCACATAAACAAGGCCATGTAAACTTAAATGAATTAATTGGGTTAAGATATTGATTTTCAAAATGGCGGCCATTTCGATAAGTTGGTAATATATATTTAAAAATTTAACCAAATTAAATCAAACTGTATGCTAACAGTATTTAATAAAAGTATCGTATACAGATTTGCTTTATTTTTTTAAGGCAGTTTTGTAACATAGCACTAATAAGAAAAATAGTTATGCCATATCTCAGGGACTAATAACATCAATATCCACCAAATTTTTCACAAAAGTAGCTCTTTGGTAGGGCATGAAAATTTATGTGCTTTAAGTGGCTCACACACTCATTTTCAAAAGCATGGCTCTAAATATTTCAGGTTAATAAACCCTCCCATTTAAAGCATTAGACTGATTATATACGAAGTTGATGCTCCAAATGCTACGTCCGTAATGCAGTTGAACGCACGCTAGTTAATGGTACGAGGTTTTCTGGATTCAAGTCCTGTGTAAGGCACGTATGTCAATGTAATTGTCTCATTACAGTTGCATTTGTTTCTGGCTTAATCTCTAATGCTTTTGCTGCCAACGAGGCGTTAAGGCCTACCTACCACCTTGGGGTTAAATAATTTCATCCATGTAGAGTTATATCAGTAACTTCCTGGTTCTTTTTACGTAATTTTTCCATCAAACTCTCCAATTATCTGGGCTTAACCACCATTCAAAAAATAAACGCGCAACATTAGGTTTGGTAAACATCTGAAGAGTCCCTAGTTGGGGTAGGGGTGAAACCAGTTCCGTGGAGAGGCCGCAGTGGCTGAGCGGTTAGCCCGTTTGCCTCCCAACCAAGGCGAACTGGGTTCAATCGCCGGCTGGGTCACTCCAAGATTATCGCATGTGGGAATCGCGCAAGACAATGCCACTGGTCGGCAGGTTTTCTCGGGTATCTCCCATTTCCCCTGCCCTTTCATTCCGGTACTGCTGCATACTCACCTCAAACACCCTCATCGGCTTTCAAGATTTCTCTGTTAGCAGTCCAACTCTCTTCACTCACCCAGTTCGGTGGAGAACAAGGTTGAAACAGGAACAGAGGAGAGCGCATTAGTCCACAGGAAGTGAGTTTCCATATAGGTGTTGGCAGACCTGGCATGGTGATTTCGAGCGATGTGCAAGGCTACAGTATTGTTTGACAAAAATTATTTTAAATATGACATTCCATAATAAAGTACAATTCAGTTATAAGCTGCTTCACTGGTTATAGCAACACTTAGCTTTATATCAGAAATGTAAAGTGTTAAAAAAAAAAAAACTTTTTATAGCAAGTGAAATCCAACGTTCTTAAAAAAAAGAATGAAGTATTTGACATTTACATAAAAATATTGAAACTCTTAGATAGACAATGTTATTAAAATTTACTAAAAACTGCCATTTNAACTTTTTATAGCAAGTGAAATCCAACGTTCTTAAAAAAAAGAATGTAGTATTTGACATTTACATAAAAATATTGAAACTCTTAGATAGACAATGTTATTAAAATTTACTAAAACCTGCCATTNAGTATTTGACATTTACATAAAAATATTGAAACTCTTAGATAGACAATGTTATTAAAATTTACTAAAACCTGCCATTTAGAATTTCTATAATTATTCTCGGCCCATTCCTTGCACTGATTCCCGATAATGATATTAATTTATTATGCTTTCCATTAAAAATATATTTTGATTTTCTTTGTGTAGTTTAAACACACCAGTTAAAAGTTATTTTGTGGAATAATTCTAGGAATATTATCAATAAATGTACTGTTTATTTACCATATAGCCATACAGTTAATTATTTTCTCAAACTAAATTTCTAAATTTTTTACGAAACTGAATTTTTCGTAAGTGTTACTATGAATCGTCATTCAATATTATTCAGTAATGAAAAATTTAATCTTTCAGTTACTTTACGTAGAAGCCAAATACTACTGAATACCAGGTGTTTATGGTCGTATTATATATTTTCAAATAAATTATGTACCAGTTATTTATATTAATTAATCCACACGATAAATAGAATAGTTAATGAAAACTGTAAATGTTGCAGCTGTTACAACGTATGCTTACAAATTACAGCTAACCTGAATGATTCACTCCAGTTACTCGCCAAGTAATTTTAAAAATAATGTCCAAGCAGAGAGTAAAACCCACTTAACTGGCTGTGGCAGTCTCCTATATCATTAGGCTAGTAATAATTAAGGAACAGAAAGTTGGCTTGAGCCTTCATACTTCTATCGTATAGTTTCTGTGTGTGCGTGCATGAGTGTGTATGTGTGTGTGTATTTATCCGCACAAAAATTATATAAATTTATACGTATAGTTTGAAGTAATGTTTAAAATAGAAAATGAAAATTCACATTGATCATGAAATCTTATAAACAGAGTATGAGAAAACCAGGTCACTCAACTACCCGGCAATCGTCGCTTAATATTTATTTCCTTTCTCTATATTTAATATGCTTTCATCCCCCAACTTTCTCTTATAATAATAATAATAATAAAAAACCACCCTCACTTTTTGTGTTGCAACTTCGCTGGAACTGAAAGCAAACATTTTAACTCAGCGATGGCAAGGATGAAACTAGCGTAGATCCACAAAATATGAAACCATTTGAACAAACAATTTTGGAAAAACAAAGTGGTAAGCTTATAGGTTTTTTGCGAACTTTGAGCATCATTTTAATATTGCCGGTTCTTCCAGTACAGAGTATGGGCATAAGCTCCACCCCTGGCTTCAGCTGACACTACGTGCAGCCCAGCAGTATATATACTGTATAAAACCTCCGTTCAGAACCCACAGAAATGAGCTTCATCCTTCAGATGTGTGACGTAGCAACATAAATAACCAACTTTCCACTTTTCTATAGTAGGCACATCGCAGGAATGTATCTAGTTAGCAAAACATAACCACTTCATACAGTGCCAGTCTCCCATGAAAAAGTGAAAATTTATTTAAGTACATTCAGGGCTTAGGATGCCATTCTACAAATCCATCAACTCGCAGAATTTGTGAAACTCCATGTTGTAACAGCACCATATATTAAACAATTATTATATTTTATTGTTTAAACACCTATACCAGAACAAAACAATATTTATTTACTGTGATGTTGGCAGTGGTTGCTGAACATTCTCACCAATTTCTTCATTAAAACTTTCACTTTTGTTCTTCCGATAATATATATTTTTTTGCAAGAGCTTTCTTTGTTTTCTTCAGGCAGTAGGAAGTACACACTTTCTTTTTCCCATTATCGTCATGTCTTAATACACAATACACATTCCATCAACTGCACAATAAATTTCTTGTCACTATTTTTCACACGAGAAACTTGGCAACACCACCAGCTTTGTACGTGGCGCGGACAGTGGCGCTTCATGTAGACTTAAGAGAAACGTACCGTAGAGTTGTGGTATACGTAGAGACCCGAGAATTTCTTGAGTAAGAGAGGCAAAACTTCTTGAGTGAAAACACAAAAATTCTTCAGTAAAATCCAGATTTGAAAATAGAACTTGAAGTCTGGTGCTGCTAATTTCCTGTGTCAGAATGTTTTGCTTGTTAAAATGTATAGCATAATATTTTCAGGTGTAACAATTACTTTTGAAATACAAGTGATGATAGGTGCAACTATTTTGGGCAAAGGATAATCTTGATAAAATTTCTACATTCGCCAGTAGCACTTTAGTTTATTAGCTCTGCGGCGGGCGTGTGAAGGCAAATGCACATGGCTGAGAGAGAGAGGACGTGCTTTTTCTTTTACTAGGCAACAACTTCCCTTTTTGAACGCTTGTACGAGGAGTAAGGAAGGAGTGCTGCTGTGAGAGAGAGACAGAGAGAGAAAGAAAAAGAAAGAGAAAAAGAGAGAGCACTAGATTGCAACACTGGTTGCTAGGTAACCACTTCCCCTTTCGTGAAGCGTCTAAGGGGAGGTAGCAAGCCAGACTCGCAGGTCGCACCACGCTGCAGAGGCCGACGTGTTGGGAAGACAGACAATGCGTCGCACAGCAGTTACTAGACGCTTGCATAAACAACCAGCTTAAAAACGATTGCTGTGGGAAATCTTAGATGAAGGGGCCGAAATATACTTTGATCGACGCAACAGCCGATGAACGATATGAGCGGGTAGCTATATCATTATTTATACAAGAGTTTTGCCAGGACCACTGAAAATTAATTGTGGATACGGTTTATCAGTACATGCGTTTTCGGTACAGCCGTATTTACTGCTGTTTGTTAAAAAAAAAATTTTGTGCGAGTTTGGGTCAGAATAAATATTTTTAAACTGATTCCAATGTGAGTGGAAGCAGCAGCTTTCTGAATTAAAAAGGCCAAAGCGTTAATTTTTCTGCTCCAGATTATTGGAGAGTGTGAGGGGAGGTGTCTGCCTAAAATGGGTCAAGACGGAATTTAAAAACCACTTGTTTCACTAACAAACTGTTTAGACAATCATGGAATAGGATGTGATATTTGAGATAGCTAGGCAAAGACGGCAGATGTATTACAACAAGGATAAAGCATAAAATAATTCATTATAGAAGCAAAAACTTGCGCCAGACCACAAAGGAGACTGGAACAATCTGATGTTACTAACGTGAACGTAGCAGGTTAAGTTCTGTAAATGGTGTGAAAGAAAATGAAAATTAACAAGAGGTGGAGTACTCCGAACAAAAAAAAAAAAAAAGCAGGAGAGGTGATAAGATGAAAATGACTAAAGGGTGGAGAACCATTTATCAAAGAGTGAGGGAGGGATGACCTTGCTCTTGACAAGGGGTAGGGAAGCCTGACTACATGGTCACATGGAACAAAGGAAATTATGGGCGACTGAATTTAGAAAACTTGTGAACAACAAAACAGATTTAAGCGCACACAAGAATAATTTTGTCTGGAGGCGGCTCTTGATGAATCAAATCTTTAAACTTTACATATTAAAACGTTAAAAACGGTACATTATATAGAGTAGGCAAATTCTACTTAAAAAAATTAATAGTAACAATTTGTAGTTCTAAAAAAAAAAATCCCAAATTTTTAACATTATTAATAAATAATATCTTAATCCTAATTATTTAGGTGCCAATATGGTGTTTGTACACTATTATAATCAAATTTTTTAACCACCTATTTCAATTCTGGTCATCACGTAGGGAGACCTCATCAGGATAATGAAATTTTACCTATATCCGTACCTTTGCTGTCTTAGCGCCTTCAATTGCCTCGAACATAGTTTCCTGCCGCTTTCCTTCCTTAACAGCTTCAACGTGACCGTAAATCCGCACGTGTTTCTTGACGCTGTCTGAGGTTTCCCACGCTACTGTTTTATTGCAAAAACGGCATATCATGACCTCCCAATTTAACTATGCCTTCTTAAGAAAACTGCTTTACTCATTCGTCAATATTAATTTTTGGTTGAATTTTAAAACAGATCAGATAAAACTCTGCAACTGTCCAAACCCGACTAAGTCACCCACGAGTTCAGACACGCTCGTACATCTTTCGCCTTCTTGGTAGCCCAGTGCTACCACCACTGCACGTTGGCGCACATATTTAATGATTTTTTGATATCTGGAAATTCATTCAAATTCTCAAATGCATGTCAAAATGCGTGGATACAAGATAATTTTAAGAAATTAGCAAGTAATTCGCGAGTCGAAAACACCAAATAACTCTAAAGAATTTCTTCTGTCTCTAGGTACGCGATATATGGAATGTAGTATAATTATCAAGCCATTAAAAATCTATTGGTGCTCTGTAAACCCTGATCAGTAACATGAAACCTTTAAAACTTCCTTTATAAGATAATGTAAGAAAAATTTTCATTGTGCATGTATTTTAATTGAAATTAGTGGAAATTGTGAACTGCTTTTGGGCTATCATAATTTAATTAATTTTTTAACATTCCAAAATTTGCCATGTTTTTAAAAATTCGAGAAATGTATCACATCTGAACTTATGTGTAAGTCAGAATTGTTATTTAATGAGTTCATGTAAATAACATTAATACATACTATATACACCAAAAATATGATATCAAAATTATGTCAAAAAGTTTTCTCAACCACCCCCTTAGAGAACAAAAGAGAACTTCAAAAAGTCATGTATCGCGCAAAGTCTATCTTGATGGGTGTGCACGTGCTAAATAATTATTTAGTGTGTGTGTTTTAGTGGATGGTTTAATATCTACTGAGAAATACCTACATATTATTGATGTGGGCCAGTGAATGTATTTTTGATAGGTTCTCATTGAAATTTTTTCCATTTTAGCAAGGATATTTTATTTATTCCACAAATTTGTGATTTTTTGACATTTCCTGAAAACCTCTATTTAAGGGGGCTGTTTTCTTTACTTGAATGTGCGTTACTTCGAAGTTCAACTGTATTTACAATTTGTCTACAAAACATATCCTGGTTATGCGTAAAATTAGCCAACTTTCCTTGAATTTTCAGCATGTATTAAATTTTTTTGTCAGTACCTTGAAAAATAATGGATAGTGTTTCGCTGTATACAGAACCAATTATGTCTGACCAAAAATGTGATTGAGAAGGAACGAAAACTACAGATGTATGTTTCAAATGCTGTATGATGTGATCCCAGACAAACCAGAACAAGTTAACTCATCAGTAGTGGCCCATACCAGACGTGCACAGTTACAAACTGTGCACGTCATATCTGCTTTAACAGCTGTTATGCCAGATGCACTGGCTGCATTTGTGATCTGTAGCATGTAGAAACTACTTAACTGGGTCTTCATAATTTCAATTTTTAATTTATAAGTCAATCTGTGCCGATAAATCAATCTAGTTATTCCTTACCATACTGATTCTACAGTCACTAAGTTACTTGTGAAACCACAAGATGCAATACTCACTGCAATTGGCCGAACAGCAGGAAGAACAGGGGAGGCAGTGCGACAACGTTTCAGCACTGTTTTCTGGGCAAGCAGCATCGATGTTCCAACCGCTTGCCCTTCTTCCTTCATGGCTGTATCATCTACCTGTCCTCCTGTAAAGACAATCCAACGGGGGCTTTTCATTTCACATAAATAACTTGGCATCACTCCAGAGAATGTCACTACAGAAAAATTCACTATGGTCTATCATGCTTAATACTTAAGGCATAGTTACAAGATTCATGCAATGCATTACAGTAAAGACCTCCTAGTCTCAGTGAATATTCTACTACACAATTCCAAGTATACCCTAAGGGGGAGAGGCTCCCTTGTTAGAGCAAGCCACAATATTAATACACCACTGGATGCTTTCTGTGTAGGAACAGACAGTACAAAGTCAGTAGGAAACTTAACTTCAACATGGACTTTGGTCACACCACTAGTAAGAATTCCAACCCTTAATCACAGCATTGGTAAGCACACCAACTCAGCAGACATTCTGCCAGTAAACACCTAGTCAAATATGGAGCAAGAGAAGAAGTAATTAGTCAGCCCTGCCCAAGACCACACATTATATACCATTCTGCCTGTCTTCAAAAATTTTTTGATAGATGAGAAAGTAGGATGGAGGATGATTTTGAAAAACAGGGCACATGTAAGAGCACACTACCCCCGGATCTCAAGCCACAGACCAGATGTGGACAGCTAAAAACATGCAGACTAAGGGAAAGAATAAGGAAACCTCAACTAAACCCTCTTCCCTTGCAATGACAAAGCTTTTTATTACACTTTCCACAAGCATAACAACCTTTCAAATGATAGCTACCAAACAGAAGGGACTGTTACTATACACACAATATAACTTAGCAGTAAACAAGTAAACCATTTTAACAGCAATGATTATAGTCCATCCATGGTTACTTCAGACATGTGGAAACAAACCTTTACAAAATTACACTAGGAGTAACATGTCCACCTGTTTTTTAATACCACAAATATTTAACACACTGATAAACTTTAAAGTATTATATTTTTGATTAAATGAACATAGTATCTCTTATAACTTTTATTGTTTAATTTGTATTCAATATGAATTAACAACAGTGAGAGAAAAATAGTTCACTCCCCTCCCCTCTAAAATAATTTTTTTGTATCCTATTTGTAAATTAAATGTTCCTACTGAAATATTTACATATTTAGGTAGCACTAATGGAAACATATTTTGTTGTTACTCAGGGTGTCCACTCAAATTCAATTTTGAAATTCCCTGACTCTTCCCAGTTTTCCAGGCAGAATATTACCATTTTCCCTGACCTATTTTCAGGACCGAAACCTTCCAATTCCATATTTTTCTACCACTGACAGAACAAATATGCTACCAGTGAAGTTGAATTAAATTACACTGCAACAGACCAAGCAAACAGGGCCAACATTTTATTCATACCATCCATATTTCTCGTGATACACGCTATTGACTTTACATGAGTGCCTATTAAAAACGCACAAATACTATTTTGTGTGTATAGACCCTCTGTCACATGGCAAAGATGAATTATCACCAGTTCAAAAACTTAAAATTTTTATTTTGAAACACATCTCAATTATATTATCCCGTATTCACTCAACTAACAACTTTTGCAGAGTAGCAATTATTTACATTTTCACTGACCCGGGCGAAAATTCTTTGACATTTCCATGTGGGTGGACATACTGTTACTGTTAAAAATACCAGTGCATAATAGTGATAAGGCCGCAGTGATCTGCTTTTTTTTGACCGAGAAAGACACTCCATTGGCACAATGGAGCTTGTGTTGTCTTCCCCCCTCAGACCCTCTGCACAATCTTCACATGTACGCTCGTCTTGAAATAATATACAAAACTGATTTACCAATTTTCATATGCAGGGAACTTTATAATCTTAATAACCTGTGGGAAAGCATTTTATAACTGAAAAGGGTAATAAAAAAATTTGAATATGAACCTAAGCCAAAACTGAAATACATTGTAACCTGTAGGATAGTTTTTAAAGAGAGAAAGAAATAAAAAAAACTGATGCATGTTGACAATGCATTCTGACTTTGATCATCCAGACTTAAAACATCTTATTTGCTGGTGTGGATGGGTGCAATATGTCACAGAAAATAATAGAATGAAGACAGTCATATTTACATTAGAAAGGCAAAAGTATCAAGAATTTTTCGAGACAGAAAATCTATATGTTGTGTTATTTTATGCCAGAAATTTCTTTGCCAGAAATTGCCTTCAGATTTTGAAGAAAACTTGTTCCTTTCCAGATATATATCATTCAATTCAGAAACTAAAATTAATATCTTCGTGGCCAGATGGAGAAGGCAGATGATACACCTATATATTTCTACAGGCTGACGAATTATACAGTTGATACTGTTGGTACTAAAATGGCGAGTGTGAAAACATCTGGCAATGAGAAGATGAGTAGCAGAAATACTTAGAGTATTGGCAGATGGCCTGGAGCACTTTTAAAGAAGAGAAGAATGTTAGTGTTGGATGCATCTAAAGGATATTTAACACTGGAGGTAGTCATCTATTAAAGGCATGAATACTATCTCGTAGTCATACCTGGAGGCATTACTTCAAAGCTACAGGTTTAGATGTCTGTCAACAAGTGATTTAAAGACAGTTTGAAAATGCTGCGTTCTGAAAGGGCATGGTTGCTGCCAGGAGCCAAACACTATCCCAAAAATTAAAAAGCTTAGTGTGAGTCTTGGGTCACTAGATTAAGTCTGCATGGGACAAAGTGTCTCGTAAAGTGATCATCAAAGGCTTCAAGAAATGTTGCATATCTAATGTGATTGATGGTATGAAGATAGTGTCACGTGAGAAGATGTGGTGGAACATGGAGAGTGACTGCAGTGAAGCGGATAATAGCAGCAGTGAAGATGGTGCATGATAAAGCATATCAAAAACACCAACCAATAGCTAGGTCTATTAGGTACGACGTTGATATTTAGTTGTTTGTATATAAACTATAAGTACAGTAGTTTGGTACTGATGCCTGACATCCTACATATTATAATTGTCAACTTCCACATCACAATGCTAGAAAGTCACGTCATCGCCCATGTTTGTACATTATTTTAATCAGATTTTTTTAACACATTTCAATTCTGGTCATCGCGTAGGAAAACGTCATCAGGATAATGTAACTTTAACTACATCCGTACCTTTGCTGTCTTAATGCCTTCAATTGCCTCCAACATAGTTTTCTAACGCTTTCCTTTCCTGACAGCTTCAACAGGACCATAACTCCACACGAGTTTCTTGATGTTGTCTGAGGTTTCCCAGGCTACTGTTTTATTGCAAAAACAGCATATGACTTCTCCTGATTTAAACATGCCTTCTTGAGAAAATGCTTTACTCTTTCGTCAATATTTAATTTTGGTGGCATTTTAAAACAAATCTGATAAAACTCTGCCAACTGCAACTATCCAAACCAGACTAAGTCACTCACGAACTCAGACACGCTCTTACATCTTTCGCCCTCTTGGTAGCCAAGTGCTACACCCACCGCACGTTGGCAAGCACATTTAATGATTTTTTGATATCCGTAAATTTGTTAAAATTCTCAAATGCATGTCAAAATTAGTGGATAAAAGATAATTTTACAAAATTTGCGAGTCGAAATCACCAAATAACCACTCTATAATGCATTTTAAGTTGTTCCCCACTATTTAAAACAGTTTTAAGATTTTTCGTGAATTTGCAAGTTGCGAATTTCTCGGGTTTCTACATATGCATGCAAGTCTACGTCCGGCTCATTCAACTTTTTCCAGTCTGGTTGAAAGTTGGTTTCATCATCTGCCACAGCTTCAGTGTGTGCTGTTATCTCCTGACCGATTCCACACTTGCTGAAGCTATTGGCAATTGTTGTTATCTTCTGCCATGATGCTGCAGTGTGGTGGATGGCTTGAAGCAGATTGATTTTCAGTGCAGCATTCTTGTCACCCTTGTGCGAATCCGGCAGGCAAATAGCTTTTTGCACAAGCATTTTTCTGTATTCATGCTTGAAGCACTTGGTAACCCCCATATCTAATGGCAACACACTAGTGCAGTTAGACCGGTAAAAAATCAGATGTGTCTTGAGGATACGCAGCACAATTAACCACAAACAGTATGATTTTTCGGCAGCGAGCACCCATTGCACAGTAAGTGAACACAGAAATGTACTAAAAATTTCAGTTGTCATCCATGCATTTTTATTTGCATGGTACTTTACTGGCAGAGTTTTAATACTTTTATGACACCTAGGTTTTAAAGACTTTCCAATGAGAGTTGGTTTAAGTTTATCACTTTCGTCACTGTTGGCTCACAACAAAACAGTGATGCGCTCCTTTGCGTTTTTTCCACCATGGCAAGTTTTGCCTTTCATGGATAGAGTTCTGTCAGTTAAACAGTTGAAGAATAAGCTGGTTTCATCAGCGTTGTAAATGTCCCATGACTTGTAACCTTCTGTCAGCTCGGATACCTTCTCTAGCCACTGTTTTGAAGTTTCTTCATTCACTGAAGCACTTTCTCCAGAAAACTTCATATATACCAAGCCATTGCGGTCTTGGAACCTCGAAAACCAGCTGTTGGATGCCGTGAAATTTTCTATTTCAAGGCCAAGAGCTATTTGCTTGGCTTTCTCCCCGAGTACAGTGTCACCAACAGGAATCTTCGATGCTCGAATTTGCTGGTACCATGCAAAGAGAACATTCTCCAACTCGCTAAATGTAGATTCCCTAGAAGTTTTGAGTTTCTTAAAATTGTGTTCAAATTTGCTTGCTTTTTGGCGAATATCGTCTTTCCTAAAAATTATTGTGTTCGATGTAGATGGTAGAAGTCAGAGGCGCTTAGACCACATCAACATTTTTTCAACCCGGATTTTTTTCCACTTCCTTAATAATTTTAAGAGGCCTCCTAGTGTTTTGACTTCTTTCTTAGGTCGTGACATTTCATCCACCACATTTAACATAAAATAATTTTAACTAGTTAGTACCACTTTCAACTTAACTGTTAATTTTACCAAGTGAGAATACAACAGAAACAAACGGTAACGGAAACTAACAGCAACGGAACTAATGTTACCAACTCCAATTTCAAAAATCTGCCGAATGTTTAAATAAAATTCACTAAATTTCTGCCAAATGTAGAAAAAGTGGCAAAAACCAAACAAAATTTATTAAAAACAATGATTTAAAATATATACATGCTAAATATAGTTAAATTTAAAGTACAGTAATAAAGTACATAGTTTCATCATAATAATGCTTAATTTTTTTTACTCTATTTTGAAGGACATTTAACACAGTTTTTTAAGTTTGATATGCAAAAATCCGACCTTTTAAAAATATATTTTACTCTGCTATAAATTCTGTTGCCCGCTAAAATGTATATTTGTCCGCTAAATGTTTTTAAATTTCGTCAAATTAAATGGAAAGTCTGCTAAGTTGACAACACTCGCCATCTTGTGTGATAGTTGATATCTCTACATTCTTAAAAACAGTTACCGGCGTAATTTCATCTTAACAGAATTAGTCCATGAAAACATACTGTGGCCCTTTAATGCTTGTAATTTACATGGTTATTTCGTACTNTAATGCTTGTAATTTACATGGTTATTTCGTACTGACCTAAAAATTATTAAGTTTCCTTTGTGGAACCCGAGTAAAGTTCAAATCTGTTCCGTCCATTATTAAGGTTTGGTTCTAGCCCGTACAACATCCATTTACACAAGTGTTTTATTTGCGCAAATTTTAGTGTGCTGACTTGAAACAAAGAAGTGCCTACAATTATTATGTTTTACCTATTTTTTGAGAAGAGTCATTTTAAAAAAATTGTGATTGAATAATTAAAAATAAATTACGTAGTTGTTAACAATTGCAACATTTCACGAGAACTAGTTGTGTACACTAGCATTTGAGGTTAGGGCGTGTGTTTACCTAATCTTGGTGTTACTAAATTTTGGTAATATCAGTTTTAAGATAGTTATTTCTCAGATAAACAATAATTCTGAATGTATTTTGTATTTCAGACAGAATATCTGATCGATGGATGCGGGTAAATTTATGATTTAAGGGTCGTAGCATTCAGGTTTTTTTTTAACATTGTTTATGTAGGATATTTGTTGGGACCATCCAAAAAAAAATTGACTGATAAGGGAAATCAACATAAACTGGAACTCTACAACAAGGTTGTCCTGTATACAGTAAATTTTATTAACAATAGCTATAATTCGTTACTTGTTTCAGTACTGTTGATGTGATTAAATATTTTCAGGAGTGAACTGAAAGAGAGTTGGCCTGTATACATAAACTAGAAGCAGTCAGCCGAAACTAAATATACAGAATAGTTGAATTATGAAAAAGTGACTATGCCAAGAAGAAATGTTGAAAAAACTGCCATTTTTTCATTTAGTAAATCCATTATTTGCACCAATGTATTATACAGTGCAAAAATATTGGTAACGTAATTGTTGATTCTGTTTGGGAATATTTATAATTAGAGCTGTTCCGATACAGATACCAAGTATTGGTATCGGCCGATACTTAACCTTTTTTAAATATATCTGTATCAGGTATGATATTGGGCCAATACATTAGTATCGGTAATAGACAATGAAATCAGGTTATTGCTTTCTTTAGCCACAAAAATTATATGGTGTGGTACGTTTTACAATATTAATCAGCCCTGCCTTTTTTTTATGGAATTTTAAACCAACAAAAAGACCTGGATAAAGGCAAACATCACATATTTTCTATCACGCTACTCATGAATCGCTTACGTCTGTTTACAAATAAATAGCTGGAGTTCATAGATGTATATATCATTGATGCAAGTGGAAAATTTTCATTTCACTGTGCTCTGGGTGGCGATATTGTGAACTACAATCTATACCATTTTGAATATTATTTACGTTTACCTCTTGCGGCTGCACTGAGAACTATTCTGTAACCACCAATGTGTTCTCTAATCTTATGCGTATATCTTTGAATTTTTTTTTTTGTTGCCTGTTAATAATAATAATAATAATAATAATATTATTATTATTAACGTTTGGCATGAAAAACGTAACTACACCAAACTTAAATGTATGCTTTATACTTAAACTACATATTGTGAACTGTTAAAAAATATTTTAAAAACTTTTACTGCACTGCTGGAAATAAATATTGCAGCCTGCAACTGTTGTAAAGTATTTATCTTCCAGATGGCGAGATGCAATAAGATGCGCATAAAAATGAAAATAAATCAGAGGAACTATATATTACTAGCAACGAGCAGGTGAAAAAAGACAGAATTGATAAACGTTGAAAGCCGGCGTATTTAATTACGTCTGTTTGGACTATTGGTAAAACTTAAGTCTGCATCTGTGGTCAATAAATACTCGACACCAGCAGACACGACTGCAAAAAAATACTGAACATCTGACTATCTGAGCATAATCCCGATTGTTTTTTTGTTTATAGTGTTTTTTACGCGTGAAATACATTCTTTTGGCACCCATGAATTGTTGCATACTTGACAGACTTAAGTAAAGCAAAATTCAACCAGTGTGGTAAAATAGTGTCTCGGGGTGGTGAAGATAAAAGCTGTTTTACCGAATCAAATTTAAACAAGCACCTGACACATTGAAACTCACATCAAAATATATTGAAAACTGTGAGCTTAGAAATGAGCAAGAGGGAAGGGCATTGGTATCGGGGTATCAGTATCAGAAAACATGGTATCGGAACAACTCTATTTATAATCAGACTATGGGTAACTTGTGTTACAAAAGTGGGAAACTTAAAAATATGGTCAATTACAAACTGCCAAAAATCAAGTTTTTCCTCAATGAGTAAAACACTGCTGTAAGAAACATTGTTTAATTATCTTGATTTTCTCCACGATTCCTCTGTCCCACTCCCAAACGCCCAACAAACAAAGAAACTTTATACACGCTATCCCAAGCCTATAAATATGTCAATTAAATTCTTTTAGATTACATACATGCATACACACACATTAGAGAAATTAAAAATTGAAAAATTGAAAGGTTTCTCTCTAGCATATGTTGCATAACATTTTCCATTGCACATTAGTAAACATTTTAATATATTTCAGAACAAATAAACTATTTGAAAACTATTTAGATGGAGGCGCAAAGTTTAGCACTGTTTCACCATTCGCGCTAATTCATAACTTCAGACTAACAAAGATCAAAACTATGTAGTTGAAAGCAGGATCCAGGCACGTCACTTCAGCATGTTCTGGTGGTATACGGAAACAGCAAGAGAAACTGATGTTAACAGCGATAAGATGAAAACTTTCCTCCCATACCCCTCATTCATGCTACACGAATACTCAGCAGGCAAAATAGGCATAACCTTGATGTTCCGTAAATATTTCCGGCGAGAAAATCACGTATTTCGGGTTAGTCCCTCCGACTCTTAAGACGATTTTTATTGTATTTTAAAATCAAAACTAACCATCTGCACACCCATAAAGGTTATGAGCAGTTGGTACTGATGTCAAGTCATCAGTAAGTTGAAAAGCAATAACAGTACAACCAATAATTTTGTGCTCTTTCAGTTGCCCAAACAAAATCAATAAAGTAGTGAACACAATAATTCTAGCCTGTGCAAAACAAATACTGCAGTAGTATCGTAACACACTGAACTTTCCATAGCTCCACCAGTGCTTTTCTTTCATGAAATNGTGAACACAATAATTCTAGCCTGTGCAAAACAAATACTGCAGTAGTATCGTAACACACTGTTGTTTCCTGCACATAAATACCTCCTTGTCTTCCCCGGATCCTACGCAGCCCGTCCGGAGTCTTGCAGGTGTCACCTTGGTCAGCTAGAGTGGGTGTCTGGTACCCAGCAAGGCCTGTGGATGGAAGCTCGTAGTTCTGCAGCTGGCCTACAGAGGCCAAGGGCCACATCGGCATTCGAAAATCTATTCAAACAAAAGATGAAATGTAAAAACACATTTTCCAAATGGCGTAAAAATTATATGTTTACGGTGTTCATTTCAAAAGAAACTGATTAAAATTAAACCTGTTCTTATACCACATTCAATACCACTGACTCTCTGTGACACACACGCAACAAGTTTTTCCAGATGCCAACAAAAACTGACTCCGCAGAACTAGAGTTGATAAAAAGTAGAAATGCGTACCTGGTGGCACAGACTGTGTTCTGCTGTCACTCCTATCACTAGGGAACAGCATTTGCTGAAGCACCGCAGGGTGGATCCTCCTCAAGGACAAATCCAGCGGGTTACTGGGGAAACTGGGCATGCTGCCTGCTGCATTCCACCCTCCCCCTGCACTTTGCTTGCCAGACACACTCGGAATGCTTTTCTGCCGCCGGGGCGAGCACATGTGTGGGTTCACATTTTCTGTTCTGGAGCTGTGTCTTAATTTGCGTGCTGCAAAACACAAACATTCCACATACATAACATATGAAATACAGCTGACATACCACTTTCATTTTAAGAACTTATTTAGGAGCTCTTGTTTTGTTTAATTAATGTTGGGGCTTTAGATAGTGTTGATGGTTGCTAGTGTTGGTGTTATGTTTATTAGGTCACTCTGTATTCGCCATGATGGTACGGGTAAAGAATAAAGTAGTTATTCTCGTCTGCACTAGTTTTATTTTAGTAGTGGAACCAACGCTCTTTTGAACAATAAACTTTAAGCATAGCATTGACTATACTCCCGGGAGGAATGATTCATTGCCAACACAACATGTTTATTTGCTATAAAACTGGAAAAAAAAAAAAAAAAAAAAAGTGCAAAGAGTTGGAAAACAAACAGATTCAGATTACATTTTTTATTCAATTATAAAATTATGAATTTTTGAATTTGCATTTATATGGCTTTTACAAACTTAATTGTAAGTCATACAAAGTCTGCATTTCAATTTCAACAAAACTCCCCCAAATGTTAAAACTACTTTCATCCACTACGCCACCTCCCACTACTCATCATGCCTGCTTGGACATTTTTTTACTGATCTCTTAATACTTGTGCTGGACCTAGCTTTAAATTTCCAGCATGTCCAACTTGGGTGTGAATATGGTGATTAGGTGATTATCAGCTCTGTCTCAGGTTGGCTGTACTGAGATGCAGAAAAAAAAAGTTCAGTTCTTTGTTAGACAACATGGCAGTAAGTTGAGTCACGTGCAGCTGCCACCAGTCTGTCATTTACTCACTTCCTCATTGAAATTCCTAGTACAGTCCACTAGAGGAAATTTTAATTGTTTTTAGTGTTCAATGTCACAATATTTTCAGTCATCTGGGTCGGATACTAACCTGTGTCATTTTGTGTATGTTTCGTTGTTGCGTTGGTTGAGATATTTTCATTGGTAAACTTTTGCACAGAACCATATTCTATGTGTGTTCACTGTGTACTAAAGCAAAAATATTTTCAGCATCAAGAAGAGACTTAGTGGATGCTGTAGAAAAAGCGAACAACGAAAGTTCTTGGGGTTTCCTTGTTTCTTTTGGCCTGTTGTGTAACGACCTGCTGATATACCGTCCCGCAAAATTACTTACTTCAACTTTAGGACAACATATATTGGTTCTCAGAGCGTTGTCTTGGCTGTTTTTCCTCTGTACACATGAGTCTTCTGTTGCAGTTGCTGCTCTACCATGATATGTCATGCCTGGCTTTCTGAACTCATTAGTAACTGGTTTGTAACTTGGTGTGCGGGACTCGAGCTTCACCCATGTATAACCTTTAATACTTTCACGCCATCGTCTGCCTTACCCCAGAAATTTTGTGAATGCACGAGTGTCATTGCTCATAAGGCATTTCACTGAGCTAGTTAAAGGCACCATCAGTAAAGCGGAGATTACAGAAAAAAACATGTGTGTTTTCTGAAAGCTGTAATAAATTACTTATAAAATTAATATTAGACTTTCTCCTTTTTTTGACATTACAGTTGTGTTGTTCCTGTGTGTGCATGTGTTTTGGGGTCTTTGTACTCATACTTTGTTCTTATTTTCTCTTTCAAGATTGCTTATTCTATCACCAGAGGTTCACGAAGTCCACACAATCAATTGGGGTGGTAAGTGCAACATGCAAAACCGACAAACTTAATTTTGCAACACATTTTTGGAAATTTTTCACTTTACCCTGTCTTTACAGCAATCCGTTGACTGCATGAACAATATATTGTGGACTTGGAATTTGTGCTGTTTCTTGCACATCTTCATTCTGAAAGGTCTTGAGGGTTTCCATTGGTGCCATATGACTGTGTGCTGTTTCATCAAAATTGTTGAAAACATTCACAACTACCATGTTTTGTTCTACACCAAGAATTTTTTTTTTAGTGTGTTTTGGTGTAGTGACTTTGAAACAGTCATAGTTTCCTTTTCATATCTCTATTTTGCCTTTGTCTCTTTAGTTAGAAGGTTTTGAATGTCGCCACAAGATGACAGAAGCATAAGCGGTGCTTTCACATTTGTCTGGCAGTGCCTCAAGAGCGTCTACAATCTGACTCAGGTTGCCATGAGTGAGCCAGCCAAACACAATTTGTTGCAAACATTCCGGACTTGCCTAAGTCCACCAGAATTTCTATTTCTATGTTAATTTTATCACTGTGCAATTGTCAGCAGATAAGTTGCCAGAAGTCAATGATGCTGAGTTGCAAGATTTAAATGCTGCCAAGCACACAGGACGCATGATAGATTTGAAGAAAAATATTTCTTTGTAATTGAAATTTTGGATGCCCTTGCTTACGAGTCTAAATGCCAGGTTTAAGTCACTGCCAGCACCAAGGTACACCTAGCCAAAATCACTTTGCCTAATTTTTATAACGTGGTTTTCACTCTCGTGTTGCATAATTCTGAAGTGTCTCCTATTGAGAAACTCACCTATTGGAAGGGTGCACTTCGTGGGAAGCCTCTTGGCATGATCCAGTCATTACCCATGTCTGAGCCAGTTTCAATGTTACCTGGAAATTGGTTGCTGAACATTATGAGAGCAGGCAAATTCTTGTTAGTGCGCATGTGGTGGCATTGCTTCAGGTTCCTTCGGCTTCGTCTATAACATTCACCTTGTTACACCAACTGTTGTGTGCCACTGCACTTACGGTCCTTGACATCCCAGTAGAACAGTCTGACTATTGCTGTCCATTATATAAAAGTGTACATGTTAATTTGCTCAACTTCAGAGAGTGACAGCTCATGCTTCTTCGTGAGTTACCTACCCTGACTTAATTTATCTCTTACTTTGAGAAGCACAGTCATATCCAGGAGACAGTGAGTTTGGCAGCTACCACAACCTTTGGGATGCACCCTGCCACGCCCAAACCCATGCCTGCAGTGTCCAATTGGAGACATTCTCATAATCAGTTCGAAAACCAGTTGTCTAAGTGCTTGTTGAATTATACCTAAGTGGAGTGTTGTTTGCGTAAAGGCACTCGCAAGCTTTTGAATTGCTCAGAGTTTGGTGGTGATAATCCTAAGCAGTAGTTTTCAGTCGCAAGGAAAGCAAGTTGTGTCTGAACTGCCTTTCGCCTTCACACCGCTCAAAAGATTGTCCTCTTAGTCAGTGGTGCTCGCCACCACACATTGCTACATTTTGAATGTAAGGAGGCAGAGGGCAGCCATTATTGCAGGCAGAAGTGGGTTCGTCTCAGTTTACTGAATCACCCAGCACAGCTGTCTGCTGTTACACCAGTGCTTTCGACATCATCTCCTGTTGGCCTTTCTCCACAGCCCAGGTACATATCAATGCATCTGGAACACCTTATGTTGCCACAGCCATCCTAGACACCAACAACCAGGCTAAATTCATTTCTGAACACTGCTGCCAAAAACTCATTTTGGCTCAAAAGAAGATGCATCTTCCCATTCAAGGGTTGTCAAATGCAACTGTCAAGGTCACCAAGTAATTTTTGTTCGTTATAACCCTTTGTGAAAGTCCTGAAGTGTAGTTTATTCTTGATGTGTTTGTTCTCCTTCATATGACAACTTCCAAGTGACCAGTTGTCATGTGAGATTCACCATTCTATTGCCCATTTGAAGCTTGCTGATCCAGGATTCAAATATCCCTCGGCCAGTTGATCTCATAGGAGCAGATGTTGTTACTCTGTTCCTAACTGGCTCTAGATTCAATTTTCAGGAGAGTCTTGATGGGCAGTATAGAAGCTGAATCTCCTACTTGTCTTCAGTATCATATGGTATCCCATTATGTATTGTCAGTAAGCCCCCTAAAAGATGTAATGAGGTGGTTTTGGGCCATCGAGATATTCCCACCAGCTAAAAAAATCTGTAGAAGAGGTTCAGTGTGAGAACTTGTTTGTTGATACTAGCAGTCGGGATGCAACTGGTAGGTATGTAGTGTGTGCCCTTCCACTCATCTATGCTGGAGCTGGGTGCATTTTGATAGCAAGCGGTGAACCAGATGCTTCATCTGTAAAGTTACTTCAAGGGGACCCATCACAAACTGATGTATTCTGACTCATGAGAGACTATGTTGTAGTGAGCATATGGAGAAGACTGCAGTTTCAGAATTGTTGTCCTTTCCTATCTATTATACATGATGTGCACAAAGTTTGTAAATCAAACTGCCTCTAGATTTACTACTTTTTCTTGGAGACCCCATACACCAAAAAAAATTGTACAAGAAACTATGAGGCATATCCAGAAAGTAAGAGTACTCAATTTTTTGTATTAAAAAAAAATTATTTAAACAAAATTACAGGATATTGTAGGTATATATGTTACTTATTTTACCAAGTAGTCGCCTTCCCGTTCTATGCAGGTTGTAAATCGTGGCACAAGCTTTTTGATGCCCTCCTCGTAGAGCTCTCCCGCCATCTCCTTCGTCCACTTCAAGACCTCTTGTTTCACCTCCTCATCGGTTAGACATTTTTTCCACCCATGTGAGTCTTCAGGAAGGTGAAAAGATGAAAATCTGAAGGTGCCAAGTCAGGGGAGTATGCAGGGTGGTTCAAAATGTCCCAACCAAGCGAGTTCAAAAGTGCCTTGGTGGCGTTGGCCGTGTGCGGGCGGGCGTTGTCTTGCAACAAACACACTCCCTTCGTCAACATTCCCCTCCGTTTGTTTTGAATTGCTCCCTTGAGCTTTTGTAGGGTCTCACAGTATTGTTCTGCAGAAATCGTCTCCCCACGAGGCAAAAAATCTATCAAAATGATCCCTTTTTGGTCCCAAAACACGGTTGCCATGATTTTTTTTTGGCCGAAATTGAGGTTTTGAATTTTTTGGCAGATGGGGAACCAGTGTGCCACCACTGTGATGACTGTCTTCGTCACAATGGAGCTCAGAAAATCCTCACCTTCCAATTCAAATCGCTCAAGGAACTCGCCAGCGCTAGCGACCTGATTCAATTTGTGCTGCTCTGTCAGTTGGTTTGGGACCCATTTTGAGCACAATTTTTGATATCCCAGCGTTTCTGTAATTATTTTGTGTAACAAAGATCTGGAAATTTGTAGAAACATCGCAGACATTTCTTCCCCTGTCAATCGGCGGTCTTCACGAACAGTTTCCTCGATTTTTTTCACCAACTCATCAGTCACAATTGAAGGTCTTCCACTCATTTCCTCGTCATAAATATTCATTCTTTCTTCATTAAACTCACGACACCACTTAAACACGTTTGTTCAGTTCATAGCACCTTCGCCATAAACAGTTTTGATCGGTGCAAAAATTTCAGTCAGCGTTTTTCTTTCCGTGAGAAGGACCCTTATGACAGCGCACACCTCGCACTTGGCGGGATTTCTGATTGACATATTTCACAGAAACGGACACTACAAGGCGAGTTTTGCTACTGACGAGGGTCNCCCCCCACTTCCACTCAGTGTTGCCAACTGTTGACAAAAAATTCCCACACCACGACAGCCCAACAGTACTCTTACTTTATGGACACTCCTCATATTATGTACAATAAAAGTCATGTAGCTTATCTGTGAACATTTCGGTTGTATGTAAAACTGGTTTCACGATACAAAGACACAACGCAGCACAACATGTCCAACGCCAAAATTCAATGAGGTTTCACTATCAAGCGACACTTGGTCGGCGACTACGGTCATCTCAGACCATAGTGACATATTTTAGAGGGAATGTTACTACCGTTGAGAAGAGTGCACTCACACATACCCAGGGTAAAAGTTCATTCAAAACTTAAAAAGCACAGACTATAAAACAGATAAAACCAACACTTTATAATTATATCTTCAATAATAAATGGTCCAACTAATTCAAGTTTACTTTTGTTGTACAGTCTTTTACTTGTGTGATACTGTATTTCCCGCTTTTTTCTTTTGTACAAAAGTGCGTATGTAATGCTTTTTCTTATGTCCTCCGAAGCCAACAAAAGCAATGTCTGCAAAGTATTTATCGCAGTTGGCTGGCGGCAGCCAGCTGGAATCACTGACTACAGCTAATCATATCACATTGCATCACACTATTGTGAAACCAATATGTAATTCTTATAAACCTGCTGTTTCAAGTAACACACACAGAGATGGGCTTGTAAATATAAACAGTTTTAACCAGGGAAAAAACATTGATTATGAAGGTCATCTCTGCTTGAAGTAAAAAGGTTTGAAAGATATTTTCACTCAATTATGCTATGGTAGGTAAATAAATGACCAATATTTAAAATAAAATAAAGCTGTTAAAATAAGAGCAAAACTGCCTACCACTACAGTAAACAAACAATCACAATATTAATTTCCTGCCATTCTGAAAACAAGCATTCGGGTGAAAACTGTGGCACACAGGCAATGTACTTTTCTATTACATTATACTATACCCAAGCGTAATTTAACAGCTTGTGAGGAAGTGTTGATTTTAGACCACATAAAAACTGTTTACTGTGCAAAATGGGAACCAAGGCATTTTTAGACTTTGTAGGAATTGCGATCATGTGTGCAAAGAGACCCCAAGAGCACTCAAATTTGAGTGTTTGGAGACGACTATGCCGATTACGAGTATTGCAGCCACAGCCAGGACCTTAATGATGCCAAGATACCATTGAGTTCATTTCCAATGGGAACTGTTAAGACTACTTATTCAGCCTTTTAATCCATTTGATCTAGCAATGCATGTAACATATTGACCTGAAACTATTAATTTCTTTGGACTAGATGGTAAAAAGGTTCCGTTCCCTCAGTGGTATGAGTGGTAAGAGGATAGTGACTACCCAAGGTTGCTTGGCATAATAGAAGCCAAGATAGCAATTTTCATTTGTGATACAGTCTGGATATTCAAAATATTGTACTGACTTAATAATAAAATTTCTAACTATTTGATATTTTGAGTACATTGTGATTATTAGTCAGTATCAGAACTTTAACCCAGTCTGCACTCATAATGACTGTTAGTATTTAATTTTATTTATTTTCCCTTCTTAATGAAATATTTTACTGAAGGTGGTAACTAAACATATTGGTATTTTCAATTTAGCATCATTTATGTAACATGCAGCATCTTCCAAGTAAACTATTTTATTCATACTGAAAATTCATTCCTGTCTAATAATTATATCTGTGACAAATACTAATCCTAACCATTGTTCCAGAGCAGTGCAATGTAGTGGAATGGCTTGCATGCATAATTATTTTTAAAATGAGCTCTTGTAATTGTGAGAATTTTTTTTTGGTATTTTTTACAGTGTTTTTTTTAGGTAAACTTATCAGCATCCCAATTAATAAATATGCACATTAATTTAGAACTATAGTTAATAGCACCCAGCAAACTTACATGGAATTAAATATTTCAATACAATTCATTTTAAATACACATTCATAAAACTGAATTAAAAAATAAGAGCGAGTAAATAACAAAATTTGTTAACAGTTTACACATGTTGTGCCAGTGACAATTAACCCCACTACAGACATCTCATTAACACTATTTCTACCAATGGTCAGTGCAGCCGGCAACGGAAGAATAGGCAAGGGTATTTCCTACACTAACCCTACTTCCCTGAGCACATGCAGGACCGGATAAACCGACCGCCCACCACCACCGCCCTCCCCTTTCATGCCGCTGCAGCAAATTGTGGACGGCCTTCCTAGTCGAGATCTCTGAACATCCCTGGCCCATCACAGCACCTATGTATAGCACTACGGCCCCAAAAAGCCCAGTTTTTCTCCAGCGACCTTCAAACTCCGGAGCTCTCTCTTTCTCTTTAAACAGCCGGGAATCATTCACCTAGAGATTCCAGCAGTAGCAAAACTGAGTGGGCTCACACTCAAAAGTGTTTTGCCACCATGCTTGCAACACTGGCCTAGTATACACCGCGCTATGTATTAGATAGCAATATAAAGCATGTTATCAAGTACGTTTGTGCACAAACTAAATACTCAAGCTGTGGATGTCAAGCGCTTTGTGTCCAGGGCAATAAAATTGTCTATACAATAACTGTGTGTACGTTATCGGTAATAGGAGTGCATTTCAGATTCCTTTACAATTATTGTTTATAGCTTTTCTCACCGACAATTTTGCTAACCTATTACCGCAACCAGCCATACCAGGTGGTACCAGAGGATACAGTAGGTTTCCAAGGCAGTGACGGATGGGAGTGATTGATAGTACCATAAAAGGGGGAGGGGGAAGGTAGTAGGGGGATCACTTCTGCATCAGGTGCCTGGTGCAGTGGTTGTGCTAGCTGTCATCTGACCACCAGTCTATCGGAAAGTGCTCATGAGCATGATACCCAGCTGCCAACACTCTTAAAGGGGAACCAGGAGTAACGCCTCTACTCAACAACATCTGTTCGATCCACCACATCTCATTCTGCTGAGGACAGAAGGTTGGAGGATGAGAGCTCATGGTCCAAAGGCCCACACCCAAAGTAGGGAGAATATCTAACTCAAATCACCAATCTCCCTTTGATCCACAGAAACACTATCTGTCGGGAACAGAAAATTGGAGGCAGGGAGAAAATGTATTCAGGATATGAAAAAAAAACCCAAACCACTTGGGATTTATTTAAAAAAACTTATGTTTTTCTAGTTTTCCCCATGTATTTAAAAAAACTGGCTAAATATAAACCTATATATTCTAAATTATATATATTTTACATGAATTAAATACATTGTTAAACAAATATTAGAATTTTTTTTTAATTTCTGCTAAATATTTTGTGAAGGAAAAAAACTTGTAGCAATTTATGTAATGTAGCTAGTATAATACACAACATATAAACTTTGTTCTATTATAACAATTGATATAAAAAATATGCAGTTTATAACAATTAAATCGGGACACTTGGTTAATTTTTTTTTTACGAGGAATTATAATAGCTTATCAGTATTTGAAGTTATGGCCGTGTTAGAATGTTTGTGTGTCATTTGTTTGCTTTTTCTAAAATCTCAGTTTAGGTTGAGTCCGCAATCTGAGATAAAAAGGTTTTACCAATTTCGTAGACTNTAAATCGGGACACTTGGTTAATTTTTTTTTTACGAGGAATTATAATAGCTTATCAGTATTTGAAGTTATGGCCGTGAGAGAATGTTTGTGTGTCATTTGTTTGCTTTTTCTAAAATCTCAGTTTAGGTTGAGTCCGCAATCTGAGATAAAAAGGTTTTACCAATTTCGTAGACTTTTTTCCTTCGAGAATGTTTTAGATATTCTATTATTTTACTACGACGCAGTTCGACATGGCGTAGGGAAGTGGTTGCGACAGGGGTCGCAAGGTATTCCGAAGGGATTCCGTACCACGCTCATGTCCTTATTTAGTCTATTTGGCACCCTGGTGCGAGGAATGGAGGTAGAGAGCGTGGCGACTATTCCAAAGCACCTGCCGCCTGCTGACAGTCGCAATCAGCCCTTTAAGAAGACATTGAGTGTGGCAAATTTTACCCACACCGGCAAGCGCACACAACCTTTACTTCTTTTTTATTTAACTTCAATTTTCAGACAAACTTTTCCTACTAAATTATTTCCGCCAGCGTGAGAGGTCGCTAGGATGCCAGGAGGGAATTGACGTCCCTCCTGCCTTCGTAATTTTCTCTCTCAATTAGAGTTTTCAGTGACTCGTGAGTAATAAATTAACTACTGCGGCACTATTCTTTGTTTGTCTGTCTCGTTAAGCTGACTGTTTGTGACTCTGCATTAATGGAAGATTGTAAACTGTTTACGTATAATTTGAAATAAAAATACGGAAAGAAATAAACCAAGACTTGAATTATTTTATTTTTAATATGGCATCTTTATGAAAGTTTTATGTCTCTACAGAGTGAGTAAAACGGAGCTGTAATTTCATGTCACCGATTCTGACGTCTGCAATATTACGTGTTTTTTCTATTGTCAAATATCACCATAACCTACAATTGTATTGTTTTTTTTTTAAAAACTACCATCATAAGTTGTGTAAATAGAATAATTGTGGATACAAACAAGACATTTATTGTTTTTTTACTGATTTCTTTTTACTGAGGATTACAAGTATAAATAATTAAGAATGTACTAAAGAGGAAGGGAGAGGAACAGTAGTTCTTCCCTATAGAAAGAAAATGTATTCCTCATCACTCCAACACATCAGCCAAAAAAAGCAAGGTATTAAAATTTATGCTTTAATAATTACACATGCCCGAAATTCATACTACATCAGTCACATTCTCACAGATATCGGCAAGTGTAGTCACCTTTTTTAACTTGGTCATATTTGAATGGTATTCCAGTAAGACAATACTGTCAGTTGCATGCAATAGGTAGACAAAATTAACACTGTACATTAATAATTAAGTCAATCTGAACTTCTGACTATGGAAGATTTACTCGTAAATGATGTAATGCCGCACATCAAGGTATTGATGGCTGGAAATTACCACTAGACTAGCTCAGTGGCAGCAACTAGAAACTTTAAAAAAAAAAGGCGCCGATTAAATATTAAATAAAGTAGTCAAGTTCCGGTTTATTATTCTTTACTGTAATTTAGTATCCAAGATGCAACAGTTCACATACAGAGCTCAGGTGTGACGAGTACGAACAGGTTTCACCGGTTCACAGAGAAGTAGAGAGCAGTGTCAGAGTCGTCATTTGAGTGTTCTTTACGTCTCTAAAAGTTGCCTTGCCAAAATATTAATAATTAGAGACCTCCCACACCGGCCTAGAAATCAAACGAGCAGGGTTAAGTTGCCAGTGTGGAGGTTATGCGCCATGCCCAACGCTGCCTCGGCAAGTAGCTACTGAGTGTCTACTGCTTCAAGAGTCTTGAGGGTCTACTGCCTTGAATGGCGACAGGCACAAGAGTGTTTGTCGCGTGCCTATCACCCCCCCCCCTCCTCAGATAAGGGCCTGGCATGGGGTGCCACGCACGCTATCCAAATTGAGTAGCCCACTTAACTGCGTCGTCAAGATAATCGAACTACTGTCGACGCAGTCTGAAAGTTTCTAATCTAATATTGACGCTTAACAAAAAACTACGACTTTCAAAACAGCAAACGTATGCCCGATAACGTTATACCACGATAAACAAACCACCACGGCTTAAATTTTGAATGTCTATAAAATATTACAAAACACCATTAAACGAAAGAAAATGAACATCTTATCCCGAAAATTTATAATACTGCATCATTACAATGATAAGACTAACTAGTTTTGTTCCTTTATCAACTCCTAAACGATTGCATAACTTGCTCCAAACCAATCTAAATGTATAAAAGTAAATCTCACTTGCAGCAAAAGATTTTGGCACTGAATTCAAGCAAAAAAAAAAAAATTTATAAAAAAATAAAAAAATTACATAACTCAAAGGATTTCTTTTATTCTTTTTTGCCATAATCAACCACCATTTTTGCAAGAAAAACTATTGCGCAGCATTTGCATGCATCATATAAGCAGGATGATAGTAAGGATCACTATCTTTAAGGCCATGACACCAGGGAGGAATTCAGGATGGTGTTCAGTTTACCACATTTCTGCGAAGTGTTCTTGTTCTTCACTTAAATGTTGCCCTCTAAATTTTGGGTCCATAAGGTTTGCGAGGATATGTGGTGGTTGGATTGCCTGTTGAAATCTTTTCTCAAAGTGGTGGTGGTAAGACTCCAGAACGTCAGAAGAGAGTAGGTTGAGCCATATTTTCACTGCCTCTGCAATACACGTTTCTTTCTGAAGCTTATCCAGTGCATTTGCAACTTCATACATGTAACCGTTTCTCGAGATACACTGCTTCATGGTAAATTCCCAGGTTCATGGGCATATTCAAGGGTGATTTTCATGTACCTGTGGTAATTTGTCACAAATGATTTTACACAGTCAGCGTGAGTATTCCATCATGTCATTTGGCAACTGTGGTGTATCACACAATTTAAAAAAGCTAGTTTTTTTTGTTTTTTCAAAGGTCCATGTATTCAACAAAGGTAAAAATAACAGAATGGTACAACTTGTGCCCTTAAGCTATTCTTCAAAATTATCCTTCATAAAAAAACTCTNCACAATTTAAAAAAGCTAGTTTTTTTTGTTTTTTCAAAGGTCCATGTATTCAACAAAGGTAAAAATAACAGAATGGGACAACTTGTGCCCTTAAGCTATTCTTCAAAATTATCCTTCATAAAAAAACTCTTTTATTTTGTCCCCCACAACTTTTTTTGGCTTTGAAAAAAGCAAATTTTCATTTTTCCCAAGTTGGAGAATATTTTTTTCTAGGAAGGAAGTCTTCAAACCAGATAACTTTGATGTTGCACACTATTCTACATGTAAACACTAATACACAAAAGATCAGATCTCTAAATGCAACTTTGATGTTGCACACTATTCTACATGTAAACACTAATACACAAAAGATCAGATCTCTAAATGCAACTTTGATGTTGCACACTATTCTACATGTAAACACTAATACACAAAAGATCAGATCTCTAAATGCAACTTTGATGTTGCACACTATTCTACATGTAAACACTAATACACAAAAGATCAGATCTCTAAATGCAACTTTGGTGAAGAGGGTGAGGCATAAATTGGGGTAAAATAGTTATTTTAATGTTGAATGCAGATTGCCACCATCTAGAAAATAAAATTGTTTATAATATAAATATACAGTCTGATAGTATCTTATGTAAGCTTTTAAATTACACTAAAAATTCCACAATAGAATACTTATCACAAAATCTGTGAGATTTTCTTGCAGTGTGTTAAGTTACTACAACAGTTTAGTAGAGGGTATTAAACTATTCTCATTTCCCCACAAAAACTATTTGGTGAGGTTAATTACAACAAATACTTTTGGTTACCACATAATTATATTTCAAATGTATTTATATCAATGAAATGTCCACTAAATGAGAGGATTTAACATTGGTGAGCTGTGAACTTTGGCGATTCACTAGCAGAAATTTCCACTAAATGTAATGTGTAACATAAAACATTATGACACAACTATGATTAGTTGTATTTACAGTGAAATTTTATATTACATCACACATTTTACAAAATGTTTAACCTATAAAAATAGGTCACTAATTGTGCATGTTATTACAATGTTAATATAGAAACATGCTCGTTTAAGTTGGACTGTACATATTCCACAATTTAATTTTACAATAGTTTATTACCTCAAAGAGCATCAAATTAATATTAAATAACATATATATATATTGGGGATGGGTCGAATAAAAAAAACAGTTGATTCCAGTTCCGGTGCCGATTCTACAATTTAAATATTGGTTCCAGTATTTGGTTCTATTTTGAATACTTGCCTTTTGCTTGCAACTTTATTAAACCAATGCAGGTAAAATTCATTAAATGTTTTATTTAACCTATGGAAGAATTGAATAACAAAGTGTGAAGATAAGTTTTAGTGTATACTGAAAAAACTTTGTGTATTAAATTTATTTAAGGTAAGTAAATATGTAAAAAAAATGATAATTTTTTTACGTTAATATGTGGTGATTGTGATATGTTTGGAAAATACTTAAATTAAATAACTCTTAGTCCTAAAACNTTTACGTTAATATGTGGTGATTGTGATATGTTTGGAAAATACTTAAATTAAATAACTCTTAGTCCTAAAACCAAAGCATTGTGGCATGCTGCACGATAAATGTAACCTACAAAGGTTCGTTAAAAGAATGTCAACAGCTGTGGGGGCAGCAGGATTCCTTATCTTTTTTTACTTCTTTTATGGTAACTGGGCAGCNTTAAAAGAATGTCAACAGCTGTGGGGGCAGCAGGATTCCTTATCTTTTTTTACTTCTTTTATGGTAACTGGGCAGCCCCTTTTTTTTTTTGCATCTTTTATGTAGTGATGCTGTGGTTTTTTTTGTCGTGCTTCTCATGTGACACCTTTAAAAAAAAGTCTCTTCTTCCTCTCTTATGGTCCATACCATATAAGAAGGCCACTTTCTGACAGTTAGTGAGTGGCAACTTGTATACGAAACAAAGCACACGTAACATAAGAATTATCAACTTTAAAAAATATGCTATCTGTTGTCCATAAAAAGAATTACTCAAAACTTCGCCGTGACGTGCTGCGCGCTATCTATTGGATATTCTGCGAGCTATTACCAGCCAGAAATGAACCTCTTTCCTACGCGATATATAACGAATTTACAAACATATGCCAATAGTTATATTTTTCCACGAGCTCTGCATAATTTTTAAAGTAACATATATTTCATGTACAATGATTTGGAGTACAAGTCATTTATATTCGGCCGGTAATCGTTCGTCTACGTAAATTATACGCCATATTGTTCTCTCGAAACCCATCTCCTTGTTTGCATAGAAAGTGAGACACGCGTGAATAGTTTTTAACAGACCGTCTCGCAAATGTTAACCCAAATTCACTATCTCGGACAAATTAAAAAAGAGTTATCAAATATCTAATTATTTGCAACATCTTATATTTTTACTTTTATAACCTACTTATATTTTTAGACAGATGTCAGTCTTAAAATATCTTATAATTTGTTTAGCATTACAGTACAATGGCAAGTGGATTAGCTGACAGCATGTTGATAAAAAATACAGCCCCGATGTGACGGACCAGCTGATGGTGGAAGGGTACATAGTCAGATGTAAACAGTGGTGCTACTTTTGCCAAGCTGTCAAAAAGTGGCCTTCTTATATGGTACAGAATATACTCTGGTCCTCTGCCATCCTTTCAAACAAAGAACGCTTGGAGGAATGTATCAATCCGCTAGCAGTGTTGTTTACCAGGGAGGGCTGAGAGATAAAGAGAGAGAGAGAAGGGAGAGGAGTGTTGATGTAAGAGCGAGAGATGAGATAACAGACTGTTCCCATACACTTCCCTCCAAACATCCCGGGCCAATTTACAACTACCACTCCTTAATTGGTTTTCCATGTATAGCACGCACCCCTGAAATTTTTTGTTTTATGTTGAGGGAAAAAAGGGCACGCTATACATGAGTAAATACCCTAGTTATTTTTGTAACAACAGAGTTTTGCCATTGCTGTGTAGAACCAAGAACGGAGTAATTTTTGTTAATCTAAAACCGGTTCAGAGTCAAACCTCAAGAACCGGTATAAATTGCAACGGAAGAACCGAACCGACCAATCCCTAGTATGTATGTATATACAAATATAATTTTTTTTTTTACTCCTCCGTGATATGTGGCTAGATGTTAGCACAATTTTATTTTTAGGTATAATATGAAACTAAAACCACAATAAACACTAGATAAGTATATTTAACACAAAAAAAAATTATAGTGTGGATTTTTTTTTAAGTCTCCTTTTTGCAGTCAGTATACAGTTTTCTGTGTTCATGAACACAACGTAAAAGGTACTGCTTCTGTTCTTCCTTTGCTGTGATTTTTTCATGAAATTCTTGTATAAGTTTGACAGCTCTTTCAGCTATATCATTGACTGCCTTCACAGAAAAAAACTTTTCTTTTCGCTTCCGCAAAAGCGGCATTTTATTCCCATGACGTAACGCTTTCTTAACGAAAACTGCTTTCAATCTTTAATCGTGAAAACAGATTCATGCTTTTTACAGACACAAACCCATCCATAGTTTTTTTTGTAACAAATAGAAGATAAAATAGTATCAATAATAGAATATCAATCAGATAAAATAGAACAGAAAACAGCTGATTCTACGTACCATACAAAGAGCTCAATATTTCTTCCTTCGATGGAAGATATCTTTTTTGAAAATCGAATAAACTTTCCCTTCATAAATTAGCAACAATTAGCACCTTGGTTTCTTCATCGACAGAATCATCAAAGAGTGATAATATAGCTATTTACTCACATAAATACCACAAGTGTTGGCAAAAGTTGCTCAAAACTGCTTGGGAAATTACTTTATCAAAGTTTTTGTAACCTTTCAAAGTTTTCAAAAAGCACAAATCTTGACGAGGTGCTTTTACTGCCAAACTACATTCAAGCCAGGGCTTCATATAAACTGTTACAATAAATCAGCAAACGTCTTTCAGTGCTTGTTTTTTCTTTGTGCTTATTTTGAATTGAGACTGCAAAAAACATATTTTTCAAACAGTAAAAAGCTCTTGCCATCCACCGTGCTTGATGCATTGCAACAAGTAGTTTTATTTTCAGTTTTTTTTATCTCCTCCCAAAAATATGATGGACAACTCTATTAGCTCACGGTAGTCATTTCTCGCAATAGTTGTTTGCAATTCATAGTTATAAAACATTACTAATAGATCAATTTCCTCCTCACTGAAATGAGCATATTTGTATGATAGTGAAATCAATGTTTTTCCAATTATCTCTGAACTTTTTAAATAGCGGAATATCGAGGCTGTAAGTAACTTGGTGTATTTTAGCTTCAAACAAACTTTTTAGGACTAGTTTATAAAAATGATGGCGATAAGCGAACAGTAACAGCTCTCTTTCAAGTTTTTGTTATAACAGAACGCAAGCTACATTTAAGCGACCAATATTAGACGCTGTGATGTCAGAGCACTTTATTTGCACCTGGTCATCAAGGTTCCAATTATGAAGTGCGTACAAAACTGCCTCGACTGGGGCTTTTCCAGTAGAACTATCCAGTTTTGGCACAGCAAGAAGTTGTTCCTTTTCTTCGCATGAAATCAGGACTGGAAGTCGCTCTTCTTTAGAACTCCTGAAATTAATTTGAAAATAATTTGTCATCTCAATGAACGGTGACTACATCTGGCACACCATCTTGAAAATCAGTCTTTATAGTTTCAGCTTTTGCCTACCTCATCTGAGACTGAATCCTTTGAATTGATGATTTGTTAATTGGATATTCATTGATGCTGAGACCTAGCGCTTCCACTGTAGCCTGAAAAATATAGACGAGTCCCTTAATGCTCAGCTAGCATCTGTCCA
This sequence comes from Clitarchus hookeri, assembly GCA_002778355.1. Taxonomy (NCBI): domain Eukaryota; kingdom Metazoa; phylum Arthropoda; class Insecta; order Phasmatodea; family Phasmatidae; genus Clitarchus; species Clitarchus hookeri. Next base: position 244,451 of record NQII01000767.1, read on the forward strand.
AAGAGGCTATCAGTTTCAGTAAGACAAAATCCTTTCTTCCTCTTTTTTAATTTTCATCATTTATTTTTTACACATTTCTCTTAAAATTTTAAATATCTGCAAAATGGCTGTGCCTGATATGTTTACAGCATTTACTGGCCATGATATGTTTACATTAATTACTGGTCAGTAACACCAGAAAATGTTAACATTTCATTCTATCATAACAAGCAAGTTAAGTAAGTACCTTAGAACTTTTTCAACCTGCTATTATTAGTTAAATTGTCAGCAAAACAACTGATTAGCCTGTAAACAAGCATTACACTAAGTTTTGAGTTACTATGGTCTCAGACATTTCCCATGAATGGCCACATCTGCCTGAAGTTTTACTAATGTTGCTAAGCAAACCTAACATATCGTGGGGAACATTACTAACCTTGACAAATATGACTCAAGCAACAAACCCAAAAATCAACCATATTTGGCCAACTTAAGTGGTTTATGAGCAACTGCACATGTATAGTTCTAAATAAATATTAAAGTAAACTACAATTTACTGAATAAGAATATGAAAATACAATTTCTAGATTTCAATGAGCCATAGATAATTTAACCAGGACTGCCACAATCACCAGTTCAAGACCTTTTATATGAGTGAAGTGGAGCCAAAGAAGTTACAAAGGTAGATCGCCACAAAACCTATTTACCCAAAAATTCCACATTATGCTGAACTGTGAACCATACAATTTTCGGTTATTCTCAGAATAAGGTAGCATCAACAACTGCACCAATTCCAC
>NQII01000767.1:245253-267848 GCA_002778355.1 Clitarchus hookeri
AAACCGTGCCCAAAGACACTACAATGGCCAGTTGTACACGTAGCTCACCTCAGCACAAAATTGTGCCCAGGCTCTCTACCTCAGCCACAGTCCTCCTAAGGACTCTCCAAGACTTGCCAGCCTCCTTCCAGTTCAACCAACGCCTTCCCCACTGCAGCAGCCGAAGAGTCGTCGCTACCCCCGACACTTGCCGTCGCATCAGACACTTGCACCACACGAGGTGCCCCGGATTCCTTCAGGACCACAAACCACAATTAGGGTTCAGTTGTTTTCACAACTACTTAATTGTCGCTCTCCTCCACTCTTCGAGCCAGGCTCAAGCCGACAGGCCCCTTCATGTCTTGCTCTTGTACATAGTCCGTTAAACATCTAGTGTGTGTAGAGGTAGGAGATAGTACGGGCACCGTGTTTCTATTCTCAAGGGAATAAAATACGTAATCTGGCCAACTTCTATCCTTCCTTGATCTGTAGTGAACGTATGCCTTTTCCCTAACCTGACAAGAGTCACCGTCGAAGGGAGCTGCAGGGGACCACAAATTAGCAACAGTTTCAGACACAGTAGGACTGCGGGCAGCCCCTAACCAGGACTGCACATACATCACATACAGGACAAGTTTGACGGCCAACCTTACTGTGGACCCGGTACGTAAAGGTACCTGGTGCGCAAGTACGGTAGAGCCCCAACCACCACAAAGAGACACGACGAAGCATCTGGGATTAAGTCGGCTAACCCATTCCCTCCAGAACGTTTTAACTCGCCAGAGGGGGTGCTAGACCTGACGAGGCTCGACCCAAGTACTTCTGGAGTGCGCTTTAGCTAGGAGTTTGTTGCCTGCCGCACTCTACAGGATGAACATTAGCACCTTTCCTGTCCATGATGTTCGCTCACCGACGAGGGAGCAAGAGGGACGCCTGGAGGACAGCTGCTATCCTTGCTTTTGCCACCCCCTAAGTAACTAACATACACCAGCCCTCAACTGCAAGTCCCCACAGGAGAGAACACAAGCTGCTCAACAATTAGTGGAGCCTCACTCCTCTACCCACCCTTCCAACCTATTTGGCCTCCCGGTTGGGGTTCCCGGAGCTGCTCACCCTGCTGTCTAACTGCTCCACCAGGGGTACATTCTCCCCTTGGAAATGGTCCTGTTCAACCTGGAGGATACCAGCGAGTCACCAGCACCTACTGACCACGTGCCAGCTAGTCAACCGGCACCCCGGTCACCTGCAGGCACCAGGAGTGCCCAAGTCAACCAACCAGGGCTCGCAACTGTCAAAAGGAAGAGACACCCGTGGTAAGCTAGCCCAAACCCTTGTGTCAAATGCCCGGAGGAATCACCTCGCCCTCGTGGATTTTGTTTCAAGTAGGCGCCCGACGCATCCTACATTATATAAGGGACCAGTGCGAGGCCGACGGGTCATACTACAGACTCCTCCGCAGTAGTGTCTGCCCCCAACCTTCGCAACTGACCTGGCGCAGAATTAAAAACACCACGTTCTTGACATGCCTTCCCTCCCCCTAGGCAGTCATGCGTCAACGTGGTTATAGCAAAAAATTAACAGGTGGGACTAGCAATCTAGTATATTATTGTAGCTTTAATACTGGACTGAAGTTGTCAGTCTTTCAGTACATGCCTTTGGATTCATAGTGTGTTTACACACACAGTTTTCCTCAGTGAAAGAACAGCTGTGGGAAGGATACATTGTGGCTGCACTACTTTTTGAGAACTGTCATAATTTACTGAAGTTATATGAAACAGAGAATAATGAGTATTTTATACTGATGGGCTTATTTTTAAAACTTTACAACATGGGCTCCATGAAATTATGGCACAGTCAGTCATTTTGGTAAATGTAATTACAAAGAAATTTTGTTTAAAAGTAAGGATAAAACTAATTTCCAAAATATTAAAACGGCAAAACACAGTAATGTATGGTTTGCAAATACACACTGATTACTTATTATGGAAGTTTCCTTTAAGAAATCACACCACCTAATAACACTGCAGGAAGTTTATTTAAAAGACGTTAATCTCATGAAATAAATTATTTTGGTAAAAAATCCTCTGAATTTTCCTGCAAAAAGCATGTGAAAATGTACTCAGTAAAACGTGCCACTCAAAATAAATAAATATTTTTAGTGACAAGGAAGGCATGAAGTTTACGCTTCTGGGGTATAATTTTATTCAGAATATGTACCTGTTCATCAATATTTCAAACAGCAATCATTTGGATTTCAAGCGGGAAAATTTTTTAATGCTAATTTCTCGTGGGGGGAATAAACATATGTTGACACTTAACTTTTGACTTTTGTAGGGCTTAAATTTTATCAGTTTAGATTTTTATGAGGATATTGATTTTAGTAGGTCATGCTCATATGCTATGAGATGAGATACCAAAACACATATACTGCTTCCCATTTAAACATTCACAATTTAATTTACAAAAGAATTCAAGATAGTGCTGCATGTCAACACTTTTAATCTAGGTAGACACACAAAATTCAATGGTATTGTGAGAGCCATTGATTTAAACAAAATGTGTGTTAGATTGTAAATGGTTAAACACTCAATACTGTTACGTAAAGCCCGCGTATGGACATTAAATTAATCCTATTTCGGAAGACACGAGGCAAAAATATTTGTTGTACTGAATATTAACAAATTTTTTATGCTAAAGTGAAATATCTTTACATATGGTATTTGGGCGGGAATTGAAGATTGTATATTAAAGTGAAAGATATATTAAAGTTAAATGTGTTGTAACGGAATTTTACTGTATGCAGTTTTCAAACTCACCAGATTTAGCCGGTGACATTTCCCTTTCATTCCTTTCCTGTGCGCGTCTTGGGCTGCCCACAGATATTTTACGGCCAAAAACATCTTCCCCATCCATTCTTTTCTGAGCCCTAAAAGAAAACACAAAATATTGTATAGTTTCACAATATTCATTTGGTGGCTTCATGAATTTTTAGAACTTTGCTAATCTTGAATGTCAATTTTAAGCTAAATTAATTACACATACTTGCTAATCTTCAAATAAACAATGTTAAAACTTTTAAAGTTTAAAACCAAAAAAACAAAAACCGCAATAGTAATGATGAAAAATTCATGTGAACGTGTCACAGTTGCTTTCGACTAACCTACACAATAACACAGCAGACTGCAAGCATAACTCAAACCCAAATATTTCAAGTTTTTAATTTAAAAAATGGTAATTATTCAGAGTAGCAGCTTTTCTGCATATAAAAGAAAAAAATCCCGGAAAGTGGTATATTTCTACTCTACTAATTACACAGAACACGAATTTACTAGGGGCATTAATGTATTAGCACTACAAACCACAAATACAACTCTGGGGAGGACTATGAAGATCAGGGAAATTGTGGGGTAAAATCACTAAAAAATACACCCACAAAAAATACAAAAACACCTCAATTTAACATTTATAGACCACCGTATGTTAGTTGCAGTTTAGATGAGAGGCAGTGCGGTTTGTGGTGTGTTGTGCAAGTCTGAATCTGACCGTGCGAAGGTTTGTGATTTACAAATGGAGGGTGCAAGAATGAGTGCTTCCGTGCGTAATATCCGGCTATGTGGCGGGTGTTACTTGGACGTTTTAGTAGATCATGGTGTTTTTTCGAGTGAGGTAAGGTGCACGTCAGTTGAATTTTACCCTCCTTGTGTTTTACTGTTACTTTAAAACCCAAAAAACCTAGATTAGACTAAAATCATACGTTAGATTAAAGCCCTACAATTCTTGGATTAGAACACTACAATCCTAGGTTAGATTAAGAATGTAAAATAGTGATTCACTCATCATGGGGTTAGGTTCTGTTAGGTTAGGTAGGCACATATTACGAAATTAGTCTGACGTTAATGCCCCTAGTATATTAGTGTTTTGCAAAATTAGTAGAGTGGAAATATACCACTTTTCGGGGTTTTTTTCTCAGAAAAACCCCATAACTGCATAATTACCGCATTCCAACACTGCTTGATTACAGTGTGATACCTTTATAATCTTAACGCATCAGCAAAAACACACAGAATGACTAAAGTTTTGCCAAATAAGCTTTCTTTCCATCCAGAGGCATTCTCGCGTTAAACATAATTCAGCTACACAAAAGAAATCTATTAGACATAAATTTCACGTGTTTTACTGCATAAATACCCCGACCTCAATAGCCTTCCTCACCATCACATTTCATGTTATATACTGCAAATTACGTGAAGACCCAATAAAATTTTTAATAAGTGTGATCAGTAATGACCATGTATAACATTTTACGATATTTTCTCATTTTTCGGAAAAGCCCCTATTCTATACAATTATAAATTTGTGCCTTGTGCCGATTTTTAATTAGGCCCTATTTGTAGAATGTACTTTTAAGAATCAAATTTTTTAATACACTTTTTTTTTGGCCTTTGACCCCTTTTGACCAGCACCTTCCACCACCGCTGTTTTCAGGTATTTTCCAGTTTTTCGGAAAAGTCCTTCATAATAATTACCAACAAAATTTTTCTAGCCGTAAACTTAAAGGTGTCAGTTTTACAAAAGCATTAAACGAGACAGACCATACTGAAATCTGTATTTTCACTTTCTGGACAGAGTGAATTATGCTTCACACACAGTTAACCACTTACTAAACTAATAATCTTAGATCGTCCACAAATGACTACATACTCCAGCAACTTTACATATGCATTCTCTTGGGGTCACTTGAAATAAAGCGGGTAATAAAAATGGACTGCCATTCATATGCTAAAAGACAAAAACTTGTAAGCAAGCAAAATTACTAGTTCTTACTTCAGAATTTAGTTTCACAACATGCATAACACCACTTACCAAGGTCAAAAAATATTTACTATGAATTAAAAAAAGTTGCCTAAATTATGAAAGTTAATAAATTGAATTCAAAAAGGCACATACAGTGCATTGCTACCTTACCCGAGTTTAATGTAAGGTGGGAACATCATCGGTCCAAATGCTAATTCTCTAAAGTCACTAAATTTTTCAGAGTAACCACACCACAAATTAGCACATTTGACTGCAACACCACTCTCCTGATGTCAACCCCACATGTGGTTTACTCTCACCTACTTTGGTGGCCTTACCAAAACCCATACAGCCATGACAAGATTACAAAGCAATAAAACACATCCATTTAAGATGATCCAAAACAATATAAATCAGAAAAACCTATAAAACCACAAAATACTACCTCAAAAATCTTGGAGTGTCAGAGTATTATTTTTTGTTTTACTAACCATCTTTCATAAACACGTGAATATGGTCTGCAATTAAAAACAGTCCAAGGTAGATTTTCAATCAGTACTCAGAACAAGGCTGTGTAAATAAGGCAACTTTATCTGGGAAGAAACTACAGGAGCACTAAACCTAATAGACTACTTGACATTTAAATATTAAATGTAATAATGCACCACAGAACATAAAAAAAACTGACAATGATAATGACATTATGATAATCAGTGTCATTTTCCCATGTTGGTATTACGTAACATAAAATTTACTTAAACTTTCCTAACTCTTTATGTAACTTAACTTAAATCACATCCATAATTATACCAGAATCTAAGCAACGTGCTAATAACATTAAATCTACAAACTCAGAATAAAAATTATTTTCACTTGTTCAAATAATAACCTGGTACGGCAAACTGGAACCTTCAATTATACTGCAAAAGGAAAACATGGGTATGCTGTCAGTATGTTTCAGACACATAAAATTGCGGCTGTCTGATGGCAAATCACGACCAACATGTTTTAAATAACTGCCATAATGGAAGTGCCCCATCACAATACAGTCACTACACAGTCCAATATTTTATACCACCTGCTGGGACTAGCTGTCTGTATGGGGCTCCACGGGTGCATAGCAATTTATCACACCTCATACGTACTTCATTAAATTATAAATTGTTTAGGGGATGGGGAAAAAAGTAATTTTTGTGAAGGGTAAAACTAGCACCATTGAGTAAGGCTCAAGACCGTATGGCATTGCAAATAACTGTTAAATATTATGTTGTTATACTTACTGTATACCTGTTCTTTAGGATTCTTCACTTCCATTTAATTTATAGCTCTTAAGATAATAAAATTCCCTTCAAACTTCCTTATATCTTTCATATTTATTAGTAAAGGCATAAAATCTGTTTGTGCCTTTAGTAAAATAAACATTAATGCTGCATTTTCCCCCATCATTATTTTTACTTTAAAATTATTACCCTGAAGAATTCCACACAGTGTTTCAAGTATGGAAAATGTAACATGGTAGACACCAGTGCACTTTCTTGGTGAACTTTCAGTTCCCTTGTGACTGCATTATGTCACTTCTCCATCTTGGGGAATCATTTCATGCCCTCGGGGATGAATATCCCTTATTGACACCATAATATATTTTAGTAGATGTTATCCCTATTACTTACTTTTTACCTTACTCATAAGTACCTTTCCAGTAACAACTGTTAATTTGCGTAAAATTGTTAAATAGGATAAATAACTGGGAAATCTAACAGGATATCTGATTTTATCAAACAAAAATCTTTATTAACCAAACATGCTTCACCTTGAAGCACATATAAAATTGGAGAAACGAATGGTTGCTGAGGTGTTGGAAATGGTGATCACACGACCTCCACAGTTGTCAGAGAGCTTCTTCAGGCGAGTCTTCACACGACCAAGATCTTGGTCCTCTGGTAGGTTTGAGATCAGCAGTTCAGTGGGTGAGTCACTCCGCTGCAATGCACAGCATACCAGAAAAAAAATACTGTAAAAATAAGGCTGTGGCCCTAGAAATATCCTGTGTAAAAGAAACATGTATATTAAATGGTACACATCACATTTTGGACAAAGATGAAAGCAAAAACTGCATTATCTATGATTGGTTGTGTCAAAGAGAAATTGGTGATTAAGAACAGCATCAGTACTTGACAAACCGTCTTCTTAAGACATGAAGATTCGTTGCCTTCTCCACAGCTGTGATTTGAAGTTCAAACCCTTACCAAACTCCCATTTAATAAGAATGTTTCTAGACTTTGTGAAAACAGTCAACAAAATAAACATTTGAGGGTGGTTAAAAAAGTAAGGTAACAAGAGCTCTCATGGACAAAATTTATTCCATAGGCAGATATACTGACACACAGTAGTAGGCCCTTGTACACATTGCTTTTCAACATAGTCCCCACGCTTGTCCAAAATTTGTGTGAACAGTACACCAAGGCATTGATACCAGCATAAAAGAAATCTGCGTCCAATCAATGAAGCCACATCATGACGACTTGCAACACTTCCATGTTGGTTGTGAATAGCCTATTTCCCACAGGCTTCTTTAATGGTCTGAGGAGATGGAGATCACTGGGTGCCAGGTCAGGACTGCAGGGAGGATGGTCCAGTGCCTCCCAAAATTGTGCTGTGACAATTCACGAGTGCTCATGACTAGTGTGGTCCTGCAGTGTCGTGCAGCAACACGCTGCCTGTCGCAAGAAGTCCCGGTCAGTTTCCTTGAACTGCCTCCTACAACTGCTCCGACATAAAACAATAGTGGCAGCACACTCTGTTGCTCCCCTGGTGAGGAAATCAACCAGATGCAAGCCCTTATGGTCCCAAAAGACTGGTGTCATAACTTTCTTCATGAATGGGATTATTCTGAATTTCTTGGAAGGTGGGGACAATGTGTGTTTCTTGGAAGGTAGAAATAATTTGTGTTTCTTTGACGTGGAATGCTTGTTTTGTCTCTGGTATCACATGGTTCACCCACATTTCATCCCCTTTAGGGATACGGTGCATGAATGGCACTCCTTCCATCAGACAGCGAATTGTAGGACACTGCAATATGGTTGATGGGAACTTTTGGTAGTAAACATAGTGGCCAGGTGGCAAACTAGGGTGCAACGGGAAAATTGAAAATTTGCCTGTCTAGCTGATGAGTAATGAGTATGGTTTTGGAGTTAATATTATCTTATATTGAAGCCCTGGGGCAGCCCGGATTTTGTTATAAATTGATGAGCTAACTACCTGCATCTCAGTTCTGAGCTACTGATGGAGGTGGTAAGGCTCTCACAACTCTCGTGCTGTAGCAGAAATCAAAATCTTTGTTGTGTGATGCTGCATGTGTTGCAACTGGTGTGTCTTGTAGGTTGTGGATGTGACCAGTTATGGCTTGTTTAGTGTCTGCTCTGTGGCCATTCATTCTCTGCCTGTGAGTGTTGGTGGTGTGGCCGATGTATTCTGCACTACAGTGTTGGCACTGTAGCTGATAAATCAGATTTTCTGTTGCAAAGTTATAGTTGCTTTGGATGTGGTATGTACGGCTAATCAGTCTGCTATTAAAAGAAACTGAGGGTTGGTGAATGGCACAGGAGCCACAGTATGGAGAATGGTTCCGAGTTTACTTGGGTTTTCATGATATGGGACCACCAGGGTTATATTCAAGTTGTTGACCTTGGTTTGTATACCGGTAATTGAGATGGCTTGCTGAATCTGTTTGTGGATGAGGGGCCTGGTGTAGCCCTTTTCAAGGAATGTTCTTGCTATTTGTTAACATTGTTTGTTAAGATCACTGTTTGTGGAGCAGATACATTTGGCTATGGTGGCAAGACTGTAGGGTAGGGATTTTTTTCACATTGTATGGGTGGTAGTTGTNAATTGAGATGGCTTGCTGAATCTGTTTGTGGATGAGGGGCCTGGTGTAGCCCTTTTCAAGGAATGTTCTTGCTATTTGTTAACATTGTTTGTTAAGATCACTGTTGGTGGAGCAGATACATTTGGCTATGGTGGCAAGACTGTAGGGTAGGGATTTTTTTCACATTGTATGGGTGGTAGTTGTCGAAATGTAAGAAGTGAAGGTTGTTCATAGGTTTGGCATGTACAGCAGTTTGAATTGTGCCATTGTGAAGAATCAGTTCAATATGCAGGAATATGGCATATGTTTTGGAGAGTGACCAAGTGAACTTGAGCTAACTGTGTATGTTTAAGTTGTTCAGAAAGTGTACTAGGCCGTCTTCAATGGAAGTCCATATCATGAAGATGTTGTCAATGAAATTCATTCAGCAGTGTGGATGGATTGGTTTGGTTGAATGAGGAAGTTTTCTTCTAATCTGCCCATAAACGGATTGGCCTAGGATGGGGCCATACGTGTACCCATCGCTGTGCCTTTGACCTGAAGGTAGTGTGTAGAAGGTATNTGTGCCTTTGACCTGAAGGTAGTGTGTAGAAGGTATTGTGTATCTTGAAATCTGAAGTTGTTGCTGAGGGTTAACCTGGCAAGTTCAACAAGGTAACACTTCTATGGCAGACAGTCCAGACAAGTGCAGGATGTTGCTATAGAGATGTAGCATCTATGGTGACCATGTTTGCATCTTAGAGAATGGTGCCCAGGTGTCTCACGCATTCAAGAAAATGGCCAGTGTCCTCGACATAGAACGAAACCTTCTGTACCCACAGTTGAAGGTGGTCAGAGATTCTCTCAGTGGGGCTACCAATTCCTGATACCATGAGACATCCAGGAGTGGCCGTTGTTTCTTGTGTATCTTCGGAAGCAGGTATAGAACTGGTGGGGTAGATTTATTTGGGGTGAGCAGTTTAATTTAAGCCGCAGATAGGTCTTGGAGGCAGCCCCAGGACTTAATGAATTGGTTGATATGGTCGCAGAATCTGGTGGTTGGGTCTTCTCGTAGAGGTTTGTAGGTAGATGTGTTTTTGAGTTGGTTCTCTTCTTCTAGAATGTATAGAACATCTTTTACGGTGGCTAAATAGTTAAATTTTTTGGAGGGAGAGGAAAGGCCTCTTTGTAGAATACTGTTATCAGCAGCAGTGAGATTATGATAAAGACANTAAATTTTTTGGAGGGAGAGGAAAGGCCTCTTTGTAGAATACTGTTATCAGCAGCAGTGAGATTATGATAAAGACTAGTTCAGTACATGTGATCTGCTTTTATGGGGTGGTTGTTCCTCTTTTGTGGTTACGCACGGGAATGGCTAAAGCAGATTCGGTGTGGTATGTGCTGCTGTGGAAAGGTTGAATGAAGACTAAAGCAAGATAGGGTTTCTTGCTGACAAGGAGGGGGATGAGGGGGTTTCTTGCTGACAAGGAGGGGGATGAGGGGGTTTCTTGCTGANTAAATTTTTTGGAGGGAGAGGAAAGGCCTCTTTGTAGAATACTGTTATCAGCAGCAGTGAGATTATGATAAAGACAGGTTCAGTACATGTGATCTGCTTTTATGGGGTGGTTGTTCCTCTTTTGTGGTTACGCACGGGAATGGCTAAAGCAGATTCGGTGTGGTATGTGCTGCTGTGGAAAGGTTGAATGAAGACTAAAGCAAGATAGGGTTTCTTGCTGACGAGGGGGATGAGGGGGTTTCTTGAGATAAGTTGGTAGACAAGGGGACCAGTTTTCAAGACTTCAACGTACAGTTTACAGAGATTCACTAATTTGAGGTGGTACCCACGTATGGCCTTTTATGTTGTGGTATGCAAGATCTTGTTGGTTTGCGCCAAAAGAGGCGATTTTGTAAGAATGAGTAGTAAGGTGTGGTGGTGATACCTAATTGAGACATACTGTTTATGGACTAGGGCTGTCATGCTCAGAGAATGCTAATTTGATAGTGTCAAGGCTTCGTCCCTGGCTTGTGGTGGCATGGCAGAAAGTGATGGTTTTGAGGTTAAACCTTGTGGGAATAAGCTTAACTTAAGGCAGGTCTGTAGAAAAGTTGCATGGTTTGAGGCAGCAGATTTTTTTTAGCATGGTACAAAGCTTTTTTGAGCCAGAACTTGTGTATTTCCGTGGCATCAGACATGTTGCCCGACTTGTTTTTTTATATTCAAGGCAGAGGTGAACTTGTAAACCATCTGAAAAATGTGCAGGAAGGTACAAATACAAAAAAATTAATTTGAAAAAACATTAAGTAATGCTCTAGGAATGTGGAATATGTTAGGAAGACAAGAAATAAACACGTAAAAAACAAAGGAAAGTTAGACTGACAAATCACTGCCTATCTCTGATAAGCCAAAGATTTGATTCTTGTTTTGGTCTTGATGCCATTGTGTACAGATGTAGGTGAAGTTTGCTCCTTCACAACTGACACCACACCATCCTAAAACTAGGATATAAGTAGGTAAAAGACGCCAGTGTCGTATCCAAGTTTCTGAGTGCTGAAGGTTTTAATAAAAATATATAACCAAATTTAGCTTTTAATTTATTTATAATACTATAAATATTCACACAGCTATTATTTACAACATTAAATTACCTAATCTCCAGTATTACTCTTATTATAAGTGAGCACAATATTTAATGTCTCAGCAGAACCCCTATTTTACACTTTTCAAGAGACAGTCCAAAAATGGTGTATGATGCAGGAAAGTGCAGAAAAAGAGAATTGCTAAGATAAATAAGATGTTATGTCCAGATGGGGAATGCATGCACATATAAACATAAATATATTCAATAAGAGAAAAAGCAACTAGGGATGGCATCCTCAATGCTGCAATACCTTGATACCATTGATACTTAGTATCAAGTATCGCACGAGAACATGCAAAAATATCAAATGTTAACATAGTGCTAATGGTATTTTCTATGCACGTTTTTTCATAAAGCACAAAATCACAAAATTTTCATAATATATGCATACTGTTTTATATTGCATAATTATTGCTGCCGCGTAACAGTCGCATAAAATTTTTTAAATAATGAAAACTGGAAACTCGTCTATCATTTGAAACTCCAGCCACATCACAACACATGGAACTAGCAGGAGGTGAAGAAACGAAAGTGTGAAGTGTGCCACGGTAGTTGCTAGGCAACCTTCTTCCCTCTTGCCAGGCATGTATGAAGAGGGAGCGACACTGATCCTGGCCATGACGAACTACAGCCAAGCATACCAATGGTAGCAGACATCCACTGACCTAGAGAGAGAGGATACGAGGATGCTATGCTAGTTACTAGGAACCACTTTCTCTCTCGTCTGGCGTGTAAGGAGAGAAAGCAACATTGAGCCTGGGCGTGACGAACTACAGCCGAGCGTACCCGAGGGTAGCCGACATCCGCCGATCAAGTGAGAGAGAATACGAGGACACCACTTGAGTTGCTAGGCAACCACTTCCCCTCTCATCAAGCACGTAATGGGAGGAAGCGAGGCTACGCCTCTTAGCCAAACATTGACAGAGTGCTAGACTTGATGGAAAGAAAACAGTAGCATTGGTTGCCCCTCTTGTTACTCAATTCACTCTTGGTTATCCGATGTTTTAGTACACAAACATTACAATAATTTCCATGAAGTCACAAAATAAAATTTAAAAAATGTGAAATCGTAAAATAAGTGTGTATTGAGCTATCATTTTCCTCAAAGTTTGATTACAGCTTTCACTGTGGGAACAAGGTTTTATAGAATTGAAGGAAACAGTGTTGCACTGAAAGACAGTGTAAAATGTGTAGCCAAGTCATTTTGTTCTCATATGCTTTTATTAAGTTGCTCAGCTAAAAATTTAAAATATTGCAATATCATGTAGAAGTTGCAACTAACTCAACTTGTTTTGTACTTTCAAGGTTAAGTTTCTTAAAACAATGACATACTACAAGCCTAAGTAAAATCTGCAGCTGTGTAAGTCTCTTTAAATTAAAGATTACCTAAGAACACAATATATTAAATTGGTATCGAGAAAAGTATCGGTATAGAGCATCATGAGAATGTTGACACGTGATGTCTATCAGCAACCTGTGACATCACTGGCGGGCAAGGGCTCTATAGTGCCGGTCAGAGGCACTGGTTCACAACTCACTGCGGGGGAGTTTGTACTATGTTACGTCAGGCCATAACTCTCACTCGATAAACATTAGGGCGGAGAGGCAGTCTACAAGGCACAAAGTCTGGCTTGGGGGTCACTGGCTTACGTCGTGTAACAAGAGGCACCGGTGTTGCTTTATCTGGCTTGGGTCTCAACTAGGGTAGTTCCTGGATGGTAAGCTAGCCGGTTGCGGTGCCCTGGCTGCAGGTAGCGATCAGGGCGGTCAGCTGGGCAGGGCAACTCAGGTCCTCTAGTTTGACCTGGTCTGAAGTTCTCGGAAGTGGTAAGTGTAGACTAAGGCGAAAACAGACCACCAGGAGATATGAATCTTCTGAGACAGCTGGAAAAGGAAGCTAGGGGGACTGGGAGAAGAGACCTCGACAGTCGGTAGGCGGCTTGAGCTCAGTCCCAAGGGGAGGGTCTACTGAGGGTAGATGGCAATGGATTGCAGAGTAACTGACCAGGTTTAGAGGCAGTAGCTGCCTTCTTAGCTCTCCACCTTGTATTGCTTCTATGAGTGAATAGCATACGGGAAAGGTACTATGGTCTTCCACACGAAGGAGGAGCAGGTGACGAGTTCCCTGGCTAAAGTGTAACCAGGGCAACCTGAATCAGTTCTGTCACTCCAACCGATGAAGTTCAACGCAGTGAATAGAGTGAGTTATTTGATTTGGATGTCTAGCCGCTTCGTCGCGTGTGTTCCTAGTGGTTGTGGCTCCACCTTAAAATGTTTCACGTACCAGAGTACTTGGTTCAAGGTACGGGTGGCTGTCGACTGTATTATGTTTGGTGATGTATGTGCGCCCGATTAAGGGTAGTCTGCAGTCCTACACTAGTTTCAGCAATATCAGTATCAAGATGTGGTCTCCTACTGTCTCCTAGCTCTCAATTGTACTAAAACCGGTGGAAGTATACTACGTTAACCATGTGAAGAGGACCTGGGACAAAACTAAACAAGAGCAGAATTAACTAAGTAGTTATGGCAATAACTGAATCCTAACTAATCTACACTGTTGTTCAGAAGGGACTCGGGGGGGTCACTACTAAAGTGGTAGTGAGTGTAAGGGGGAGAAGACTTCTTCAGAGGTAGCTGGATGCTGGTCTAGAAGACTTCTTGAAGGCAGTTAATCTCTAGTGAGAAAAGAGGTAGGCACAGAGCTCCAGCACACAAAGTGGTGGACAGAGCTGCTGATGTTCTGGGGTTGCACGCCGGCGTATAAAGTCGGCCGGTGCTGCTACCTTCGGCTTCAGGCATGAGCTCCTCCCTTAGCAGTACTGGCCGCACTCTCTCGGGGATGCTGGAAGTGACTGTTTTCCTTGTGTGTGGGTTGCATCTCTGCCGCTCGCTTAAGAGCTGCGCTTGGCTTAGGTTCTGTCACACGCTGGGGTAATTACAACGCACATGACGTCTCACATAAATAATCATAATGCCACTAAGCGTCATGCATCAATGTTTTGGTATCGATACTGAAATTGAGTATCGAGAAAATGTTGTATCAACCTATCCTTAAAAGTAACAGCATGGTATAATTAAATTGTCTCAGCACATTCTTCACAAAACCTTTAGAAAAGTCTGTTTTGTACTCATAACAAATCGTGTAAACACACATACATTAAATTGTAAAATAAAAGTAATAATAATTATATTTCACACACTGGAAAAATAACAAATGTCACCTGAAGGAGAGATCTACAAAGTGGCAGCTATTGAAAAAGAAAAACTTAGTCATCATAGATAAAGGAAGCATAGTAGAGATACTCAGCACACACCTATCAGTTGAATGTTGCCAAGGTTAACACGGGAGGGGGATTGTGATCTGGAGCAGCTGGTGATCAATAAATTGGTAGCACAATCGTACTTACGACAGTTTCGAGACATTGATTGTGACGCATGCAAACACAAACAACATTTCACATGTATATTTTGGTTGCTTTTGCTCATTCGTAACTGCTTAAGGAAGTAAACAAATAGTTTCAATAATTTCTTCTTTCAACATAGTATGAAAAAGCCACATGTAATTTTTTTATATTTGCTAGGAAAAAATAAAGATGCGCCAATAAATCGTTATATAAGTGCATGTTCCAGGAACGTTTACCATTTTAAATATAAGAGTTCCGGCAGGACTAAAATAAATTGCTGTAAGGCACTAGAAAATGTAAGGTACGGAAATGTAAAAGCCGGGTTCTACTGTACCTTTATTTTAATTGAAGTCCTTACCTGTCTCTATTTTAGTTACAGTAATTTAATACACACTTGCAACGCTAGTGATCGTCCCGCTAAGACGTTTTTCTCACCTTCACGTTCGGCGCAGTGGTGCACACTCTGCAGCTCTTATCTTACACCTTTTTCTTTCCCAACTCTCCCTATTCCCTTCCCCCTTCGTGAATCAAATTTTTTTTTTTATGGATATCGGTTTATTTAAGTTGTTGCACAGCCCGAGCTGCTCCTATTCTACGCCTGTCCAACACCAGCGACGTGTCTTCTGTATCAAGAATTTCATTATGGATTAGCTACACTGTTCTCGTTCAGGAGGGATCAGCCGCCGTTATGTTGACTTCCTGATACTACGTTTTGGGTGAGCAACTGCGTGATGGGGCAGATTTAACGGTGAGTTGTGGATATCATTAGCGTAATTAATTTGGGCAATTTTAAATGTTTGGTATTATGTGTGGCGTAGTTGTGTATGTCTTGGGTGCGCAGTTTCACTAGTTTTTTCAAAATTGTAGTTTTGGTCGCCCGTCTAAATCTTTTTTTTGGCTCAACTAAGGCGTGGCGTGTGTGTATTTTCCAGTGTTTTAACGTGACTTGTATCGCTCCATTTGGCCGCCCAAGCAAGTGGATTTTCTTTAATTTTTTAACATTCATGTTTTTCCATGACTCTCATGTTTTTTGGGCATTATGAATATTTTAATTGTAGTCCAGTTTTAAATCTTTTAATCAGCAGGAGCTCTGAAGGGTCATAAGTGACTGCCTCCGCCGTGTCTCTTTTTTTTTTTAAGTGTAAATTTTAATACGTATTTTTAGGGAAATAAGAGGCTTTACTGGGCGCGACAAGCTACCCTCCTTTCCATCAATTGTGTATCAAATGGTGCATCAGTCTAGTCATCGATGTGATAGTAATCGTAAACTGTTATGGAAGTAGGAATATTTTCAAACATTATGATTTGCAAAACCAAGGTCGGAAGCAATTTTTTCAGGATAGCCATGCTTTATTTTGAAATAATTCTTGTTAAGAAGGCAAGTGATAGACGGAACTAGATTATCAGAATTTTAACGTTTTAATGTGATTCTTGTTTAGAATGCAAATAATTGATGGTACTAATCATTCAGAATTGTAACTTTTTTTAATATGAAAGTACCTTCCTTACTGATGGTGCTATTAATTAGTTGTAATGTAATTTAAGGAGAAATGTTACAATTTTGTAATTTTTACGGTCAAATACATAGTTGTTTGAATCTGTTTGGTTTAGTGTTATTTGTGCTGTGGCACACACTCACTATTAACTCATATTCCATTCGTCTATTGCATTCATTCCAAGTGCCACTCACACTTGCATTTCAATAGTCCTGCCCATCAGTCTCGCTCTACACTGTACCAATGCTTGCAGTCAGCAAACTTCACTCCCACTGGCCACTCGTCGCTTTGGTGACTCTTTGCTTCGCTGTCATTGCACACCTGGCTCTGAAGGACATGCAATCCTCCCAACTCTATAGACTGTTGGCTTGGAGGCCCGTTGTGACTTAATACACAGTACAACTTTGCCAGACCGTGACATTGTCGTCAGTTTTCACGACGTAAAGCATCATACTTGCCACAGGGTTATAGTATTTTTATGTTAATTTCACACAATTTATTACAGGGAATGTTCTTGCAAATATGTAATGGCTTATTCCTTCTAAAATAATGTTTATCTCTAACAATCACAATTATTGTTTTACAGTCCCCTATCTACCATTTTTCAGGGAACTGTCAAAAAATTTCCATACATGCGGGATTTCAGTAGATGAAGGTTCTGACCGGTACATCAATAAAATACAACTTCTGACCTTATTAGACTTGATTTGAGTACAATTAGAGTTGTACATTATCCGTGAATAAAGTTTAGCTAATAAACACAATAAAAAGGGAATTTTTTTACTAAAGTATTACTGTATTAGTATTACTGTAAATAATACATTAAGAAAAATTTCACCTCAACTCGTTTCAATAAAGAATTTAACATCTTAAAATACTGTATAAAATTGATTGTAATTCAAAATGCAAGCCAAATTAAAACTTTCAAACCATCTAAAAAGGAAAATAATATGACACTGAATGAGAGTAAATTTTTAAATGTCCTGCGTGCACTCTATCAGATCAGAGATATCAATCGGGCAGTGTGTTCAGGGTAGAAGGTGGAGAAAGGGAGGCAGCATGAGTGAACCATTTACCCCTTCATGTTAGCGACACCTTGCGCACGTGGCAAATGTCTGTCTTTTAAAGTAATTAATTGTACTTCAATGCAAAAAAAACTTGTAATTTTGAGACAGAAATGAATAAATAAGATTAAAATTAATTTCTACATGGTTTTTAATAATTAACTATTAAAAAGGATGTCCTCTGCTTTTTCAGTACACACACCTGTCGCTTGCGACACTGCACTCGGGCTCGGTGCTTATCCATTATTAGACGACTAAATGTGTCGAATAGGCCCTTGCAGGATATATGAGTATTGAATAGACGCGTGTCTATTGAAATTAATTAATATAAATCCTCTGATTTCCCTGCAGGAAGTTGCTGAAAATGAACTTTACGCTTGGTAATACAAGCCACTCAATGTTCAAACACATGTAATGGGTAGCAGTCAAGAGAGAGGCTGCACATTTTTTGTTTGCTAAACAGCTTCCCGCCTGGAAGGCATGTAACGGGAGGAAGAAAGGTGCGTGACTGAGAGAGAAAGAAAGAAGGGGCGAGAGGACGCTACGATGCTACGCTGGTTCCCCTCTCATAAAGCATGTAAGGGGAGGGCAAAACAGACACTCAGTCACACCGGCCCACCGAACAGTTATAATCGGCGGCACAGGTGTCTTATTTCACATCTAATTATATGTACTAGACGTTCGTATAAACAACCACCTTAAAAATGATTGTTGCGGGAAATCTTAGGCGACAGGACCGAAATATATTTTGATTGACACAATATCTAATAAATGATACAAGCAGGTAGCTTTATAATTTATATAAGGGTTTTGCCGGGTCCACTGAAAATTAACTGTAGATATGGTTTATCAGTACATGCGTTTTCGGTACGAAAGTTCACTGTAATTACTTTGAATTTATTATACACATAATTTGAATAATCCTTCAAATGCCCAGGTGGTAACTATACAGACATTGTTTCTTTCTTAATTACGTTAAGACTGAATCCTGTTAATGCAGATTTCAGTTCATAGTCTCACTTTAAGCAAGACGTTAACTTAAAGAAATAACGCTGGTCTGTTTATCAAGATGCTAATACAAGAGCCGTTTGTCTGTTTCACATAAAGAACACCCTATGGTACAGCAACGTGACATATTCTGGTAAACCTAAGGCTAAAACTTCGGCGCGCGTCAAATGGCAGGGAGCAAAATTCGTGCAAGAACCCCAAATAGGTTGCTCAATTGATATTTTTGAGTGTAATAGCACATACAAGAAAGTCCTGTGACGTTATCGCCCTTGCTGCTTAAGGAACACCACCACCAAAGCTGTGCATTTCTGCCTACTTCTGAACATGTTACTGTAAGCTGTTTGCTTCCCTTTTGTCACCCATGCCTTAGTGAGATGTTTCCAATTGTAACCAAGATAAGACCAATATTAAAATTTACTATCATTTTGTAATTTTTGTACCAGATTCAACCTAGAGGCAGTAACCAAGGTAACTATTGTTCTCCAGCTTTAGTTCATTAAATATTCATTATTTGAACTCGGTTATTAGGAACTCACTGGCCAAATGAATCTTTGCAATTAATTTATCTATAAATTAAAATAATCTAAAAGAATGCCTACTTGAGCAAAACATAACTGACATGACAAATTGAGTTGTACCCAAAAGAATAGAGATTTCCATCTCATTCCCTTGAAATTTGTGAGGAAGAATTTAGAATCATTAAGCACAAAATTTTGCAAGCATAACTAATAACTATGAGCAGCATCACTTTTCTCTTTCTTGTTCTTAATGCGTGTACTTTTATTTAAAGAGTCTATTAAACTACTTGAAATTCACTTCTGCCATTCAGTAGAATTGAGTTAAATGTACTTGAAGAGTGTTATAGTTTCCTGCATTTGTTGCTGTGCTTATTGTTATTTTGAATGCATTTGTCCAGCTCACTTTACAACTTTGTACTGTACAGATAAAGACCTGAAAAAGTAGCTGTTAATTTCCCCAAAAATATGTGTTAATAGCTGTTATTGTCTTGCTACAAAAACACCAGTTTTTGCATGAGAATTGCTCTTTATAAAGGCGTTTATAACTTGAGAAATAACACTTTATTCGTAAAACCTGAAGTTGGCAGTGTTATTCATATTGAAAAGCAGTGTTGTTTTTTTATAACAATTATTTCCTTGCAAAAATACCCAACACCCAGAGGAAACACAGCCAAGTTTTGTTAAGGCAAAACCACTGGTTTCCTTCATCAGCAGACAACATTGAAAACAATTTCACATTTTCTTACTTAAGATTTTGTATTCTGCCAGACACCTGGAACAATGGTCACAATGTACTGGCAAGGGCATACTGTTTCATGAAGAGACTAATGTAAACAATTTATACACATTATAAAAGCACTGTTTAAAATAATAATGAAAGTGCCTTGTACGAACATAAAAAAAGTTAGAGAAATCTACCTTTATGTTTTTGAACTATCTAAAATTTCAACAACAGATTTTTTTGTTAGGTCCGCTGACAAAACTTTTGTTTGTGCAAAACGTCTCATTACGCACATATGTACAGATAAGATGTATGATAAAAATACAGTTAGCTGGAAGAATATAAGATTAAAATACATGATAATTCAATTTACAAATATATTCTACATAAATAAATACATAAAAACACATTTTTGACCGCTACGCCGCTTTGTAAAAAATAAATAATTTTTGGGTAAAACATGAAGATGATATGATTGTAAACAAATTCAGCAAGCAAGTTGGCACGAATTCCATAGATAACGTGGTGCTTGGTAGACGTGAACACAACGGCGGGGTTTCATAGTGAGCAAATAAACTTTTGCAGGGCCGTGCACTAAAATGTTAACCCAAAGTGACGCATCACCTACAGTCCTGTTTTTGTTTATGGTGATAAATCGAAGAAATATACTGACCAACCCTGAAATTCATATTTGAATATGCAAAAACACACAAAATACATCGTAAGAAGCAACTATGTGACATAAAACAATAATTCGCGAAACTACTTACACGATTTTGCACAATTCGTGAATTACAGCTAGAATTCTCAAAAATCTTAATTTTTCGTTTTTTATGTGAAAATTTAGCGTTTGCTAAATTTTCAGGTCTCTACAGCAGTAATCAAAATTCCATCTTAACTTGTGGGCTAATTTACATTCTAATTTCCTGACAAATTCTAGCCTCGTGTATTCTATGGTCGCCAAGGCTTTGTAATAATTTCCGCTACCTTAAAAGTAACNTATGGTCGCCAAGGCTTTGTAATAATTTCCGCTACCTTAAAAGTAACACTTTTCTTTTGTGATTATTATATTTTTGAACTGTGTACGTGAAAAGAAATTATGGAACGGGTGTGTCGTTCAAAGAAAGCTACAAAATGTGATCCACGAATTTTTGACACTTGGACATTAGAAATTTTTAACACGCAAAAATGACTAGTTGCTGGAACAAAGACGGCAGACGTTTGATAAACAGCGTGACGAGTATTCCTAACCTCAACCACAAAACGTGATATAAACATTTATTGCGCATCGGTGTGCATTTTTTTTGCCATATTTAGTTAACAAAGCAACAAAACAAATTATTGTATAACACTCATTCTGCGAATATAGGTTTAGTTTCAAATAAAGGTCTGTGCAAATGTTCAAAATAGCTTTATTTGAAGTAAAATGGGAAAAATTGCTTTATTCGCACTAAAATGCTAAAATTCGTGTTATTTTTTGTTATATCGCAAATGCTATTTTTCCGGGTCTCTATGTATAGGTTATGCTCAGGTGTCCAGGAAAATATATTTGCACAGCTTTCCTTACAATACTAATACATCGTTATATTTTTTACAAACAGCTTGTGAAACGGAATTAAAAATTTGCCCACATTTGTACTGTTATAGACACTGTAACAATGGACTACATACACATTATAATTAGGAGTACATAAGGATCAATCACTATTTTAATTATACTTACTTACAACTCACTTGTATTAAAAATTTATTTTGCATCTCTTACACTATTTTTCTTTTCTTACAATGTTTGTGTGTTATCGCTCTGTTCAAGGCAAAACAAATAAGGTACAAATAAACATGATACCAGTACATTTGTCTTACTAAGTTTACGTACAACACAGTGGGTAAGACCATCACGTGACTAAACTAAAAATCTGTGGGCTCCGTCTCTTCTTAATATACAACAATTTCAAAGAATTTTTATGGTCATAAGGAAACTCAACTCACTATAGCTCCACTCAGGCTGAACTCAACTCTGAACAGAAAACGTTGCCACACAGACTGAAAAACCTACATCTATAATAAAACTATACAATCATGAATCATGCATCCACTGCCCCAATATTTTTCTCAAGTAATCATTACCATCAACCACCATAAGATGAAAAACTGCACCGCTCTTCATGTGCGAAATGCTATATGGAAACCCAACGTAGCAACATCAGCAGGCTGCATGCAAGAGAAGCACATTTACATGCAAGCAGAATAAGCACATGCACGTTTGCAGATACCTTGGTGATTTTCACAGGAACACGCTCGGTAAGACTAGAAAACAGGTAGCGCTCATTTGCACACAGAATGAGCGCTTCTGAGGTATTGTTATTGTGCAGAAGAATCACATGAATCTTCTTCCTACAACACAAAACAATAGATTTATAATGAGTATGCTGCTTGTGCGCACACAAAACCAAACTTCTCTCTAATCAGTTGTTAAAAAATATTCTTTATTATACAAAAATCCCTCCATGTAGTTAAAATAAGCTTATTTTGGCTTTCTGGAAGATTTTTGTTTGAAGTTAAAATGGGCTTATTTTGAAACTCTGGTATTAAAATTAAGTAATTAGCCTGTTGATCAAGAACATAAGACATATCTTGATTCTATGTACAATAAGTTTCCTGTAATATCNAATTAAGTAATTAGCCTGTTGATCAAGAACATAAGACATATCTTGATTCTATGTACAATAAGTTTCCTGTAATATCACCCCCTACATCGTTTGATCACTACGTGTTAATTATGCATACTCTACCATCTTAACTCATGACCCTATCACTGCAATGTTGTTTATCTGGTAATTTAAATGTCAGAATATTTTAATGTCAATAAAAAAATGGAAATGACGTACAGGAAAAGGAAAAGCTCAAAGTGAATTTGGCAGAATAACTCTGAGAACCTGATGAACTCAAATTAATTGTACAATAAAAAGTGGGCGAGGTAAACAGACACACAGTGTGAAAAATACCCAACATGGTAAGAGATGGAGAGAGCACTAGAAAAAGCAGTTCGACTACCAGCAGGAATAGATAAATTGAACACAGAAATTGTGAGAGCAGTGGAGAGATTGAAAAAAAAAAAAAAAAAAAAA
>NQII01000767.1:268694-346688 GCA_002778355.1 Clitarchus hookeri
AAAAAAAAAAAAAAAAAAAAAAAAAAAAAAAAAAAAAAAAAAAAAAAACTGATTTACTGTGTCATAAGAAAGCAAGGAAGAACAAATAATCATTGTACCTGTTAAAACAGTGTAATGACGCAGTATGCTTAATTTTTCGGGACACGGATGTAAAATTCTTTAGTGTGTATTTAGCTTTGGAAAGCTTCGTAATATTTTATCAGGTTTAAAGTTAAAGCCGCGGTGGTTCGTTTCCCGTGATAGTTTGTTTATCGAGCAGACGTGTGCTTTTGAAGGTTATCGGACGGACATCTGCTGTTTACGTTGTAACAGGAGTCCGTTTACCGTCTAGTTTCGAAAGTTGTTGTTTTGGTTATGCGTCAGCATTATACAGAAACTTTCCGGCTGCGACGTGACGTTCGGTTCTCTGGAAGTGGACGGTGTCAACAGTTTTAGTTTCCTGTGACGCAGTTGCGGGTACAATAACATGTTGTGAGCGCGGGACACAGCGTAGTTTTGGATGACGCTACTGGCAGATGCCGGATGCCATGCGCTTATCTTAGGAGAGGGGGGGGATAGGCCTGCGTAATATATACTGGTGGTGCCTATCGCCTAGAGAGACAAAGTAACCAACCGTCGAAGAAGACGCATCAGGCGTGAAGAATTTCACCCACACCGGCAAGCACCCATGACCGTAAGATCTTTTGTTCACATTTCTTTTTCAGTTTAACGTCACTTAAATTCTATCAACTTATTTCCACCGGTGTGGGGGGTTGTTAGGGTGCCAGGAGGGAACGAACATCCCTCCTGCCTTCGTAACTTAGTCTTGCGATGCAAGGTTGAGACACTAATAAACTGTAAACGACTGTGGCGCTGTTTTCTGCACTAGTATAACTAATTGTGAAAGTTCGTACTCTGCAAACTTGAAAGTCGTATGTGCACTGTGAAACTTCAATGATAAATAAAGTATAAAGCAAACTAATCTGGAACTTCTTCTTTTTAATTAATCGGCGTCACCTGGTACTGAGTCTCGTATTCTGACCTATGAGCAAGCCGTGGCAACGTAAACATTCGACAGGGTTATACTTCCGCAACATTACAAGATGGCGCCCAACTGTGCGGCTGCATTATTATAAATACGGAAGTAAATAAGCCGGAACGTTACAAGATGGCGATCCAACGGTAAGGCGGTAATATAATAAACATCGGACAGGTAATCAGTCCGAACATTACAACAGATAGAGGAAAATGTAGAAGACAGTAACACAGCATCATAAGTCTTGTTCCCTGGCAAAAATTATATAACGATTAAAAAATCTTAATTTTTAAAAAAGCAACCTATGATTTAATTTTTGCCATGAATACACATGGTGCAGAACACGAGCAGCCTATATTTTCCCCTCTTCGTAGTATTTTTTACCAATAATAAGCGAGACACCCTGGCAGGCATTCAATTCAGAATACAGCAGAACCTGTCTATGTCAACCTCATTTACACAGACAGTCTTTCTATCACAACTCATTTTTGAGGAACCATAAAAAATTTGGGTTAAAAAAGTAAAAAAATTTTGAGGGAAAATTGCCAGAAAATTAATTTGTTGCACTTTTTTTTGTTCCTTTGCATTGTGTTTGCTTGGTGAGCACTGTACCGGCTGTAGAGCATATCTAAACAACAGATACCCCCGCCCTAGGTCGACACCAGCTAGCTTAAACCCATTTACTACTCCTCCCAGCTTCCATCCCTCAGGCAGCTGAACGTTTCTGCACTTGAAGCGTCTACCACCACGTATTTGTCCTGCCATTGTGCTCTTACCTGCTTGCCTTCTCACTTTGCTTGTTGTTATAACTGCTTGGATTTTGATTACTGTTTGTTGACGACTTATTGCGCTTAATTGTTTTTTTGAACATGCCATCAGCCACGTGCAAGCCAACATTGACTCATAAATACAACTTGTAATGACGCAATATACTTAATTTTTCGGGATTCGAGTGTAAAATTCTTTCGTGTTTGTGAAGCTTTGGGACAGCTTCGTAATATTTTTATCGTGGTTCAGTTTAAAGCCGTGGTGGCCAGTTTCCCGTCTTAGTTTATCAGGCGGACGTGTGCATTTGTAGGTTAAGGGGTGGACGTCTGCATTTACGTTTTATCATTAGTCCGGTAACAGTTTTCGTTTCAAACTTCAGTGTTTTGTAAAGCGTCAGCATTAAGTAGATTAGTTCGTTTCTGTTAACACCGAAGTCAACAAGTTTTTGTTATACGAGAAGTTAGTTTCTGTTGACGGCGCAGCAGTCGATAACTTGAGCTCGGGACACATGCAGTTTTAGATGACGCTGCTGGCAGATGCCGGATGCCGGGCGCTTATCGCAGGAGTAGTTCGTACGGAGCAGTTAGATAACGAGGGAGAGCGTACGTGGCCAGGCCGTTATCACAGGAGAGGGGGGATAGGCAGTAGGATATAGGCGTCTAGCTGTCGCCCTTACAGGGTCTTAGTCGTTGAGAGTCGTCTTAGTAGAGCAGTCTTCTTCAGTCGTCAGAGAGAGATACTTCGGGGCAGTCGCCCGTGAGGGCAGGTCAGAAGAGTAGTCGTCGTGGTATAATGATAGCGTAGATCGCATCAGGGGAGACGTGAACCCCCACATCGGCCACTAGACTGTATTATTTCATTTCTCAGCCGGCGTGGGAGGTAGCAGCAGATATTCTTTATTCTGGCTAATATTCATGAGACGTTAATAAACGGAAACCACTGTGGCGCGCATTATAATAAATATAGTGTGAAAGTTAACCAACGCTTCATTACAAACTCTGGACAGCAGTGACCTTCATCACACACGGGATGCAACCCCTGCAAGTCTCCTTCCCCTTATGGCCTCGCCCTCCCCAGTCCATTACACATGACGAGAGCCAGATTAATTCTGAGTAAGTTTATATTATCAGTTCAAAACAGAGTCACAATAACCTAGGTTTCAAAAGGTAGAGATTGCGTACGGTATAAATGTCATGGAAGCGAAGTTTTGCCGTATCTCAAAACTGATGTTTGTAATTTGAGGTTCATGTAGAATGTTAGGTTTCATTGCAGAATAAAAAACGAAGCTTCAGCTCTGTTTGTAAATATGGCGCAAAAAAAAAAAAAAAAAAAAGCACAACATCCAGTGTTATAGTTTTTGTAATTGTTAGGCGAAAAGGAAGGTTGTAGATAACCTTCTGTTTTTTCATTTTATTTGGAATACGTCTGTTTATTGTAATGGTGCAGTAATACTGATTTCATGAAAACATTTAGTTAATATTCTTTTGTTTTTGAGAGGGAACGTAATTGCTTTTCAGTATTTGAAATGTTTTGGCAGTGTTAGTACGGGTATTATTTATCATGAGTTTGTTTTTTCGAAAGTCATTGCTGAAGTTGCCTCAGGGATCAGCGATCATTGTTGTTCTTTCTTTTAAAGTACGCTTTTGAAACACAGTTATTAAGTTTTTTTGGCATAGTTTGGCTTGCTTAGGAAAGAGGTTGCGACTGCCTTCACACCAGTGATCGAAGGGCCATTTTGTACAGCACGATGCCTTTTTAGGTAGCAATCAGGGGGCGCAATAAGAGTAGCACTGCGCAATGGCCTTATTTGGGTATGATGGAGCAATGGTTGTGAGAGGTGGGGGTAGAGCGCTGTGGCGTTAGTAGCCATGGAAATCCGCTGCCGGCTCACACTTTTCACTTCGCAGTTCGCACTTCATAGCTGCAGTTCGAAGTAGACTGCTGCCCATCAAACATGCAGGACCGTGGTTGCCACACTTACAACAGCAATGAGGTGTAAATTATTAATGCATTCTGCAATGCTATTCTAGTACTCTGCCTGACTTGTTGTATTGCAAACTGTTTCAAGTGTCTGCTGTGTAAAGTATGTAAACTGCATGAACTTCAGTATCTCAGAGGAAAATATTCTACTTCTGTTTTTTTTTTTATGATGTCGTTATTTACGTCTTATGCTTCCTGCTGAGTAAGTGAACCAAGCTGAGTATCAGCCACCTGCAAAATTACAATAAAAATAATATTTCACTGAAATACGACTCAGATTTTTTTGCAAAACTGAATTTGGGCTCTGAAGAAAGTACGCCTTGTTCAATGTTAGTTTTTGTAATTGACTGGCGACAAAGGAGGTTGCAAATAGCTTTCTGTAGTATCATATTATTTAGAAGACGTCTATTTATTAATATAAGTTAATGTTTCATTCATATATCCTCTGGTTTTTCTGTAAGAGGCCATCAAAAATTTTATTTGCACCCGCAAATAAATATGCAGCATTCAACAAGTTTATATAGTTATCATTTTATTCAGAAGATATACGACTACTGAATTAAAATTAATTCCAACCAAAAATCACAAATTTTACGCCAGACGATTGAACATGGACTTACGATGATCGGTAAATTCTTGTGATGCTCATAACTTTTAAAAAATGTGCCTTTTTCGCACTAGAGACAACTGAACAATGGACTTCCTGCAAAAAATGGAAAATTTTGATGCATAGGTGTTGCGGCTGGGTCAAAATTGGTCCAAAATTTCCCAAAAAAATTATAGCGACCTTATTTCCACAACAACTTAATTTCTGGAAACAGTGAGAGGTCATTTTAGACCGATTCTACAGTAACTGCTGGATATGTTGCAAGGAGAGGAGAAGATGTCAACCCTGGATACTAGCATTGTTTCTCCGTGCCTTTTCAGATGCACACGATGCCAGTGTATGGGTATATAACGACAAGGCTATCACCTTTCCTTGCATTTTAGTACGAGAAAGGTGCGGCAGCACATTTGCGGCTACCTGGTTTTTGTGATTAGAATAACGACTTCCTGATATTGTAAGGTCGGAAAAGGCATTGCAATAGTAACAATGTAAACAAACTAATAATGCACAAAATAAAAGAAAGGAAAGAAATGCTAAAGGGACTTCCCTACCTTCAGCTATTTCCCACTAAGCAGAAGGCTCTGAACTGGCGTGCAGTGTTCTTGTCGTGCTGCATTTTCATTTCTAATTTCTGAAACTATATAATTAAACCTCTTATTATTAATTGTAAAAATAGAGGATAAGAAGACCTATAAACGATAAAATGCCTGAAAATGATAACCTTTTGGTTTTTTTAGTTAAAATATTGATTTTTCAGTGAAGATGAACAAAGCAAAAAATTTGGTCTAGTTCCAGCATATTATATACTACTTATGATTTTTATAACTCACATATTGAAGGAATTACTTTTTTATACTGCTCTGAAGACACCATTCATTCTTTTCAGAAGATGTCTGTTTATTAATACGATTGTTTCATTCAATATTACAGTTTTTATAACTGTTTGGTGAAGGGAGGTCGCAAATACCCTTCTGCGGTATCATTTTATTCTGAAGAGGTCTGGCTATTGAATTAAATTAATATGCCATGCAAAATCTTATTAATTTTTTGCCAAAGATAATTAAACATGGACTTATGATGCTTGGTAAATTGTTGCGCAAATCAATGTTTTTAATATTTTGAGAGACATGGGGAAGTTAAGTATAAGCCTCTCTGGTATCACTTTTTCAGAAGATATCTGCCTATTAAAATTAATTAATACCAAATTTTAAAAAAAGTGTCATTTTCATGGTAGAGACTATTAACTATAAACTTCATGCAAAAAATTATATTTTTTTAAATATAACTTTTAAAATATCTATGACGACAAACCTGTCAATTACCTAATTTCTGGAAACCATCAGGGATCTTTTAGTAAGGTTCTACCATACAGTAATTGCTTAAAAGCGCAAAATTACATGAAACTATAAATTCACCAACAATTGACAAAACTGAAAATTGCATTCACAAATTAAATTTTTTTTTTTAATTTAGACAATTTTAAAGCATGTTTTAAATCTCTAAGAAAAATTATACTTTGAATACCCAGCCAAATATTAAATTTATTCTATTCTAATAAAAATTTTTCAATATTGGCCAACTTATAATATTCAATATGCATGCATTCGCAATATTTCCAGTTGAGCTACATATTGATTACCGGCAGAGACAGCGGCAAAAGTAGATTAAATGCAAGAGGTAGATAAATTAAAAGCTCACCCATTACCAGTAGCTGGGAAATACAAGAGCATGACATAAACACGCACAGAATGATGCCTGCAAAGATATGCAGATCCAGCTGAGTAAACAGACTCTTAATTGTAAAGCTTACCTATGCCTCAGATCATTGAGATCAGCAGCAAAATTAATGTCTCCAGATATAAGTATTATGGCCGCAGGACTACCGTGTATATCTGCAAAGCGTCTGAGTGACTGACGCAACTTCTCGTCTGCTGCATTTTTGGATGTTGATGAAACATGAATTAAGTTAACCTGCAAAATGAAACATTACATCAATACACAATACAAATATAAATTACTCTGTGGGCATAAAAGCTACATCTATTTCAATCCAGATTATTAAGAGTTCTATCATTTACTACCTATAGACAAAACATGGAATTAAAAAAACATGTTTAGACAAGCAATATCAAAGGTAAGGAATGACTAGTAACAGATTCCCAACTGCTATTCACAACACATTGCAAAATTCTTTAAGAGATTACCGTGAAACCACATTTCAAAGGGCCACGAAAAAGTGTTGCAAAATGCACGAAAGTGTAAAAAGAGGGGAAATTATGCTGTTAAAAGAGTAAATGGGACCAAAAAAGTAGGAGTAATGAAACTGTAAATTAATTAATGAAGTTCAACATAATTTTATTTAAAAGCCCCTGTTTGGAATTGTAAATATGTAATTACAGTATTTTGGTGTGTATTAAACATTTTGGTATATCGGTGACTTGCTCTCGTGTGCGCTGGATGCATTCTTAATTTGAATTTCCCCCAGCCGTCACTGGAATCGCAGTCGACAGCACTTTGTCCAGTAAGCACGCCAACAGTTGGCAACCCTAGATTGGCATCAAGACGCCAGTTCAGTTGTTCATGGATCATCATGGCGGTGAGTAGTGCTATCAGGTAGCCTCCCTGCTAATTGGTGTTTTCATGTTCGCATCGCTACATATTTTTTCTTTTACAGTCCACAGTTATGGTTTGTTGCAACATTTATGGTCCTCTGAGCCAGATATTTTAGGAGTTGCAGTCCAAATTTGTCTTGGGCACAAGGAGGAAGAGCGTTAGTGGGATTTGGCCTGGGTGTGTAGCTTGATGTTAGCTCAAAGCGGCGAACCACCTTGTTTGATGATGAGGACCTGTTAAAAAGGTTACTGGCTTCTCTGGTGGCATGGGGGGTAGTGGTGAAACAGCATGGGAGACATGACACAGTAGCCTATGTCAAGCTGCTTCTTCTCGCTTCCAGAAATACACCCGGATGGCACCCTGTCCATCCTCTACCAATTTTCCAATTGGGGCTAGTCTCTGTTTGGCAGTCTTATCCTGCCCAGCCCTGTGGTGAGGCATAAAGGGTAGATAGGGTAGAGAGGAAGATAATGGATGTTTCATAGAGGTGGGCACAGCCTGAAAGGATAAAGGTGTAGACAGGTGTGTGTAGTGGGTAGGCCTGGCTACTGGCCTCTAGTGACTTGGCAGGCAGGAAGTTGCCGGCAGACCCAAGCACCTTACCACAGGTGTCAGTAGTAGCATAGGGGCGACCGCTCTCACATTACACCAGAAGGTGAGAAGTCACCATAGATCCATGCATGACAAAGAGTCAAAGCTCCCCGACAGGTGTGGCTGTTGGCTTCCCTGCAAGTGTGGTGGCTGGGCGGGAAGTCGCCGGCAGACCTAAGCACTTACAGAAGGGCGCAACAGTCGAGTGGGCCACTGCTCCGTAGACACAGGGCTCCTTATTGATGAGGAAGGAATAGGTACTGCAGCACATGCCTGCTACTGCGAGTGTGTCTGAGGTTCGTTGGACGAAACAGGAAATAGCAGGAAGCAGGTGATGTCGGACCACATCTGGACACAGTGACGTTCTACGAGAGCTACAAATATCAGTTAGTGGTTAAGTTGGTGCGCGGCCAGGCATAGTTGACGTTCTACAACTGCGCTGCGAGAGTCAGCCTTGAACTCTGATCTGCGGCCTCTAAATATATCCGTAGCATAGAGCAAGCGCGAGGGGGTGCAGGTAGCAGAGAGGTTGTGGAGAGAGAGAGCAGCAGAGAAGTGGCGGAGATGGCTGAACCTTTTCGCTCGTTTCCTCTTCACAGCTGAGAGGTTAAGTGCACACGCCGTGAAGCGAAGCGGATTACGGACCATCAGGAAGCATTAGCTGGCCCGAGCCAACATAGGGCTTCAAGGGCTGCCTTTGGCGTATACAGCTTAATCTCTCTTCTTGGGAGAGTGCCATGGCTGTGGCGAGGCTAGAATGGTTAATGATATAGCCCGTGGCATGTTAGAGCAACACCATTTTACTTAAATAAATTTTATACTCAAATAATTCAAACTTATATTAAATATTTTGTAAACATACTATTGTTTCATTCAGTAGTTAGAACGAAGGATGAAAAAAATTGTCCTTTTCATTTTATTCCTTCTCACTTGTGTAGACATATGTATTCTTGGATTTGTGACTACTGAGTATTTCTGAGACATATATCTTGCTATTAACAAAATTACATATGTAAAGGCTGTTCACAGTAAAATGAGCACTTTTGAAAGCCCAGTTCAATTTATACTTCCAGCACATTGGTTCCATATCTTTCTGCATACTTACCAAAATAAACACTGCCATATGACTTTCAACTGGCTCATATGTCCATTGCATACTCATTAAATAAACAACAAACAGTAATAAATATTGTATGCACACATTAATTTCAGGGAATAATAGGTCTATTGGTTTGTGAATATTGATAGTTTTTCACAATTCTTTTTCTGTTAGATGTAAATTAATGCCAAGATGTTTCAAACGTTCACCCATTAAAGAAAGAAATGCTTTCAGATAAAACTATGCAAGAACATGCAGAACATAATAGCATTCAATACAACAATTTTAACCTGAATGGGGTTTACAAACCAAAAAACATAATTTTACAAAAAATTATCTTCAAAAATTTAAATGATTACATACTGAACCATCTAATGATTACCTGTGCATCATTCAAATCTCTAACCACTTGTGCACTTTCTTTGGTGACGTCACAGACGACTAAAAACTCAGCTTCCTTGTAGCCAGTGAAAAACATGTCCCTGATGACTTGAGCAATGGCAGTAGCTGAACGGCCCTTTGGGACCTGCGCACACAAACCTGTTCTTAGATAACTGCTTACAAACTGAATATGGAGGGTCACAAATTTTACGAGCGACCATACAGTTGACATTACTTCTGTTTTTATCTATATTCTGCATGCACTATTTTCATGCCTCTTATAGTTAACAAAAGAGTCAAATTACAGAATTACATAAAGTGTTTGGTATGTGTGTGTCTGTGCATGTGCGTAAATATTAGCACCTAATTTTTAAAAATTGCAATCACACCCACGTGCATAGGAACTGTGAGTTCAGAGGGGACATTGACTCCCTCACTTTTATTAGGTGGGACAAGAGGAGACAGACAAAACTTGGAAACAGTAGGAGTGAAATTAAAGTTATGTCCTCTAACAGTTACGTACAGTAAACGCTCAATTTTACAACCTTTCATGGTTCACAGGAAAAGGGTTGTTATTTTGAAGGGGTCATTATTTGGGGGAAAAACCTTTTCAAATAAATTTTTTTTATGGTTCCCATTTAGCCCTTAGTGAACAAAATTAGGAAAGTCCAACCTTCAAGTTTTGATAAGTATTTTTAAAATGAACATAAAGCTCTTGTAAGTTACACAAAATTAGATGCTTTTGTTTTTTACTTTAATGCCATTTATTCATTGAAATACAGTCCTTTTTGCCTGGCAGTATCCTACTGATTTCATTTTACTGGTAAAATTCTTCAACATAGGTAATCACTTCCTTGTCCAATTGTTTCCCACTTTTCCCTTACCCAGAATTGGAAGAATATCTTGCTGCTTCACAAGTTCTTTTGTAACTCTTACCATGTACTCAGATACATTTAACTAAGTTGCTATCTTTGATCTAGACCAATTTTGAGGCATCAAGCTGATAATCCTTACCTTCTCTACATTACTTGTACAGTGGGGTCTCCATTATCCGTCAGTCTCGGGACCATCACCGTGACGGTTGAGAGAATAGGCGGATAATAGACACGACAGATACTAGCGACAATAATGTATACGATATTTAGGACTATATTTTAAACAGGTAGCAATCAATAGAAGTATGTACAGCACAGTATGTATTTGATATTAAATATTGTAGACTTCTGTTTATTATGTAGAAAAGTCTGCCATTTTCCTTTGTTGCAATACTCCACAGGGTTTTGTTGCTGCCGTGTTGAGTATCTTACGTAGGAGTAATATCTGTGTAGCGTCTGCCTCTTCGTGTTGCTCGTACCATTCAATGCACTTGGAAAACAAGTTTTCAGCGTCACTGTGGCTAATTATTTTGGGGGCAATCCTTGAGTGTATCATCCTCTTCTTCTTCACTTTAACATCTCCTGTGTTGCACTTAATACAAGTTCCTCGTCATTTAACATTTCAAAGCCTCCATATAGCGGAGCGACACTTGTCGCACTTTCTCCTTTACGCAGTCGTTTAATAATTTCAAGTTTTTGAGAAAGTCCCAATGCAACAAGTTTCAGTTTCTCAGACATTTTTAAACACACTACACTTTGACAACAAACTGAGGACAATGACTTGCTGACTAAGTGACTACCGCTACTGAACTGACTGTAGTAATGGTAGGGCAGATGAGTGTCTAGGAATACCGGTAGAGTGGTGAGGAAGACGGAACGATTGTACGAAGTACATACACTGAAGAGCCAAAAGAACTGGTGCACCTGCCTAATATCGTGTAGGGCCCCCGTGAGCACGCAGAAGTGCTGCAAGACGACGTGGCATGGACTCTACTAATGTCTGAAGGTATGCAGGAAGCAATTCTCACTATGAATCCTGCAGGGCAGTCCACAAATCGATAGGAGTGCGAGATGGTGGAGATCTTTTCTGAACAGCACGTTGCAAGGCATCCCAGATATGCTCAATAATGTTCATGTGTGGTGATTTAGGTGGCCAATGGAAGTGTCTAAAGTCAGAAGAGTGTTCCTGGAGCCAATCGGTATTAACTCTCGATGTGTGGGGTGTCGCATTGTCCTGCTGGAATTGTCTACGTCCGTCGGAATGCACAATGGACATGAATGGGTGCAGGTGATCGGACAGGATGCTTACGTATCTGTCACCTGTCAGAGTCATATCTAGACGTATCAGAAGTCCAATTTCACGCCAACTGCACACTCCCCATACCATGACAGAGCCTCCACCAGCTTGAACAGTCCCCTGTTGACCTGTAGGGTCCATAGATTCATGAGGATGTCTCCATACCCGTACATGTCCATCCGCCCGATACAATTGGAAATGGGACTCGTCAGACCAGGCAACGTGTTTCCAGTCATCAACAGTCCAATGGCGGTGTTGGCGGGCCCAGGCAAGGCGTAAAGCTTTGTGTCCTGTAGTCAACAACGGTACACGAGTGGGCCTTCGGGCCCCGAAAGCCCATATCAATGATGGTCCGTTGAATAGTTCGCACGCTGGCACTTGATGCCCCAGCACTGAAATCTGCGCCAATTTGAGAAAGGGTTGCACGTATGTCACGTTTAATGATTCTCGTCAGTCGTCGTTTGTCCCGTTCGTTCACTATCTTTTTCCGGCCGCAGCGATGTCGAAGATTTGATGTTTTACCGGATTCCTGATATTCACTTTACATTCGTGAAATGGTTGTACGCGAAAATCCAAAGTTTATCGCTACCTCTGAGATACTATGTCCCATCTCTCGTGCACCGACTATAACACCACGTTCAAACTCACTTAAATCTTGATAACCTGCCATTTTAGCAGCAGTATCCGATCTAGCAACTTTTCCAGACGCTTGTTGTCTTATATAGACGCTGCCGACCGCATTGCATTACTCTGATTGGTTCCATAATTCTGTTATTTGCATACGCACGCCTATACCAGTTTTTTTGGCTCTCCAGTGTATGTAGGTTGTACATAAACAACAAACGTGAGTCATTTGCATATTGCACCGCACAGAATGTATTGTTACTGGGTATCCATTGACAAAAGTATGTATTACAGTACAGTATACGTATTGTTCAACCTAATAATGTGCTTAATTTGATCTAATATGGAGCAAGAAAAAAGTTATTTCATTTTCAGTTTATTAAGTTTGTTTTTTGTATCCAATTTTATTATTTTACTTGTCGTGTCAGTTTACTGATGGTTAACAGAAACTGACAGTTAAAAGGGTGACTGTTAATCGAGACTCCACTGTAGTTTGTTTGCATCTTACCTTCAATTTTTCATTTAATTCTGAATATTCCTCGCTGTTTGACGAGCTTGAATTTACACTTGTAGTTGCTTCATCATCTAGTAAACTTTCAGGAAATGAATCGCCTACCTTTCTTTACACAGCAGCTGACAGTAATGTCTCAGTAATGCTGCAGATTTGTTTTCCAAAGTAATTTTTTTTCAATTTAAATGCTGGTGACATATCCAAAATGAAGCGGACAGCATCTAACTTGTTTAAACTTTCTTCTGGTGGGACAAACAAATCATCATTTCTGTCAGCTTCATTGCAGTCTTTGTTTTTAACAGAAAATATTCTTTTATAACATGTTGGGCACAATGACTTTCCTGGAATAAGAGTGAGTTCAACATTTTTTTAATTTTCCCAAGTGTAGTAATTTTATTTCAAAACATCCTTTATTATCTTTTTTCTTAAGCCTACTATGATAGTCCAGAGGATCACAACAAACCTTTCTAAAAAGATGATTGTAATTAGTTAGGTACTTTTTTTTCCATGATATTCACAGACAGCTCATACATCATTTTTACCTGATCTTAGCATCAATAACTTCTTCTCATCTAAACTAGCTGGTTTAATGCGACGACTTACTTACAAACTTTTCCGTAACTTTCCTTGTGGCAGTTCTCTTGAATAAATAATCCAACATAGCGATCCATTTTTTTTAATAACAGCAGTTCACATAAATGCACAAAACGCTTAGCAATGCCAGGGAATGCATCTACTCATCACCAAAACTACAGACAGACTGAGGAAGCAGGCAGTCAGGATGTCTGTCTGACTGCACTTGTAAGAAATGCTCTGTCATAATATTTCATCACACCACTGTGCCTATTGTTCAGTTATTCACACCCTGCAGTTAGCTGAAGAATGCAGAGTAAAAAACTCCTCATCATGAATCATTTACAAAAGTTTCAAGTTGACTGTTGACATAGGAATACCTGAGGTGGCTTTTATTTTCCTGCTAATTATGAAATATAAAGATAATGAGTGAGCAAAAGGAAATAAAAGATTATAAACAGCTCACTTCACTACACCTCCCTCCGCCATCTCGCTTGCTAAGCATGCTTGCTCATAGCACATCCACAGACGAGCTTCTTGCAAAAAGTAACTAGGTAATTATAAATTTATTACTGCCTAACAATTAAATTTACGGTAAGGCGATGCTGTAACGTGTGTCGTTTAACAAGCAGTGGTACCATGTACATCTATCGCTGTGCCGCGTTAGCTGATGTTTATCTCTTCAAACTGTCAGCCTGTCACAGAGACCTGCGCGAGTCATCCATTTCAGCAAGCACGTATCTGATAGCAATCAACTAAGTTACCACTCCAACACCACGCCTTGCAAGTTTATAGATCGCTGGGCACGGTTGTTGTTCTGTTTGTAGCATAAAAGGACATTTTAACTATCGTGGGAAATTTATAAATAATAAAAAAATTTGAACATGGTGTGTTAGACAAAAACATTAATTCCGGTGCCAAACAAAAAAAAATTGAAGACGTTTTCAAGAAAGGCACGGCTTAACATTTCTTACATTTTTTCATATCAGGTGTTTAAATGTTTACAAAAAACTTTAACATTTAAGAATTTTCAAACTTGCGTGTGTGTGCGGAAGTCAGTAAAATTTAAATAAGCTCCTTGTAATTAAAGATGTATCGAAATCTAGGACGTTTCAACCCAACCTATTGAGACTGAATGAGAACGCAGTCTACACTTATTGATAAAGGTGAGTGCCTACATTTTTGTAAAATTCATTATGGTTGTTACAAACTTTGAAATGAATGAATTTAGACTTTTTTAAAAAGTGTTTTGCTTGTTTTAGCAAAATTAACATTAGGTTCTGCATTTGTATTGTAGGGGTTTTTTTTTTAATGGGGAATGTACTGTATTGCTTAAATGCCAGGATGCCTCATTTAAANATTGCATTCTAAACTTTCAACTCACTCTTATACCATTTCCAGGATGGGTCTGTGTGCACGTGGAGGAAGCAACACACACACACTATGCACTGCTTATTACTCCATGAGGCCCGTCTGGCACCAGTGCAGACTAAAAGCTACGTATACTCCATGCGCCGTGAATTACACTACACTCAGTGCAGCATAAATGTCAGATAAAATATTGTGTACTGTACTACATACAGTACAGGAGAGTACTTTAAATGCATGATTTGTGTTTGCTTTTAAATGTATAACAGGTACTATGTTTTATCATGATTTTCGACACCAATATCACTGTTCCATTAATAGTAAAAATGTGTATATTCGATTATACTGGTTTTTTAATACAAATTTGCTTATTCATGTTTTCTCTGGTGTGGTAGAAATACAGTAAACTCCCGATTAACTATGTTAATCAGGAGTTTACTGTATTTCTACCACATTTTGAAATTTTATAAATATTAAACCAAAAAAGTATAGAACTTAAATTTTTTTGCAGTGGATAGGTTTCATATTTTTAGCATCTCCCACACCAGAGTTATTAGGTACCAAATTTGCAACTTTTTGAAAAAATTTCAATTTTTAGCCCTATGACAAATGAAAATGGTGCATTTTTAGAGGATCATTTTGTATTTATATAGTGTGGGTAGAGGTGTACTTGTGAAAAAATTTGAGGTCCTAGACTTACTTCTCAAAGCAAATTTGGTTTGAAAATTGGATTTTGAACCACAATATACTCAATTTTAGTTACATATACTTGGATGCTGTGATTAGAAATAGGGCAAAGTTTATTAATGTAGAAGAAAGCTGATTATTTAAGCTACAAATTGGTTTTTGTTCCAAGTCTCTAGCTCTAAACATTCTGAGATACTTAGCTTTTCGTAAATGTTGAAATTCTGAAAATATCACTTCCGACATGTTCAAATGGCTGCCATCTTAAAAGGAATGCAGAAATCTTTTTTATAAACTTTTTATTTGTTATTGATTTCTATACAAAAACACTTCATAAAAATTTCAGAGTTTTTAAAATCTATTATGCAACCTGTTCAATTAAAATTGGATGATAATATATGGACTGACCCTCTAACAATTTTGCTTACCTAACAAGGTACCACTTTATTGGTCCAAAACAAAATTGCTTACCTGACAATTTTCAATATCCCAGAACACGCCTATTGGTGGTAGAAGGTGAGATTTCTGGTAGTTCACAGGGCTCCCATCACTCTGATAGCTACCACAAATTTCGAGTGGACGGCCCCAAATGGCGATGGGAGATGACCGCACTAATTCCCTACTGGAGTCAGACTGGCTGTCCGAGTCCGACGGACACATGTGGGGAGAAATGGATGCTGACCTGGCACTGTGCTTAACTGGTGGTACTTTAGGTGGGGGTGGGAATTCAAATGGAATGTGATCATCGGCAACCAAAGTCGACGACTGGAATATTTCTTCCGTCTTTTCATTGCTGTGCAACCACTGAGTGTCACCAGTATCTCGAGATGCTGAAACAAAAACAGTCAAATTATGCAACAGAGACAGAACATGACCACAGCGAATGTTTTTTAGAAATATTAGATTCAAGTTACAACAAACTGATATTTCAGTTTCCATAAGTAACAGATTATAAAAAAAAAACTAATTCAATGAAATTTATGTTTTAGTATTCATTCATAAGTTCACATTAAATTTCTTTAGCAAAATGAACCCTATTTCTAATCTTTCAAGCTAATATTCCTACACCTGAGCAGTCTGTAGCATCTAGGCATGAGATCACCTGCCAATGATTGTCTTCACTGTTGCATGTTTTCAAGGGTGCTGGGTGCTCTCTCTGGGCGTAAATGGGATTTGACCTAGTTATCGACCTTGCTCTACGGAGGTGTATCACAGGCTGGGTCACAGGACACACCATGGCATATACCTGCTCAACACAACAGCATTTTACATCCTGCCAGAAATCAGAGTGTGGAACAAGCCAGAGCACAGATCCGTTCATAGTGTCAAAAGACAACTAACTCCCTTTGTTACGGCATCAAGCATGTACCCTATGTCTGGGATGCCTCTTCACGACAACCTCTAGGAAGAGGAATACTGCTGACAGGTGTGTGAACCTGGTCTGACCACAGCCCTTCTACTGGCTTTCACTGCTTTATCACTAGAAGGATGCTTCCATGATACACCCCTGTACACTCACCCTGAGGCTGAGCATTCTGTCCTCTTATTTAACGTCAAACAATCTACCACAAGTGGACACATGATTATAATTCATGTGATATGTGTCGATCACATTTGCACACTCAATGAAGTGTAATGACGTCACGCACAGTCAAAATGACAAACATGCAAGTAAAGTACACGTAACACCATAAATACTCCAAATTATAAATATATTTTTATATTAATTAAACTTTAATCTTGTGAGAATAACCTAATATACTCATTTAAAAAACTCAAAACTTATTACACAATAAATATATCTTTAAAAAAGTCACATGATATAGTGACTTTTGATACAGACTGATTTTTCCATTAGTCATCGCTACCCATACGCTTCACAACCAAAAACTTTTACATTTTTCACATCTGGTACCTTACCATAAAACAACTCGTATGGTGTTTTGTCCTTATTTGCAGAAGTTAGGCTCCTATTTCTCAAATAATTCGCACAATACACTGCCTCACTCCATAACTCATATTTCACTTTACTCTCTTTCGACGTAGAGCGAGCCTTATTCATCAAAGTCTCATTATATCTCTCTGCCACACCATTATGTTGTGGGGTATACGCCTCAGTGTACTGAATCTTAATACCAGACTCCTGACAAAAATTCTTCATCTCTTTACTTGTATATTCTCCACCATTATCACATCGTAACATCTTTATGTGACTACCAGTTAAATTCTCAATGCGTGCCTTATACTCTTTGAACACCTCAACTACATCAATTTTCCTTTCAATTACATAAACAGTACTAAAACGAGGAAAATCATCTATAAAAGTAACCACAAAGT
Source organism: Clitarchus hookeri (assembly GCA_002778355.1). Lineage (NCBI taxonomy): Eukaryota > Metazoa > Arthropoda > Insecta > Phasmatodea > Phasmatidae > Clitarchus > Clitarchus hookeri. Next base: position 286,018 of record NQII01000767.1, read on the forward strand.
TTCCTCCATTCCATCCCCTAGGATTATTCACTACTGGCACATCAGAGTGCACTATTTCCAACACACTCCTGCTCCTCATACTTCACACATTCCATTTGAATCCAGAGCGTCCACATAAAATGCATAACCCTTCCCATGAACAAATACGACTTCGTTTTCACAAAATCTAACATCTGTACCAGCTTTAGCAAATTTTCTAACAGATAACAAATTAGTTATAAGTTCAGGCACATAATGTACATTCGTAAATTCTACAGTTACTTTATCGATACCCATTTAAAAAACATAATGAATTGTACCAACTTCATATGCAAGCATCTGTGCACCATCTTTTGCACAACCTACTGGTTCATGTTTCTTTAATTGAACTCTCTTATAAAACAAATCATTCCTATTTACACGATAATTATTTGCACCAGAGTCTACATACCATTTAATTTCTGCTTTTAACAATTTCCATTTCAGCACGATAGCCCTGAGACTTTACCTTCTCATCAACATTGAAACCAATTTGAGCCATACTTGGATTTATAAAATATACACCTTTACCACCAGAATTCTTAATCTCTCGATTACGAGAATTTCCAAAAATTTTGATCACGATTACCCTTATCTTGATTTTTCTTATAAGATTTAGCTTTAACTTGACCAATACCATTACAATTATAGCACCTCTTCTGATTCTGTGAATTATTACTCTTGCAGTATTTAGCAATATGTTTCACCTCGTTACACCTAAAACATTTAACATCACCTTTCACATAACCACTGGATTGTGCAGAAGACTGAGATGACTTTAAATTTAAACTTAACTGCTTGACACGCTTCTACAGTTAAAGCTGATTGATTACCACGTTCCCACTCATCTACATTTCTATTATACTCAAGTAACAACTTTGACCGCACAAATTCCATTGTCAAGAACTTTTTCACTAATGACATTGAAAACCTTGGTAATCAAATCATAACTTTTTGGCAATGATAAAAATAAATAACTCACTATTTCTGTGTCCGCTATATTTTCACCTGATTCACGCAGTTCTTTGACCAGCTTATCAAAGTATTCCAGACGTTTCATCAGATCACTCACCACCTTCTTCCAATTTGAGTTCCAGCAATTTTTGTTTGATCATCAGCTTACCACTAACTCCTTTCCTTTCATATACACAAGACAAGTTCTCCAAAATTGACTTGGCATTCACTGATTCTTCTGCATAGCTGATCTGCGCATCACTTTGACTACTGACAATAATAGATTTAGCAAGTTTATTCTTCTTACCCCATTCACCATTAACAGGCTCCAGAACATCCAATTCAACCACATCAGACAAATATTTAAATGTTTTGCATCCAACATTGTTATAATTCAAAACTTCCATGTTTGAAAATTCTTACCATCACACACTGGAATAGTGTAATGATGCAATATTATTAATTATCAAGGTTCTAGCTGCGGTTCATTTTCTTTCGTTTAGCGGGGCTTTGTAAAATGTTATCAGGATTTGAAATTAAAGCCGTGGGAGTTTGTTTATCATGGTAGTTCATTTATCAGGCATCCGTTTGCCATTTCAGAAATCTTAGTTTTTATTAGCATCAGCATTAGAAGATAAAAGCTTTCCAAACTGTGTCGACAGTGTGCTCGCTTTGTAATAAATAATTGCCACTGCTTAGTCATCTTTTCTTTATTAAAACGCAACTGAACAAAAACTTAACAACTATATACTCTCCGAGAACAAAAACACAACACTAAAGAGAACAGGTTTGCCGACATCACAATAAAAAACATACAACCGTTAACAACGTTCTCCACATCCACCAGAAAAATAGTACATCTTTGATGGAGAGAGTTAAGTGTGGTCTGATGAATTCCACAAGTGACCATTGGAAACAATGAACACCAACGGTGCTATGGGTAGAACAATTATAAAAGACTACAAAACTGGTGTGCTGTGACTCGTCATTCCTTGAGTAGATTGAGAATGGCTGAAGTGTTGCTTGTGCATTATTCCAATATCATAGTCTTGTTACTGTTTTAAAAAAAAAAAAAATACAAATTACTAAAATACCTCTCTCTTTTAGTACTGTCTTTTTAAGAGAGCTAAGAAATTATTATTGCTGCTTTGCAATAATAGACTGTTGAAGTTAGAAATTTAAGGAAATTATTTATAAACTCCTAACATGGTTCAGTATGTTCCCAACCTAGTGCTGTTGTCAATTGTAACCCACTGTTTGAAAGTCACATTTTCCATGGAATTTACTTCAAAAACACTATTCCAGCCTATCTCTAAAATCTATGTTCCTGGGCAGTTTGAACAGTCACCAAAAGTAGCATGCTTGAGATGGATTAATTCACATCATTTAAAGCAACTTGGTTCCCCACCTTCATTCATTTCTCGGAATTTTCATTGTGCCAACTTCAGCTCAGCATTTTGGTGTATCACAAACACTCGCACAAACACTGTGTACCCCTTGGCTCCTGCCAGAAAACAGTGTTTTGGCCTAAGTTCACAAAATTTAGAAAAACCAATTTGAATACCTAGGTATTTCTACTTAAAATGTAAAAACAGTTCTTTTAAATTACATACGATAGGTTGTCTGTGGACATGCTCAAGTTTTCCATCTACTACGACAGAGACAAAATCTTTCTTTCCTGGCATTATACCACCTTCTTCACTAGCATAAAAACACTGCACTATAGCAGCAATTTCTGACTTTCATGCAGGAAAATATTCCTTTCTCTTTTTGGAACTTATTTTGCATTACAAGTATTGTAATTACATAACCAAAGTAATCTTGAATTTTCTGTTTTGTCCAGCTAAAAGGTAATGAGGTTAGGATTTTCATTCTCGCACGTTTATCTGTAGTTGAATGAAACTTTTCTTTCAATTGGCAAAGTGTTTCAACAACGTCAGAAGTTGTGCTGGTTCAAAGCACTTTCAACCTAAAAGCTTTACTTGCTCTTTCGAGTTTACTTTCTGGGTACATGTTATCCCTTAATTGTTTTTTTATTGGTGTTTCATTCAAAGCAATTAGGCTACTGATGAAATAACCCAAAAGATTCTTGTTTTTCAGGAGTAGAAATACACATTTCCTGGGACTCATCATCGTCATCATTTGTATCAGAGGGAGACTCTGCTGAAAGGTGTTTGTTCTCAGTATTTGATAGTAAATTGTGACAACTATTGCAAATTTTATTAACAAACTTAATCTTTGAACTGAATTTATCCAACACATTATTACTCACCAATCTCAAATTCACTCGTGATAATTATGGTACGGTTTATTGAGCAAATTGCAACAAAACTAATTCCCTTTTTTTTATGTTGGGGTGTCCATTTTTCTTAATTTTCTACCGTAACAAATAGCGAAAAATGCAAAAATTGAAACATAACCTAAAATGTTACTTAAATTACTAGGACTTAATACCACATCATATCAATCGTTTAAAATTCACAACAAAGTATCACACTAATAATGTTAAAAAAAACAAACACTAAACAAACTTTCAATGAATCAGGACTTGAAGCATTCCACACCTGCTGTACAACAGAACTCTTATTACTCTGTGCGTGTTAAAACTGTGGAGTGAATATGGAGTGGAGCAATGTCGCTGGCTGTGCAGAACCAATCTCTGTGTTCCAACATTGAACTGCTTTTCTACAAACACAACTAGCAAAAAGGGCATAGATTTTATGTGAGGTTAGAACACTGTTTAGTAAATGTGCTTTGAGATGTTTTTATACTTCCCATAACAAACCTGTAATGCAGTCTGATTAAATTAAAATTGGTAAAAGTATTTTAATAATATAAGTGCTTTTCACTTAAAAATTATGAAATAAACAAACACTATCATTTTTGAACATGTGATTTTGACAGCTGTATTGGTTTCGGATAGGTCAAAGTTGGGTACATGCGCAGAAGACAAATAATAAATCTACCTCATCTATAGTCTATGGTTAAAACAGGGAATGATCCTCGGAATTGGCTCCTGCTAGACATGCGAAAACATTGCTCTTTTTCTGCTTGAACATGCAATGCTCCAAATTTATTCACTGTCACATTTATTCAGTTAATAATGAGTATGTATTAAATTAACAAATAGCATTTGTATTTTTAATTGTCATTAAATGTTGAGGGTAAAATAAACAGTCAATCAAATAATGTTTTAATTTGATGCCAAAGAGATACAATTTTCAAACTTTCAGAATCTGTTTATAAATGTCTAGCAAAAAATTTTTCCCCCAGGTATAAAAAAAACTTTAAGAAATTAAAATTTTTTTTTAAATATTTAAAAACATGTAATTGCTTGTACTTAACTTAACCTTAGAATAATGCATACCAAATTAAAGTCAATTGTAAGAGCTTTAAAATGAGACTTTACCCAGCCCTGTAGCTTCATTAAGAACAAAGTTATAAGCAATTCGAAATGATACAACTATACATTTTTTGGCAAATTTTGACACTTTATAACAGCTATATCTAATTAATAACACATTAATAAAATTTTGAAAAAGAAAAAAAGGGGGGGGATTTTTTAATTTTTTTATAATAATAATAGTATTTTGAGCTGTGTTAACATTGGCGATCTTGGTGGTTGATTCAATAAGGAATTACCCTATTATGTAAACAATCTGCAGACTCATTAGTTTAATTTATAAATCTCAACTATCAAAAATTCTTTTGGAAAAATACTTGGTACACAGGAAGTGAAACAATAGTAACAACTTCTATGGCACTTGAAATAAGGTGCTGGCTGTTGTGTATTTTCTTATTAGTTTCCTGAAATATGTAAAAAAAATAGAGGTTTTTTTTCTTTCAAGTTTTAAATACAGTTTTGTAAAAAGAGATAAATGTAAAGAAATTAAAAAAAGATAAACGTAAAGTAATTAAATATAATGAAACTTTTCAGTAAACAGCAGAAAGTACCTACCATGTGTCTTATATGAGAGAGTAAGTCAGAAAGAAAGTTCCCCATTTTTTGTAGGTTAACTGAAAAGATACGCCAAGATACAAAACACCTGTTCCTTTCTTCACCATCCATTTATTTCTCGACATAATCACAACATTTATTGAAGCCATTGTCATAGTGTAAAATGAGGTTTTCCATTCCCTGACGATATAAAATGGCATGCTGCTCCTTAAGACATTTCACCTCTTCGTCTTTCCCTTTGTCATCACTGTGCGACAGTTCATCACACTAGTTTGGTGACAAGCGGTTTATCTGGACCTTAAACTAATTTCTCCACTGCATTTTCTTCTGCTGCACCCCAATGAGATTTCTATTTGTTTTTAAGTTCTTTGAAAATGTTGTAATGATGCAGTTTATACTAATTTGATCATGACATTTAGTTAATTTTCTTTTGTTTTACTAGGGAATGTAATTGTTTTTCAGTATTTCTGACTTTTTGGCAGTGTTGGTATGTGTATCTGTCATGAGTTTGCTTTTTTACAGCCGTAGTGAAGTTGCATCAGCAATTGCAGATAAGGGCTGTTACAATGTTCATAAACATTCTTTCCTTTAAGGTACGTTCTAGAAATTTGATTGTTTAACTACAGCACAGTTTGGATGGCGTAGGAAAACGGTTGAGACAGGGTTTGCACGGTATTCAAAGGAATTCTGTACTGCGCCATACAATTATTTGGTTAGGTTTTTGGCACCCTGATGGCGCAGTGGCAACATGAGACCTGAGCGCCCGTCGCTAATTAACAGATTACGACCAACCCGCGAAGAAGCAGCTTCGTATGTGATTTCCAGTCGTTGAATTTGACATCTGCGACGTTACAATGTAAAACAACATTATGTGTTGAGTTGTTTTTATAATACAATTGTTTACTATAATTAAATTAATTTGTTGAATTTTCCAGTACATTTATATTTCTTAAAAAATGTTAAGTTTTATGTACATATGTAAAACGTCTGTAGTCAGCTGTTCCCTTCTGTTAAGTTGTAATTCTGTTCTCTGCAGCTTGAGGTGTTTTCAGGGTTCTCTGCTGCACGTAATTGCGTGTTGTCAGGAGGAGTTGACTTTGAGTTGTAGAGGGAGGAGGAGTTAGCACAGCGACCCGAGTATGGTTGGTTGGGCATTACGCTATCACTCGTTGGGACTGGTTCGACGTAGTTGGGCTGGTACAATAGGTCGCATTAAATTTGCCTCGCAAGGATTTTGGTATGTTGCATCACATATGGCCATAGTCAATAATCACACTGCAACCTGAATAGACGAGCTACGGGCGGAAAGTTGAATTAAGAGTTGAGAGATTTGGGCGACTCTTCACGACGACGTTTTGAGAGCCGATGCTGGTGAAATGAGCTGAGAATGGAGCAGTGCCAGAATGCAAGGGTGGGGAAAATAGGAGATCCCAGAGAAAACCAATCAACCAGTTGCATCGTTCACCATGATTCCCACTTGCGAAAATCCAGGAGTAGCCGGTCGGGGATTGAACCCAGTTCGCGTTGGTGGGAGGCGGGGGCCGCAGGAAAGTTTGGCATATTAAACCAGACACAGAACTTCTTGGCCGCTCAATGTCAACCTATTGACAAGCAGTACCAAGTCCTGTTGCCACATCTATCAAGCGCCTATCCCACCATAATACGTGTGCCGTCAAATCTCAATTGTAGTAATATAAGTTACAATTCTTTACATAAAGAGGAACATTTGAATATAGTAGAAACAGAAATATATAAAACACATACAAGATAAATTTGGAAGTTTATATGTATTAGGAAACTGCCTGCTAACTTTTGAACTACTAAATTTTACATTCGTCATAAACACATTCTGACACTTAAGTTTACATATTAATAACATCTATGAAATGTATATGTAATCATTTTCATCTACTTACGGTTGTGTGCAGCATTGAAAAAATTATTCATATTTGTGTTACAACTTGTAATGGCTGCACAAACCCTTCATCCCCGTCCAAACAAATGTAATGCTACTATTTTCCATAACAAACTTCCACCCATAATTTGATTTCTTATAACAAAACAACAAAAACAGACACTTTTAAAAAATATTGTCGTGAACTTGCTGAAATGTACACATAGCTCCCGTACATTTTTGTTGGAACTTTCCCCTTTATCGTAAAATTCTACGCCGCTCTCAGATTACAGTATTTATTTTTAAAAAAATTAACATCTGTAATTAGTTACCTGAAAAATCTTTTTCTCCTACGTAACACAAATATAGCTTTTGACGTACATGCACATCAGTCGCATTGTGAGTTCACCAGCCTCACACGCCCTTGCTGTCAAACTGTTAATTCATTCAAAATTTATATTTTGGCGAAATTATTTTTTCTATAGTAAAAAAAATTATATTTGTTAATCACTTCCTTTACAACTACGTATGCTATCACAAGGTTTAGTTAGCACCATAATTTCAACGAAAACTTTACACACAAGCAAATGAAAAACAGTGAGGATCATTCCAGACCCATCGTGGTACTGGCCACTGGGCTACGGGCTAGGGCAAACACCAGAGGCAGCTGTTGTGCCTCTGGTGTTATCTGTACCGACTAAGCAAAATGTCAAGATTTTGTTACTGTCTGCTTATAAAGCAAAGCGGAAACATTTAGCTATACCTACAAAATATGGTATATGACAATATTCTTTATTTAAAAAATAGTCATGAATTCATGCACATTCAGTAACTATGTAAAACACGAACGGATAAAGATACAGGCTTGGGATTTTTGCCTACCTGTTCAGCAAAATGAGCCTTTTGCAAAAAAAGACTGAATTTTAATTAAATCATTCATGAGTTTTTGAGTGCAATTGCAAAACATTTTGCTGGACTCGCTGTGGCCACTGTAACACTGCGAACTAGGCAACAACGCGTAGCCATGATAGGCTGCTGGCACCAGCTAAAGGGAGGAGCGCCGCTGATAGACTAACCTCAAGCGGCCAAGAGGTTCTGTGCCTGATATGTGCAATACTAAAGAAGATTATGTGCAGTTTTGTAGATCGAGTTCCTGGAAATATACTGCCATTCTTACTGCTCGGAAACCTTGCCAAGATGTACAGGGTTACCACCTTGTGGCAGGGCTACGTGGTGTTGCTGCCGCCGAGAATCACCTTGCCCCAAGTGGCGGCAAGTGTGTGTTTGCTGCCAGCGATGTCTGCTGTCCTGATGCAGAGTATTAAGCAATGCCAAGTTACTGTGGGTTCATATGCCTGTTGAGTAAAGGCTGTTTCTTACCTCGCATGTCTATGAAAGTAAGGTTACTGTGTTATAATTTAATATTTGTTTGCTGTTGAAATTCATCTCCCATCACTGCATAACAGTCAAGTCATTGTTTACTGTGGGCTCTGTAATGCTGTGAGTCTAGGAAAAGTGTCAGCCCAGAGTATAGAGTATAGATTGAGTCGGGAAAGGGGGGGNGTTCTGGAGAAAAATTATATCAGTTATTATTATGGCTCTTAATTTTTGTTTGGTAACTGTGATGTACTGTTAGATATTTTAGAGTGCCTATAGAGATTATGAGTGAGTAGGGCACAGGTGTGCATTCTGGCTGGTAAGTTTTTTATTGTATTTTTAAGACAAGGCACTTTAATATTCCGCTGAGGTACTATATATTTTTTTTTTTTAAGGTTTTTAGTGCAGTGCACAAATGATCTCTCTTTTGTAATATTGTAACAAAGTTATTGTTTTAGGTAATTATCCAGAGTAGCTGCTTTTCTGTAAAANAAATTGGTATATTTCCACTTTACTAGTTATGCAGAACACAAATATACTAGGGGCATTAACGTCCGACAAATTTTGTAATATGTGCCGACCTAACCTAACAGAACCTAACCCCACATTGAGTGTATAACTATTTAACATTTTTAAACTAACCTAGGATTGTTGGGTTTTAAATTAAACTAGGATTGTAAGGTGTTAATCTAACCTAGGATAGTAGGTTTTTTTAACTAACCTAGGATAGTAGGGTTTTAAACTAACCTCGGATTTTGGGGTTTTAAAGTAACAGTTAAACACACTCGTCTAGGTAGGCAGCATGTACAATTCCATTGTCCTCGACCCATTCAACTGCCGTGTATCTTACCTCAATCGACAAAATACCACAATCTACTAAAACATCCAAGTAACACCCGTCACATAGGCAAATATTTTGCAGAGAAGCACTCGTTCTTACACCCACCATTCTTAAATCACACGCCGTCGGATTCGGACGTCTCAACTCACACCCGCAACTACACAACCGCACTGTCTCGCGTCTCAAATGCAACTAATGGCATCTCAACTTCCACATAAAATTCAGTGACGATGAGGTCTACAGATAACAGACAATAAGGTGATGGTACGATGCGCATTTGTTCACGTTACCAATGCATTACTTTACCAAAAATCATGGTATCCAATGTAAACAAAGCAGCGGGCTGCTCGTATTTTTAACTGTTTTATTTGATACGTTCTACTTATTTTAACATTACGCCCTCCTGAATATGAACAAGGTAAGCTGTGCAGAACCCATTAATGCTACTTTTGTTGGTCTAGGACGTTTCCTTCAGAAAAGCCGCTACTCTGGATAATTACCTTGTTTTGTATAAATGTAGGTAGTAGTGTGAACCAGAGTTGTGATACTACCAAGGCAAAGGACTTTTAAGGTTCCACTCATGTACCATTGTGCATTTCTTAAATGATAATATTTTTTTAGTTGTTATGTAATACTGGTCATTATTTCTTCGTAAATATGAAGGTAGAATACAACACATATAGAGATAGTCGGTAGACCAACTGAGAGTGTGTATAGTTGAAGTGCATTTACTAATATGGTTTAGAAATTTATGTAGTGTACATTTTGTGTATAAACCATTCTAAGTGACATAACTGTAACTTGCCTTGATATGTTTTAAAAATTGTTTTTTAATAAATCAAATATAACTTTTTTTTTATAAATGTACTCGCGACAATTTAAGTAGATTAGAGCATAATAACCAATCCTAACCATGCATGTATTGGTACAGGTTTCTTGGCTAGCCAAATGTTACTGTTTAGTTTCAGGAGCGTCGACTTCACAGTGAAGCAACTCAGCTTGAGGCCTGTGCTGGTAAAGCTCCACTGGAAAATTGATGACCAGGTCTCTTGCATGACGAGTGGAGTTGTTGCACGACAATGCAAAGCCTCATGTCGTTTGCACCACTACCACCTTACTGCACACCTGGTATTAGCGATGTTTTCCCCATCCACGGTGCAGCTCGGACTTGGCACCTCCAGATTTTCATCTGTTTGGCAAGACGAAGAAACATCTATGGGGCAGGTGATTTCCCAGTGATGACGAAGTGTAAGACGAAATGGTGAAATGACCTAACGAACATAATGCAACTTTTTATTTTCAGGGAATGGAAAACCTCATTTTACACCGTGACAAATGCTAAAATATAGTTGATGATTATATCAATTATGACAAAAAATAATGGAATGATGCCCAAATAAAAAGGTATTTTGATCTTTACCCATTCACCTACAAAAAAAAAATTGGTAAAATTACTTTCTAGCCTGCGCACACACCATCTGATCAAAAGTATCCAGACACCTACGCGAAACTAAGTGTCCCTTGGATATACTACACAGTAGCGAACGTTAATGTGAGGTGCCCTGTAGCTGACATTAATGCAGGGTGGGCCCACCTGTGGACCCACCCTTGGCTTTTATTACAGCTTTAACACTACAGGGGAAACTGTCAGCCAGGTGTCCAAACTTCTCGAGGGGAATGGCCGATCATTCTTCCCTCCCATAGGACTGCCACATGATATAGTGCAAATCATTATGCTAAATCACACATCTCCAGCTGTCCACATTCCGGTGGCCACTCTCTTTACGCCACTGAATACAACACTTGGTGTTCATAGGCAAAATGTGCGGTTCATGGGCACATGCCTGAACTTTATAACCCAGTCCTCCCAACTCCCATCACACAGTCATTGTGCTAGCTGCACAATTAGTAGTACTGCAAAATTCACAGGTGAAGATATCACATGGACCATGCGATGTACCACCTTCAATGCTCGTCGGTCTCTGTCGGTCAACACATGTGGCCTACCTGGCCGTGGTCTTGTTGCGGTTCTGCCTTTCCTTTTCCACTTCCCAAATCGCTTCCCTGACAGTCAACTTAAGACAACTTGAGAAGGACGGAAATAACCCTGACGGCTTGCTTACTGACATGGCAATCAATAACTACATGTTCAAAGTCACTGAGTTCCCTTGCTCCGCCCATACTGACCAACATCGAGCAGTCTACCTTTTATAATGGCAGAGGAAGTTATAGTGCAATCTAGGCGCAAGTTTGCGTTTACAGAGGAATGTCCAGATTCTTTTTGATAATATGGTATATGATTTTGACTGGACCAAACACAAATTCTGTTATAGAAAGGTTTGCTGTATAGTTTTTTTTTCATGCCACATTAATAATATATTTTAATGCTTTTGTGCAGTAATTGTTTAAAAAATGTGCATAACTCTGATGAAAGTTACGTATCGCAAAACCAATCGCTTCAAGTGCAATATTGCATTTACAAAAATTCTAATATACTGAACACAGGATACTTTGCAATATAATCACTTTCTTGTAAACATAGAAATTTTTTCAGTTTCAAGGCATTTTCAGTACGAGACAACTTATAAAGTAAAAGCCAAATGTGAAAGGAACTGTACGTATTGTGTATAAAAAGAATGCAAAAGTAAAATTCTATCCTCTATCTGTAATTCAGATGCTTATACCTTACCTTGAATAATAAAGAATAAAGTTTCTCGCAAGACTAAAAAAAATGNAAAATGAAATGAAAAAACATAATGCAAAAGGAGATTTTTTTAACAAATTGCATTTTTTTTTGTGAAGCAAAGAAAACAGAAATCCTTTTGAGGCTATGTTCTGAATAAACTGAATTGTTGGTAACTATATAGCAGAAAGTTTATTTTGGGAAAACACATGACAGCTTGAATTCTTACGTGATTGACAATCAACTTCCAGACCTCACTGCCATTTTTCATCACCGTGTTTTGCCGCGAAGGTGAATGTAACTGACATCCAAAATCAGACTATATATATAATTACCTCATCAATAACAAAATTAAAATGGTTTACTGTGATCGCTATTGCAGTGTATGTTGATCCGCAATAAGACATGTTAGAACTACATAGGTGAACAAAGTTTAACCATTATTCTTTCCTCAGAATTTAATAATCTCTGAATACACAGCATACACAATAGAAAATTACCAGAAAACCTTTTCCGACAAACAAACAATTATTCAAAAATTATTTGCAGAGATAAAATCCACATAAAATATGAACACTGCGGAAGTAAAAGATTTACAAAAACTGCAAAAAAATTAGTTTTTGATATGTACAGCATACTACTTGTGAATTGTAGAAACCAGCACATTAACTGAATCACACCAACTTTTAATTTAGAAAATGAAGTGATTTTTGTTAAACTTTGGTTCGAAACTAATTTCTGTTTTCTCTGACAGCAGCACTTTAAATTAATGATTCTAATCTTTACTAGCAAAATTTCTATGATTTTATTTTATATTTTTCACAAGCATTATTTTTTATCTTTCATCTGTTTCAATAAAACACATTTGTTCTTTAACGATATTTCTGTGTATTTTGTGTAGATTGAATGTAGTTATGCTTATTTTCCAGTGTCTTTTCATACAAAGTGTATGGAAATTTTGTCTCTATTGTTTCTCATGTATGATTCTTGCAGTGTTATGTTTCATCAAGGTTAGGTAATTAATTTGAGTACATCTTATATGGCACAAGTTGCCACTAGTTACAGTAGTTTTATATAGGCAACACTATCATACTGTACCTGTCAATGACTGGTAAACCATGCTGATCACTTCTAAACTGACATTCATATGGCTTGACATGTTTTCTTCTTCTAAAATATCTCATTGTCGTCTCCTGTAATAAAAATTGCACCACTGTTGTTACAACAACATTCTATATAATCTATTTACAGTTTCTTCACACTTTTTGAATCAAACCTTTGAAAACGAACCCCATGTATGACTAGGCTTGGTTTTTTTTATAAATATGTTATGTACCACAACCATTTTATACTTGTATTAATTTAAATGTAAATTATTTTTGTTAAAATAAACTATTACTTTATAAATTATAATATTTAATTCATAATTAATACAAATAAAACCAGGGTTAATATAGGTGTGTTGGTAATGCTTAGTAAGAAATTGTTCTTGTGCAAAACATTATTATTACACTTGAGTGCACACAAATGTGGTGCACTGTCCTTTTGGTTTAATTTTCTAGACTCCTTTTTACACAGAAATAATTTACTAAAAAATTTAAGATGTCAAATGTGAGCAACAGTTCAACTTCATTTGTTAGCAATGAAAACTTTGGTAAAGAATAATAATAGTGAAGGATGGATGTTCAGAGCATTATATTAATATCAATTTACACTATCACTTCCAAGTCTTGTGGATGATAGAAATACTGTACTCCAGTTTAGTGTTTTGTACTTAACAGTGAGGTCTGTGATGTGTGCACCCGGAACTTATCCAAAAGTAACTCCTAGTCTTAAGATAAGGTTGTGAAAGAAAGAAGAAAAAAAAGCACATTTCACAAAAAAAATTTCTACAGAAATATTTTTATATTTATGAAAAGACTGCTTGTTGACATAAATTATGTCAGCAAATATATGCAGGTCTCAGCATGCAAGGTCAGCAGCACTGCTAATAAGTTCAGATACGTAAAGTTTTCTTTTCTAAGTCCGAGAGAAAATTAATATATTTTTATGGTTTCTGGTTTAGCACTTATGACCCTAATGGCCAGTTTCACCAACATCCCCAAATATTTAAGGGGTTACGTAAATCCACAGTAAGTGGCACTTAAGGATGTGGACCGTTTCACCAACTTTAAGTGACCCTTAAAAAGCGCTAGGTAACCCGGGAGTCTGAAATCGGGCACTTAAATCCTGAAGGACCCCTTAAGCGAGAAGCAAACCAAACTGAGAATTACTGCTAATGAGAAAATTTGTCTATACATAACCCCAAATGTGTTAAACTGTGATTAGTTTTGAAATTTAAATACGTAGTAAATAAAAGTAAAGAGTTTTATTGTATCAAGATTATTGAGGCTGGATGCAAGTCCTTATTTGTTGAAATAACCTTTGCATTTATGACAAAATATATTGCGAGCTAAAAACTAGAGAAAGACTAATTTTGTTTATAAGTGCATTTTCAGTGTATTTACAAGAGCCAATATATACATAGAAAATGGAGTATTGTTAGGCAGTTAGCCGACTGATAAAATATGACTTTATTGAACAAGCCACAGAAGTATTTCAAATAAACTGAAAAATGTTTGCCTTCACTAGACTGCATACGACTCGAGTCACATTTTCGTTACGTTCTATTAAAGGCATGTCATTTTAACAGCGAAAATGTGACTCAAACATTAGGTCTATATGTACAAAATGTAAAAATATATGATTACTTTCATTAAATTTGAGACTGAACATAATATAACGCATTTACACTTGGTTTAAAAATGAGAAATTTTTAGTAGCAGTTTTGCATAAATGCGATTTTGCTTTGAATTAAAAATATAACTAATGACAGCCCAATTAAAGATGTCATAAAGGTGTGACTGTGGTGATAATGACATTTAATCAATAAATTCAGGCAATTGGCATTTCTAAATTGCACATGAATATCATTAATGATATTATCAACAATCTATCGCCGTTTCAGAAAGTTCAGTTTTGGTTAGTGATGAAAGTTAAGATATAAATTAACCATGCTATCCTAAATGGGGAGATATATTTTCTTCACAGTACGTAATTGCTTGAAATATTATCGGCGAGACATTGCATTGTATATACATAGTGCACTATGAACATAATTTTAACGTTTAGACAAATCTGTTTTACATCAAAACTGAGGATTTCGAAATCGCAACTAAGGTCACTACTGTCACTGAAAAAGTCTATTAACAAATAAATGCCTTTACTAACTTTAACAAAACTTGTACCGAATCTTCAAAACACAGCAGTAATGTTGTAAGTAAAACGTAAAACAGTTCTATTAAGTAGAAAAATTTGGGATGGACTTGTAGTAAATGAAGGCCCAGTGTTGCCTTCTGAGGGCAATACGATTTTTAATAATTTTCTTGAACATAATTTAGCAAGGTTTTTCATGGAATATACATTACGTTTAGGGAATATTCAATCATTTATTGCTTAAACAAGATAACAGTTTCATTTCAAAATTTATCATTAACCTAACTTTTTACTTGTCATGCAGCATAGTAGGATAAATACTTGAAGAAAACTGCGTAAATATACGTAACAAGAGTAAAACATTACACGAGTACAGTAGATAAAATATAAAACAGCCCAGACCTATATGAACCACTGTAACTTTTGCTGCGAAAAATCACACTTGGCACTGATGATTGATAAGAAAGTGATCACAAAAATCACATAACACAACACTTCCACAATAATAAAGTAGCCTCAAAAAAATAAAAACTTATATATTCACGTATGTAATTTTACATTAAAACAATTTCGGTATATGTGGTTAGTTGAACGAATGGAAAACACATATCTTTATCGTAGACGCAGTAACATATATTTGCATTGATTCTTAATATTTGTCAGGCAAACGATAAAGCTTTAATTTTCCATTATAAAACAAATCTTTTGTTAGGATTAATTTGCTTATAACAAAAGTAAACACAATATTTCAGGGGGAAAATTTTTTTTCTTTAATTTCTATTGGTTCATTATTTACTACTTGTTTCTTTAAGCAACACCAAGCTAAGTGGCCCTTACAAAAGTGAGTTTTATAATGATGACACACCTAGACACCCTTAAGGACCACTAAAACTTAAGTGTCGCTTTGCTGGGGACTAGTTTATTCCTTGTTGGTGAAACCAACCATAAGTCATAGATCATCTTTGGAAACTACTTAAAACTTTGTACCAGTTGAACATGAATACTAAACAAAAACTCAGCCACGATCATCGCCGCCACAAATTTTTGAAAAGTCATGTCTATAATCAAACTGCGAAACTCTTATACCCCTATATTACTATTCTGAAAATGGCGTTTAGCTTCTTTGATACATTTGTGAAACATTCTCCCATCACAGAGTAAACCCTGCAGATTTTATTTCTAAGTCCGACCAAAACTTTTAAATTGTTATAGTTTTGAGTTTAGAACTCGTGGCCCTATCCATGCCTGACCAATGGATATGGCTTAAATATTTATATCAGGAGTACGTAATCAGTCAGATATTTGTGCATAAACCTCCCTAATAACCTTTAAAAATTCACACCATTAATAAAATTGCAAACATTTTATTTCATTCAAACTCCCCAGTTTTACATTTGTGATATATTCCTGAAACATTCGCCCATCACTGGGTAAAAACAGCACATTATTCCAAGTCCGAAAGAAAGTAATTAATTTTTATGGTTTAGGTTTAGAACTCTGTACACTACGCCATGCCTAACCGATGGATATTGCTTATATTTATATCAGGAGTATATCAGGAGTAAATCAGTCAGAAATTTGTGCACAAACCTCACTAATAAGCTTAAAAAATTCACGCCTTTAATTGAACAGTGGAACTCTTATACCCCGATATTATTCTTCTAAAAATCATGTTTAGCTTTTATTATATATTTGTGAAACATTCTCCCATCGCAAAGTAAAACCAGCAGATTTTTTTTTTAAAATAACATAGAAACTGGGTTTTAAAGTGAGCACTATGTAAAATGCCTAAAAGATGGAAATTGCTTAAATTTTGATGTAGGGTGCATTTGAGTACGTAACCAGTCAGAAATTTGTGTACAAGCCTAGCTAAAAATGATCCAATGGGCAGCTCAGTATTCGAATTTGGGACACAGAAAATCACTATTTTCCCTTTATTATTAATCTAAAACTTGTCTTACTGCATACACTGTGCATTCCATTCACCATATATTTATATTGAATTTTTTCCAGCGATTTTTAATAAGGTGTCGCTGAAGAGGTTCATCCATGGAAAACAGTATATTGAAAATAAGGATCCGGGAGCACAGATGGACGGAGTAAGATCTTGTATCTGTCCGCAATCGTTGTTGACATCACAGCTAGGGCTTGAGTATGGTGGTCATGTTAAAGGCTTAGAGCGATCATGTTGTGAAGTCATGGTGGACATCATTGTACCCTTTCCTGTCTACTGTTTCCCATGGAAGAAGAACCTGAGTGACACCATATTAAAAATAGCTAGAATAAATTCAGTATAAATATAGACACAGAAACACACTCCCATTTAAAATACATTGTCCCAATAACCGCATATATACACTAATCGCTTCTCTCCTAGAATAACTATCTTGTTTCGAGTCTGAAGTTTATCGGGCTCTTAGACAAAAATTGGAGCACAGTTGCCATTAATTGTATACATTTTATATTACGCTGGGAAACTGTAATTACAATGTTGTGTGAGTTTTTCTGCTTCATTGGAAGGTTTCAAAACTAGAAGGGCCTAAATTTGTCTCCTAGAATCGCCAAGTCATTCTCAGCCATAAGTTTATTAGCCAATAACAAACTGCAATAATCATTAAGCTTGTACAGAAATTATCATAATTTTGTACTACCTACACAAGAACTAGGCATGCACACACACACACCCTTGGGTTATACATTTTATAGTATAGATACTTATGTGTGCAGTGATTACAGTGTATCTTGCACAAACATTTCAAGAAAATAATTTTTTGATTAAGTTTTTTTTAAGTTTCTTTAGTTCTTAGTATTATGTTAAAAAAAATCAATAAACCAATTTATTTACACATCATTGTTAGTCTTCCATAATTAATTTTGTTTACAATATCGCCATGCACTGTTTCTTATACCATATATAGTAGCAATTTGGGTCACGTTACCATATCGAAATAATTTTAAAATAGGTACTAAGACGTGTGGTGTTTGCTCAACAAATTTCCTGTAAAGTAGAAGCGCTTTAAGTGATTTTCTTGTGGGTATATCGGCAGCATAAAATTTAAGATGGGATTCGAAACTAACTTCACCTGGGTAAAAGGAAAAAGTTTGGCCATCTCCAGTCTGTCGGTACCTCACCTCACATTTGCAGCATCAGAAACTGATGTCAAAGGTCACATGGTGAACCAATCAAAAGCTGTATGGGCAACAACGTGATCAACTCGGTCAGATCAGACAGATGCATCTGCCCAATTGTGGCAGACATTTGTTAGTTTCAGACATTTGTTGGTTTATGCACTATACTTAAGCTGGAGTCGCAATACCCCGACAAACCTGACACGAGGAAATCCGAGTAGCAGCCAACGGAAGACTATGACGTCAGTCCAAAGAAATCACAGCCTCGACAGCCCGACAAAAGTAGATTCTATTTCTACTTTCCGCCGATGTTGGGCTCATCGGGGACTCGCAAAAATGTAAATACATTAGAAAACAAAATTTCAAACTCATTTCCCCACAGTAGTAAATAATAAGGTAATTATTAAGTTTAGTGACTTTTCTGAAGGAAACGTCCTAGATAAACGAAACAATAATGGATTCTGCACAGCTTACCTTGTTAACATTCAGGAGGGCGTAATATAAAAATAAGTAGAACGTATTAAATAAAATAGTTAGAAGTACGAGCAGTTCGCCGCTTTGTTTACGTCAAGACGCCATGATTTTTGGTGAAGTCATGATTCCTGCAATCACCTTATTGGCTTGTGGGTATTGTTACGTCACGGTGACGCATCACATGGGATTTTAACGGAAATTTTTAAACAGCTCAGTAGCTGTTGTGTTGTTGCCGGGGTAAATTACGACGCCCCAATCAGACGGATTTAAAAACTGAGAAAGAGTGCTTCTGTGCGTTATATTCGCCTATGAACGAGTGCTTCAGTGCGTAATATTTTGCTATGAACGAGTGCTTCAGCACGTAATATTCGCCTATGTGGCGTTTTAGTAGATCATGGTGTTTCGTCGAGTGAGGTATGGTTGAATTGGCCGAGGACCCGCCGCCTACCTAGGTGAGTTAATTGANAGATCATGGTGTTTCGTCGAGTGAGGTATGGTTGAATTGGCCGAGGACCCGCCGCCTACCTAGGTGAGTTAATTGATATTCTGGTGTGTTTTACGGTTCCTATAATTCCCTAAAATCGTAATTTCGTAGGTTAATTTAAAACAATAAAATCCTACATCACTGTAAAACCTTACAATCCTACGTTACTTTAAAACCCTAGAAAACCTAGGTAATTATCTAGTTTAGGGGCTTTTCTGAAAAACACAATAAAAATTTTAAATTATGATATATTTCTACTCTACTAATGACGCAGAACACGAATATACTACGGGCATCGCTTTAAAATAAGTTCAACATATTTTTAAAAATTGAACAAGTTTGTGAGATGACTGTTTCTGACAGTTTGTTTACGTTTATGAACAAAACGTTTTATACCAACAAAAGTTGTTTTAATGAATTCAGCATAGCTTACCTAGTTGATATTGAAGCGGCCGTAGTGTTAAAATAAGTAGAACATATTTAAAAAAAACTTGCGAAATATGTTTGTTTGTGTCTATTAACGTCAGAGGAATTATACCAGCCCCCTACCTAGGTGAGTCAATTTACATTCTTTTGGTGTGTTTTACGGTTCCTTTAAATCCCTGCAATCCTACATTCGTATTTTAGTGTAAAACCCAAACATCCTAGGTTAGTGTAAAACCCAAACATCCTAGGTTAGTATAAAACCCAAACATCCTAGGTTAGTGTAAAACCCTACTATCCTAGGTTAGTTTAAAACCCTAACATCATAGGTTAGTGTAAAACCCAACAATCCTAGGTTAGTTTAAAAATGTAAAATAGTGATTCGCCCATCGTGGGGTTAGGTTTTGTTAGGTTAGGTGGGCACATATTACGAAATTAGTCGGACGTTAATGCCCCTAGTATATTCGTGTTCTGCATCATTAGTAGAGTAGAAATATATCATAATTTTAAATTTTTATTGTGTTTTTCAGAAAAGCCCCCAAACTAGATAATTACCTATTTGTGTTCTGAGTCATTAGTAGAGTGGAAATATACTATTTCCCAGGTTTTTCTTTAAAGAAAAGTCACTAAACTTGATAATTACCAATAATAAACTAGCCGCCGCCAAAATATCGTTCCAGTTAAATTTTAAATAATTGTTATATCTCGTATAAATTCAAATATTGTCAAAAGCAAAATTATCATTCTCCTTAATATGAGTTTTAAAAAGTAAGTATTGAATATTATAAGGATAACATGCCGTTTTAGAATTTTCTAATAGCCAATTAACACACTTGTCGGGCAGATTTCGTTAGAGTATTGTGAACACTTGAATAATATAAAATATGGAATTCCATCGACCTCAGACGTCATGTTCGTCTGTCGTGTCCATCGGGCTATTATGACTCCAGCATTACAAATCATAATATATTATTCTCAGTTTTATATCCCTGACAATTTGCGGACTGTAGGATCGATGGAATACTCTTCAAATAATTAAAACATTTAGTACTGTGGTTTATGGACATAGAAATGGGGTAATTTAAAAACTTCACGGATCTACATAACCCTCCTTAATCCGTAAACCTACTTCTGGGAAATCCCGTTATATATACTTTGTTTTCGAGAAAAATGGCTAAAGTAAATACTGGAGCCAACTTGTACTTTGTGTAACACTTTTATTCTCACCAATTACACCCAAATGTTATTCCCTTAAAGATGTAAGCCATTTTCACGTTACAAATGCTCCAAAACCAATTTCCAAAGATTCCGACAATAAATACAATGTATTTTAAATGAACGGCAAAGCAAATTTGCGGATTATTATCTAAATATCCTTCTTACATACCTATGTCCAACAATCAAAAGCATAAACTTCGCGACATTGTCTACATATAACCTTATATATAAACTGAACCTACACAAACACTTCACAAAACAACCGCCATATTAACAGCACACAGCTATTTTGTTGTCTTTTTTTTTTTAATAAGTGGCTATTTTTCGACCAATCATAAAAATAAGTACAAAATCTGCATCGCCATTGGTTAAAATTCAAAAGTTAAGAAATAACCATATTTGCAAAAGAAAACATAATTTCCTTTCATACCAGAATGTACCAGAAGCATAGCATAGAAAAAAAAGGTTTGCTAAAAATGTCGTGTTGGTTTGGTATCCTCTAGCAGTGTTTGAGTTCATTGTGATAATAGGAATTTTGATAATTACGGTGTTGGAATTCGGACGACACAGAGCAGATCTGCTATAGGTCAGTTAAGGAACTGCATTATTGAATGTTTCTATGTTTCATGGTTAACTAGGCAACATATGAAAATTGATAATCACAAGAACTTTCTCTCTGAAAATTATGAAATGGTTTTATTTCCTTGTTCCCGTAAGTAAAACCTACATATAAAAACTAATTTAACGAGTTTATGATTTTTTACAAGAAAACACCTCTAAAACATGCTACTTCAATTAGAATACCAACTAGTCCAAAACAAAGTCATATCTTAAAATAGACTTAAAGGCAAAATATTATACAAATGAGATCAATAAACCAAAGCTAGCTGTAGATAAACCTGGAAGATTATAAATAGAATGCTTTATAAACGCCAATATGTGGGATATTATATTAATGTTTTGCACTACACCTAGGAAATGCCCCATCTGTCAGTAACTCACAACAAGTGTGTGAACTTTTCAATAATATATTCATCAGTGCAGCAAACGACTCCGTCACTAACTAAAATGGTAATTATAAGAGTATGATGTAAATATGTAGGGAATTATTATATCTATATACGACTAATAGAGAAGAAATAACTAATATCGTAAAAAAACACAAAGACTAAACAAAGCATAACCAAAGATGGAATAAACAAATAAGTATTAAAAGTGTGTAACCTTTTGATTGCAAATAAAGTCGCAAACCTGGTAAACCTGTCTTTCTCCCAGGGCAAATTTCTAGAATCATTAAAAATAGTGCCTATATAAAATAATGGGTATCAGTTAAACCCATCTAACTATACACAAGTTTCAATATTGGCATCCCTTTTCAAAGCCATTCGAAAATGTAGTAGAAAAGCGATTGGTTGACATCCTTGGATGAAAGTTTGGTGGGAGAAAGTTAGTGAAATATTTGGAGGCAGTGGCAGGCCACTGTGTAGTGTATCGGTGTAATTGCACTAAGCAAAACATGTCCCTGCCCCCTAATATGTTTCCCTTGCCACGTAATATGTTTCTGCATGGTCTGAGTGGTTAAACTGCTCCTCTATCAGTGAGAAAGCTTACCTGCTTACCAACTGCCACCCTGTGGGGACGTCTTGCAGGGGTTGGTATGGCATCCAGAACTCGGAGAGGAGACATCATGGCAGGTATAAACAGCAAGGGTCGCTCTCTTTCCTCTTCTGCGCAATTAAATTGCCTTAGCAACCTTGCTTGGAACTCACTGAATTTCGTGCAATGCAAACGTACACCACAAACAACTGACGTGGATCACTCCTGCTTGGTCTGGCATGACCACTGTGATCACGTCATTGGCCCACAGTCGTTGCACCAGTTCGGCCTGTGGAACATGCACATTGTGCATCCCAATGTGTGTCCGAATCGTTCACTTAGCAACGGGTCATGACCCGATACTGAGTGATCCAACCGAGTGCCTGTGGTTTCCCTACAGAGATCTGTGTAATAATAATAGGAATCAAGTGTTAGAATGTGTAGTAAATAGCATAACCTCAGGCAACCATGCTGATGTAAAGAACCGGACTGGGCGATATCCTCCACATGCATGAGGGGCCCGCGAACAGTAAAGGCCGCTGCATTCCGCGAAGATGGTCCACGATTACAACTAAGGACCGGGCTACCACATCGCGTCGACCGCGTGTTCGGTGTACAACCTCGCTGTGTAATATACAAAAGACAGTTGATAAATGAAGTACAACCCAATTCTACCTTCCACCTGTCGGAAGTGTGATCAGTGCGGAAAACTCCGAACGTTCGATCCCTTTGAAAAATGTAACATACGCACAGGTATATGCAGGTGCCTGCCAACCGAATACGATGCATACTTTTTGCCTCCACTCACTTCCACAGTGGTCGCCTACTGCTGCTCGTGATCCACGTGAGTGGGGGTTGGCACAGACTCCCTGCTCTGTGCTACATACCAACACATAATACATATGAGTTGCTTACACCATGCACAATGGATTACCCTGCAGCACCATCAGTTCCAGTAATTACAATGCACGGAACAGTTGACAACATGCCAGCCAGAACTCCCAGAGTACGAGCTTCAACCAGCAACTGTTGAGTATCCAAACAACTACCAGGGTTCAATGTATCGGCCAGAATATTGTGTGAATCCCGAAAAGATGTGCATAAACTGCAAAGAGTGTAACGCGACATTTCACCCCACATGTATGTCCACGGGGGAATGGCAGGCGGTACGCGAGGGAACGTTTAAGTTTAAACTGTGTCAACAAAAGTATGTTGCCTAATACTGGACCATAGAGGAACCAACCAATGCGAATAAAAATTGAAATTGATGTGTTCACCCAACCTGTGCTGAGATTACATAACCAACAAACCCAGCGAATAAACTCGTGCCACCTATGCCCGCACGGCAGGGAATGATAGTATCTGGTGGGACACAGTTCGAAACACCGGGGCCATCGCCCCCGAGTACATGACAAGCCTAACCAGGAGTAATTATGTGACATCCACCAAATTTCAGACACTCCCAAATTTTTTGGGCCAGACAGCTCAGGACGCATGTGCCTTCCTCAAAGTGAGCACTACCCGATTATAATGGTATGGGGTAAGCGAAAAAGAGTGGGGTTGTGTCATCGGGAACCAACTACTTGGGGAAGCGAAAGCGTGGTGGGGTTCCACCACAGAATACGACACATCCTGGACACAATTCGTACGAAATTTATGGCCAGATACGCGAACACTTATACCATGTTAAAACAACAGGTCACACTGTTTACTGAGGAACAAGGCACCACCTGGATATATTCGTAAGCCAAAAGTGTTCAATGGAACAGAACATTTCCTAAGAACAACCATGAGTGTAGCACAAGATATGGAGAGGTGCAGAGCAGCAAATTTTAATGTGTGCAGTAAAGGCAGGTGGACAGATGTGCGGAGGAATACTGTGGATATCTGGATGTCCGAAGGAAATAGTGGCGTAAGGGACTATCCCAAAATCCCGGACATCAAAAGTGGAAAGAGCCCACCAAACCTGCCTCGCTGCCACATATGTAAGGATGAACAATACCACTGGCACAAAATATGCCTGAAATGAGAGAGAGAACAGCAGGGAAACGACAAAGTGGAGTAGGACAAATTGGGGCCACCCTCTCCACCATTGTGGCGACCGGAACTCCCGAAACTACCACTAACAAACAGATCCACCATTACCCAGGACAGGTTAGCTTCACTGCTGATCAGAATTTCCATACACATGGATGAGTGGAAAATCGTCGCCTTAATCGATGTGGCCTCATTGCATAAATTCATGCGGGCGGAGTTAATACACCAACAGATGATCACCAGGGACAAACAAATCGTACAATTGGCCACATTGAACAGGACCAGCGAATGTTTGGGTGAATTCCAAGTGGAAATGCATATTCGTGACTGTTCTATGGACATCATCGCCCTCGTATCCGACGAGATACGAGAGGACCTGATTCTAGGGATGCTGTGGTTTAGACAAAATAACAAAATAATTGAAATCGCCATGGACCACATTCATGTTGGTTTGATCAATCGGCGAATGGTGTATAACCTAGGGTATCATAGAGAAAACCGCGAACAATCTGTCCAACTAGACACGTTCGACCACGCTGTACCCGCAGAACATAGGGAAGCGATCAAACGAGTCCCTACCGAACGACAGGACATATTTGCCATGGCAGACCCCCTGAAAATAACGAGCATGGCAGAACATGAGATACCACTCTCTAAAGTTGAACCCCTCTGGTCCACCCCTCGTGATTATGATCCTTATAACCTTAGGATTATTAATCAACAAATCGAGGAAATGATTAGAGATGGGGTAATAGAACCCTCGGAAAGCAATTAAAATTCAGATATCACTCTGGCCCCCAAGAAAGACGGGAGCTGGAGATTTTGCATGGCTGCTGCCCGCAAAACCAAGAGACCGAAAGTGCGCCCCCACCATTAACCGTTGTGAACTCTGCACTAAACCCGTTAGGGGATGCCAACATTTTATCTTCTCTTTGACCTGAAAAACAGCTATTGGCATGTACCAGTACAACTGGAAGACTGTCACAATACGGCACTCATGGCCCATTATGGCCGCCGTTTTCAATTTTACACCAAGCATTTGGGCTGAGATGCGCCCCCTATACCTTCCAGAGTACGATGGTCTGTGTCCTGGATGGTCTGATAGGGGAGTGTACGATCGCAAACCTAGAATACATTGTGATATGATCAAAAATGTAGGAAGAACACATGCAAAACATATCCCTCATCTTGGAGCACGTGGCTATCAATCGGTTAACGTGTGTCAATGTAAAATGTCATATAGGGAAAACCTGTCTTCAATACCTAGGCCACATGGTCGATGACGAGGGTATCCAGCCCAACCTCGAACAATTAAGGCTAATTAAAGAATATCCCGCAAACAACACGCCCAAACACCTGCGAAAATTGTTCGGGCTTATAATCTGATTATGGCTCTACATACAAGACTTCACCACGATAACAGCCTCACTAACTGCCATGTTGTCAACATCATGGCGTTTCCAGTGAAACTACAATGCCCAAAAAACATTCGAAGAAATCTAACAAAGATTCCAACAGTGCGACAAACTGTACCGTTTAGACCTCCACAGTCATTCAAATCTGTGAACAGATGCTAGTAATGAGTGGCTTAGCACCATTCTATTTCAATAAGATGATGACGTGAAATGCAGAGTCATAGACTAGAGTAGCGCGAAGTTTGCCCCACGTGAACGTAACTACACCGTGAATGAGAGGGAATTATTGGCTATCGTAGATGCACTAAAACACTACCACCAACACCTAGAGTACCAACGATTCACATTGAGGACCGACAATCGGTGTTTAATGTGGCAGCATAACATGCGCACTGTCCACAGCAATCTCTGCGGTGCTCCATGTTATTACAGGTCTATAATTTCATCGTTGAACACATTCAAGGCGAGGAAAACCAACTAGCAATGCCCTTTACTGTGCGCCCTGTACAACCGAAATAGCACACGATAAAGACGAGTGGGAAGTCCTATTCCCATACAGTCCGCTGGTTGCCTGGCTACAGCACGTCACCGCAGGCACAAGTAATGACACCGAAGACCTAACAAGTGATGCTATATATGAACAAGTACTCGATGCACAAAAACTGTCCGCAGATATCACGGAGCGCCGGGCGCATTGTACCAGAGAACAGCTAGCCAACTGGCACGCGGTCGATAACCGCTCTGGAGACCTGGTCCTCAGGGGAGGAGGGGAACTGTCGAACGTACATCCCAGGGGAGGGACGAGCGTTCGTCCTGGAACACTCGCACACCAGCCACCTGGCGGAACACCCAGGTGCCATACAAACCAAGTGAAACATACTAGTCCACTATTTATGGCCAGGGCTCACCCGACAAGTGCGGGAATTTATATGTGTCTGCGAAACATGTAACTGTCTCAAAACACGCCGCGCCGATGGCGTAACTCAACAGCAACCTCGCATACAAGAGAAGCCCTTCATGACCATCGCCTTGGACCTTATGGGACCATATCTCTGTAACCCAAACGGGAAGAGATTTTTATTGATGGTGACAGATTTGTGCACCAGGTGGTACGAGGCTTATCCCCTCCCGAGTTCATGCCTCAAAAATGTAGCGGACAGCGGTTCAGGGGAAAGCGATGGCGGGAACTCTGCACCAAGTGGCAAGTAGTACACCACACAATGGCGGTGTACCACCCCTGCGCGAATCCAACAGAACGGAACGAAGGAGACAAGAGTTCAAGGCGCAGTTCCGGCTTTGCGGGGGGATGACCACACTACCTGGGTCACCCATGTCCCAGAGATACTGTTCTGCCTGAGAAACTGACAGAACGATAAAACGGCCACTCGCCCGCATAATTACTACACAGACACAGTCTGGCACGACCTGGGGAATATGCATACACAACAAGATCCGCCATTACGAACCAAGGACCTATGAACTCGTCAATCTGAATGGTGAACTGCTGAAGGGAGGATTTTACGAACAAGAGATCATGACAACCAAGTTTCTGGATGTCTATTTGGTCGAGAAGGTGTTATGCCATCGGGAAAATAGGCTGTTCGTCAAGTGGTCTGGTTTTAATTCCAGCCACAATAGCTGGATACCGAGGTCGGCGCTTACTGGTGTGTAATTGTTCTGCAAGAGATGTGTATATGATTGAGAATGTATGTACAGCAATTGAATGTATTTTTTTAGGAATAAATAAAATGTATTCTTAGAAATTGAATTGTGTGCATTATTATTATTCCTACTTGCATCCTGTGCATTTTATTTGTTATTCTAAAGTGTTCTTGCTCGTCATCTGGCCGGTGCACACATTCCTCATGCTACATAAGGGTCAGTACTGTAATTCAGTCATGTCGGGCGTGGGACCAGCAGCGTTACTATGGATTATTATAACATGTTCTCGCTTGCCATCTGTCTGGTGTGTACTTCTCTCACGGAACACTAGGCACTGTCATGTTACCAGATGCTTCCTGAGGAAGCTGACATGCTGCTTCATATTAATATATTCGGCCACTTTTCCCAGCTAAGCTTCGCCTGGGAGTGTGTGTGTGTGTGGTCGCTAAGTCCTATCTGGGGGTTGGGGGTGCCACACATCGCCACTTGCCTGTGAATATATTATGTTTGCCCCATATGGGGGGAGCAGTACTTTAATTCCATATTAATGTATTCAATAGCCTCGCTCTCCTGCTGTCATGTTGTACGTTTAAGCTATTATCTCGCCTGCCAGCTGCCTACATTCAGACATGTCTGGGAGGTCAGTTCTCATAACATTATGTCACTCTATATCGTGCAAGTGAAGTACAATGTAGCTTTTTACACTTTATCAGGTTTTGGTTGGACAGGGAAGATGGGCATGCGTGTGGCTGTTGGATACCAGATACATTTTGTTTTCTCAGACTACAATATTGAATAATGAACCTTATGACAGGAGTTGGGGTTTCCTGGCAGGCACTTGGGGGACGCTCCCGCGAATGCAAGAGTATGGTGTGTGTGTGTGTGT
This sequence comes from Clitarchus hookeri, assembly GCA_002778355.1. Taxonomy (NCBI): domain Eukaryota; kingdom Metazoa; phylum Arthropoda; class Insecta; order Phasmatodea; family Phasmatidae; genus Clitarchus; species Clitarchus hookeri. The sequence continues at coordinate 314,322 of NQII01000767.1, forward strand.
GTATGAAGAAGGGCCTGCAGTCGGGAGCGTCCTGGCAGGGGTTGACGGGGGCGAGACCCTTTCGAGAGCCTAGTGTAGGCATTCAGAAACGAGACATTTTCGATTGAAAATTGGGCATCTTGGGAGGGACTGGCAGGGGTGAGGGTGTGTGTGTGCTGCGAGTTTGAGTGCCCTTGCAGTGACTTGGGGGAGGAGAACGTACCTGATAGGAGGGAATGATAGAGCATGAAGTATGGACAGGCAGAGCAGAATGTAAGAGCGTGAAGTTGGGAACGAATGGGATAATATGCGAAACGGGATGGGAGAGAGAGACAAGAACGAATGATAGAGAGAGAAAAAAGAGGTGGAAGAGAGACGAGTATGAATGCGGGAGCATGAAGTCGGGATGGGTAGGACGAAATGCAGGAGCGTGAAGTAGGGGACAAAAATGGCCAGGACAGGTAGGGTAGAATGCAAGAGCATGAAGTAGGGGAACAATATGGCCATTGGCACTAGCTGCCAAAATGACCACCATCGGTACTGGCTGCCAAAGTGAAGTAGAGAACAAAAAATGGTCGGGACAAGTAGGGTGGAATGCCAGAGCATGAAGTAGGGGAACAATATAGCCATCGGTACTGGCTGGCAAAATGGCCGCCGTTGGAAAGGAATGACAGAGCCGGAGGTTTGACTCGTGACATCATCCAAGATGGTTGTCACCAGTCCTCCAGTCCCGCGCCCGGCGCCCCTGTTTTACAATTGTCAATTTCTAACTACTTTCGTTCATAAGAATAATGGTTAAGATTAATCATTGGGGCTGTGATAATCTCATCTATTTAAGGCATATTTTGAAGTAGGATACATCTTATGTAAACGAGATTTATTTTAATGGTGCAATATATATAGCGGATACAGAGGAGGAGTGCACAACCTTCCTCGAGAGTGTACATTAATATATAAATCATGTGATTTTAAGAATAATTTATAATAAAGTAACAAGTATTTTGTAAGGAATATACAGGATGATTCTAAAATCATGGTTTAAACATTGAGGGGTGGTAGAGCTCACTAAAACAAACAATTATTGTATAGGAATATATGGGCGGGAGTGACGCGTAGAGGCACAAACACAAAAATAACACATGAAATGCAACCCAGTTTTTTTTACAACGTCGCCGCTAAATGCTTTTTTACAGCAATGTTTATAATAATTGCTCAAAATTGCTACCACCGACAGTAATGCAAGTTTGGTAGCGTCGGTGGAGTGATGCTGATGCTGATTCAGCAGGTCACTGGCGCACCATTTGACTGCCCTCAACTATCGCCACCATTGTCAGCCAATCACGCCATATGTAGAGGTCGCAAAGCATGCGTGACTGTTGGTGGATGCATTTCCAGCAATTGTTTCAACATTTTCTGTACGGAATCACTCGTTACATATGCTGCTAATGAACATTTTATGTTTCCGTTAATGTGGTTTTTTTTTTTGTGTTTGTGCCTCAACGCGTCACTTCCGCCCATATATTCCTATACAATAATTGTTTTTTTAGTGAGTTCTACCACCCCTCAATGTTTGTCTCATGATTTTACAATCATCCGGTATATGCATACAATATCTCACTGCGGAAGTGTATACCCCATGGATGCTAAATGTGGCCAACAACATAACAAAGCCTGTTCTAACCTAGGATATTTTGATGGTTCGCATACTTTACATATCTTAGAATAATGTGTATAGACAATCCTTTGAAAGTACAATGCAAAATACCAATGCCACTGGACACGATAATGTTGTATATATGGTACATAGGTCTAATAACACTGACAACAAATGTTTGTCTAAGGCCATCGAGTTATCTTGTTTAGTCAATACGAACCTGGCAATGGAGTTGTTCAATTAAATTTTGAATGGAACTGAAATTAAGACTATATTGTGTTTCTATGGTTATGATACATGATATTGCAACAAAAATCACTGTGGTTATTTTATAAAATGAGTTACAGGGGAAAATATAGTTAAAGACCCTGTTTGTGTAATCAGTATTATGACTCACTCATTTAGTACTTTGCTAAACATGTTATGTGTTCCAGTGACTAAAAAAATACATGTATTAAACGAACAAATATATGTTAACAATAAGATAAGATACTCTTAATGCACACACAGAATAGTGGATTCATTGTACAGTATAAGATAAGATACTCTTAAAGCACACACACAATAGTGGATTCATTGTACGTTATAAGATAAGATACTCTTGATGCGCACACAGAATAGTGGATTCATTGTACAGTATAAGATAAGATACTCTTAAAGCACACACACAATAGTGGATTCATTGTACGTTATAAGATAAGATACTCTTGATGCGCACACAGAATAGTGGATTCATTGTACAGTATAAGATAAGATACTCTTAAAGCACACACACAATAGTGGATTCATTGTACGTTATAAGATAAGATACTCTTGATGCGCACACAGAATAGTGGATTCATTGTACAGTATAAGATAAGATACTCTTAAAGCACACACACAATAGTGGATTCATTGTACGTTATAAGATAAGATACTCTTGATGCGCACACAGAATAGTGGATTCATTGTACAGTATAAGATAAGATACTCTTAAAGCACACACACAATAGTGGATTCATTGTACGTTATAAGATAAGATACTCTTGATGCGCACACAGAATAGTGGATTCATTGCATGGTGTAAGATAAGATACTCTTAATGCACACACAGAATAGTGGATTCATCGTACGGTATAAGATAAGATTCTCTTAATGTACACACAGAATAGTGGATTCATTGTACGGTACATTGTTGAATAACACAATTAATTTCCCACTTTAAGATCAAATAAAAGTTTATTAGTCTTCAAAAACGGTTATTCATCTTGAAATATACAAATGTTCTAGAACGTTCAGTTTTTGGACTTAACATGTCAAATATTCGTTTTGTTGCATTCTTTGGGTGTGTGGTGGATGACAGTAAATACATATGTACGGTAAAGTACTTAAAAACTACAGTATCTGAGATGTAAACTGGATACAACTTTAAAAGTCACTGGAATTTAAAATTTGCAACTAAATAATGAACAATCATAATATTAACGCAATTTTCGAGGCTGCCTTTCAAATTTTAACTGAGATCTTATAAAACTTAGTTAGGGTAGACTGGGTACGGTTGTGCCAGGGTACGAAAGTGGCAGTCGAAATATTAGCCAAAGTATACGGATTAGCGAGTTGTGGTAACGGCGAAGGGAGGGGCTTGCATGTCTGAGTCCGTGCCACAGTATTGCGTCAGCCGCTGCGCGCTGCGTACGCTAGGAGAGACCCGCATTTGTTTTTGACAGTCAAAAGTAAGTATTTTTGTTCGATTTCTTTTGATAATTGTTGTTACATACATACAGATTGAGTATTAAGTGTTATTTATCTATATAACATATACATTAGTAAATAAAAAGCAGTGATTACTTTGTTCATAGATTATTTCATTTTGGCCTGGTGTTAGTTTTTATGGAAAAAAAAAGTGCGTTGGGTACGGTTGTAAGATTTTTTGTGGGTACGGTTGTGACATAAGTAAAAGTTGTGTTTTATTGTTTTAGATGCCCAGACAACGCTCGCGGAAGACCTAAAGGGGGAGGCAAGACATTACTCAATACGAAAATGCATATATTTAAACAAAACGAGGTGTATATCTGCGACAAGCAGCAGAAATGGTTCAAATTAATCGAATGTCCTTGTGCAGATGTTGATACAAAGATGTTTATTTTTTGGTTGAAAAACACATTGTCGTGTTTCTATTTCAAATATTTAGAGGTTACGTTTATTAATGTTTTATTTTTAATCTTAAAGAGTTGCTGTAAAGCTAGTTTCTATCTAGAAAGATAACTGTGATATTTATAATGTTAATTAACATTTCTTTTATATTTTGATTATGCATAGTTATGTTAGTTTCTAGGTAAAACAAAAATTTTGAGACTCATTGTAATGTGAAGACTGGTTTTAATAATTACCTATTATGTACATAAATGCTATAGTGCCTTATTAGTTATAAGTGATTGAAGTGTTCCCAAACAAATTTTTTCTGTTCCTTTTCTATTCAAAAGAATGTTATGTAATATTAATGCTAGAGTGTTGCAATAAAAGTGATTTCAGACCATTTCAGAGTATTATTAAACCTGTCTTATTTCAACCCCAAGCACTGTCACAGCGGCCTCTGGGGTGTGGTCGGTTTGTGACATTTTCCCTTTTTTTTTTTTTTTTTTTTTTAAACTTGCTCCTGTGTGCAAACCATTATATTTAGGGATAAAGTTTTAATTAATTGTATGTAGAGTTATGTACAAATTATACGAAAAAGCACTTTTCGTTTAGCTAACTGGTATACATACAAAACTATGGCCGATCAAATGCAAAATGGCACAACCGTACCCAGTCTACCCTACCTGTAACGAATCCATACCAAATATCTTAGTTAATGTATTTGTTTATACTTTGAGCCTGTTCGGTGTTCATTTAACATACAAAAACTTCTAATGCAGATTCAGATCAACATAACACGCAGTCTCACATTACAGCTTCGCAAGTTTATACTTTAAGATGCTAATTAATACTATCTGTCTTGAAAATTTATTATTGATTCCTTCGAAAAACGTATCCAAGTTTATTTGCTCGAAACTCGACAAATAGTATACACTCTTAGGTCAGTCACAGACGAAAAATACTAGTTCTAGCATGTGTAACCATTCCAGCCAGTGATGTTTTGGAAACCAGAGAGGCGTGGTCGCTCCCGCCATCGACATCAGCAACGTGCGTTGGAAAGGTTGTAAACACCAACTCCCCTACTTCTTACCGCCATGGTGTGGTGTTAAGATGTGTGCGTGGGACCACCGCTTGAAGCAATGTTGTTATTACTTTGATGCATTTTGTTTGGAAGTTAGCAGGTAAAAAGGTATTTCCTCTAATAAGCATGTAAGTTTTTTTTAACAAAGAATGTGATGGTTTTGTAAGCTTTAACATTGCTAAGGTATTATAAAATTTGTATCATAGTAAAGTACGTCATATTCACACCAACATGGTGAGGTTAGCAATTATCTGCGTTTAGTGTGCTGGCATCTTTTGACGATGAAGTGAAACACAACACAGACGACTCAGGACCCTTACACAATAGGAAACTTAACATTTGACTATACATTTCCTTTCTTTAAACGAAACCACCAATTAACTATACAATTGTAAAGTCAAAGTTCAGACAATTGAAAATCGGTCTGCGAGCTTTGTAAAAATGTGTATTTTGTTATTCAAATGATTATCATATTACTCAGGAATATATTTTACGTTTTTTTTAATAGGCTTAAAATTTATATTAAAAGTTGTTTTTTTTTCTCCCCTTCAAAACAAAAACTTACTTGTTTACTTTATTCAAATATATCAATTCATATATCTCCTCTTCACATTATATTCGTTTGCCATTTATTTAATTTAGACGCGCTTGGTTTAATATACCGAGATGAAAATCGCCCTACAATAAAATAACACTTATTCCACATAACCTCTGTTAGATTCTCAGCAAAATGTCTGATTGACCTCATCTTTAAATTTCAACTGTTTGAAATCGTAAAGTCAAAAGTGCTTGACTTAATCTTTGACAATTCCGTTTTGTCAAGTTCCATAAGAAACAACATGTCGGAAAGCAAACGTAAAAGTCAAATGTTAAAGTTTTCAATTGTGTAAGGGCCTTAGTGCGCACTGGGTTTGAGAGTGCGTATTCTTGTTTCTGTTTGTAACAGGGGATGGTTCCAGTATCTCTTGGGCAATTTAAAAAGGCTTTGTCAGGCGAAAACGGAACAAGAACTTGCACAGCATTGCAAATATCTGGACAACAGATTCTAACAAGAAAAAAATAGGGGGGAAATATTCGTTATAAGGGGTTTGCAAATACCAAAAACTTTATGTTCGGGCTCCAGAGTTGTGCAGTGTTGCGAGAGCGATGAATTCGTATTAAAAGCAAGAAAGGAAGCCAAGAAAATGAATGAGAAAACAAAAAGATTTAAGTCAAACAACAAAATTACATTTGAAACTGTTCAAAATCCAGTTCCGTCTACAAGTCATGCCGAACCATCCACTGATGTAACGAACTGCCCAGCTTGTGAAGAATCGTATTATGATGACTGGATCCAGTGTGGAATCTGCAAAGATTGGTGGCTCGAGGGCTGTTCCAATTATGAAGGCTTTGGACCTTTCGTGTGCAACTACTGTTAATGCGTACTCTTATCCTCACTAATGCGAACTCTTACCCTCCTAGTCAGCTAAGAATAAGCAGTTGACATTCTCTCCTAAAAACATTTTTGTGATGATATCATGTTTAAGTATTACTTGTTAGAAAAAATCTCATGTTTCCTGAATAAGTGAAGCATGTTCTGTAAAATATTGGAGTCTATATCATTTAAATTCGGGACGTAAAATGTAAAAAAAAACTGTAAGTGTGTACTTTTAACCTCCTTTCTCCTAGAATTCATGAGTTAAATATCTTATTTAATTAAAAATAATATATTAAATTACAGACCTTTTTTAGACGCGGGTGCACAAATAAAATGTTTGTGAAAGTGTAAGAATTATTATTGTCAGCGGTTATCAGAATGTGATTGTACTGTAGAGAAGAAATTGTCAGTGATAATATTGACAACTAAATCGAACCGATAACAGGTACTTGAAAAAAACTGATTGTGATATTGTATGTATTCTGTTTATCTGTACACTTATAATAAATTTTAAAATATCATATCTTACCTTTTGGAGGGCCATAAAATAAATCAGTCGAATGCTTTAAACATTTTCTCGTGATGGACACTTGCAAGGTTTAGTTTCGTGAAAGTGTACAATAAAATGTTTTCTATTACATTTTGGCTGTTTCTGTCTACAGTATGGACGTTAAGTAAGTAGCCATTGGTTTAGTGTTAAGATAATGCAAATGCTAATAGTGTTATTTTACTTGATTGGAAAAGTTATGCCGTTGATTTTGACAATATAAAATTTTATAGACGTTTCAGTTATGCCTTAGTACTGTTGAAATAATAGTTAAACCCAGATAAACTGACGATGTGCAAATTAAATTTTGCTATTAATACAAGATGTATGCATCAGCAAAATTATGCTTTTTGTGTGCGACAAAAATTTCATAAATGGTGAGTTTTAGAGTATCGGCCATTCCAATACGCTTATCATTTTTCCTTACATTGTTATCGTAAGTTTAACCATCAGGCGATTTTATGTTGAGCTTAAGACTGTTGCCTGGTTGATAATTTCGCATAGGGAAATATGTGTTAGTTAAATTCGGGTTTTTTATGTTCCTGTTAAAGATATATATAACACCAGGGACTTTTTGAGCAGAAAAATACGCGCTTCTTATCGAGGCCTTTTGTAACATTAATGCATTGCCTGCTTCCTGGAAAATTCAGAAAACTTAATAATTCAATACACAATTACTGAAAAACGAAACGTAATATTTGCCTCGATACAGAGATTGAGATTATCATTTGTGACACTTTGGGTTTTGTTTCAAGTTTATGTCTTCATAATTGGTTTAAAAAAAACGAATTTCATTAACATGTATTTCCTTATACCAAATTCTCAACCAGGCAACAGCCTTAAGATAAATTAATTGCCCGAAAACTCTGTTTGTTTTATATACTTTTTGAAACCAAATTGTTATTGATAATTTCCGCCAGTATGCTATTTAAAACAGATTTCAGGATAAACTTTCATCAAAAATAAGAAGTGGATGTACTAGTTTTGTTGTTTGAAATTTCTTAGTGGAGTTACGAGGTTTCCGTTTTTTGCTTGTAGATTTTTTTTAACATCCCTGGAGTTTTTCTGATATTACCAGTGTGATTTTTTTGTTAAAATGGCAAAAAATTTTTTTAAAAAATTGAGTTACGAGGTTTTTTTCATGAGGGCAACGATGTGCCGCTGAAAGGCCTAGATACAATAACCTTGGCACATGTTTCTCGACTTAACAGGGTCCTCTGCAAGAAAGTGAATGTGGAACTGGGTAGAGGCATATGAGACTAATGTGCAAGAATCTCTTACATTCGCTTAACGTTAGAAATAATGCTGCACGTAAAACACTACTATTTACGACTCAATAAGAACTCTGAAATGTACACCCAGGAAGAGAACCTGAAGCAGATAAATAGGGTGATGGGTTTCAGAATCGGAAAAGGTTAGAATCCTTATTTTATTGTTAAATCATTCATGCCGTGAAGGCGGTAAAGACTTCGCAAACAGAAGTAACCAGTGTATAGCCACACAGTACCGGTATTTAAGAATGCAGAGCTGAAATAGCCGCATATTCCGCAAATTACAGCCGCACACGACAGCAATATGGTGCCACTAGCGAGCAACAATAATAATAAAATTAAAATATGGAGAAAATAGGTTTGTTGGTAATGCATAGTAAGAAATAGTTCTTGTGAAGAATATTATTAATATGAGTGCGAACGAATGAGATGTATTGTCTCCTTGGCGCGAAAAAAAAAAAAAATTATGTATGCAGATAGGGGCAGTGGCATTTTCCAAAGGTTGATTTCAAAAGTGCTCACTATATCGTGAACAACCTATAACCACTATTTTTTATTGGCTATTTATTTGGCAAGCCTCCATCCCCACCACAGAATTCCATTAGCCATCTAGCCGAAACCCACCCTCCCAACATCTCGATCCAACGAATCATTAGTTTTTACATAACGCCTGACCCCCAACCCCCTCATATTCCCCCACCCTTTACCCACTACAGCTCAACCCCCATCTCCACCAATAGACTGCACTAGTGATTTAATGATGATGTTACATTGTTCGCTCTTGATTGGTTGTTGGCCACAACCTCTGTAAATAATTAATGCGTCGCAAGTCGCATCATGTCACAGTTCTCAATCTGATGCGAGAAGTGAAGGGCCACTCTCTCTTCCCTGATGTTTCTAGCATTAAATCTCATTAGTTATTTTTATGTTCTACTCTTTTATCGAATTTTGCAGGGCATAAACAAGCAAGGTCGTTATTACAGATATATTTCTTCGCCAAAGAAAATAATATGATCAAATCTCAAGTACTTGTTTGGACCAGCGAGCTACTGAAGTGTAGAAATCAAAATGAAGCGATCGTTTATTGGTGTGCTTACGGCCAGCAACTCAACTTCATCTTCGGTGGTACCATCGCTGACTACAGTTGAAACACCTACGTTGTCGGTGATGCAATTTGCAAGCCATTGGGGTTAGACTCATGAAGCTTCAAATGTACGACGCAAACTCTTGTGATAGACAAACTTATCTTCCATGCTATTCTTGGCCGTCAATCTTTCGACCACTCTTTTCGATCAGTCAATCATTCAATTTTTTGATCAATCAATTTTCAATCTTTTCAATCAGTTTCCCAATCTTTTCAATAAATCTCCCAATATTTTCAATAAATCTTCCAATATTTTCAATTAATCCCCCAATCTTTCGATCAGTCTCCCAATATTTCGACAAATCTCCCAATATTTCGATCAATCTCCCAATATTTATATCAATCTCCCAATATTTCGATCGATGTCCCAATCTTTCGATCAATCTCCCAACCTTTCAATCCAACATCAGTTCATAATCAATCCATCGGTTTGTCGTCCGCCCCACCCATATATAGAGAAATACCATTCATTTATCTGCTGTCTTCAAATTTGTACTTGGTGATAGCATTATTATATTGTATGCAGGCCACTGGATGTGGATTTATACTTAAAGTCTTCATTGATATTCTGTTTATTGAATATTGGCAAATTGAAAATTCCGACCATAGCAACCGAACATACTGTACTAGCTGGTCAACCAAATATTCATAACAAACACCCAGCTCAATGAACCATATGTCAACCATTACCTCAGCAAAACATATACCTCTAAAACATCCTACACATCTAAAAAAAACCCATACCTTAAAAAAACTCATACCACTAAAATAAACCAATACCTCTAAAAAAACCTATGCGTATAAAATAAACCTGCACCTCTAACATAAACCTGCAACTTTAAAATAAACATATACCACTAAAAACCTAAACATCTAAATAAATCTTTACATCTAAAAATATTTCAATATAAATACATTTACCTCTAAAAACCTCTACTTCCAAAAAACTATACCTCTGAAAAAACCTATACCTCTGCGAAAAAAACCTATACCTCTGCGAAAAAACTCATACCTCTGCGAAAAAACCTATACCTCTGTAAAAACTGCACCTCTGAAAAAACCTCTATCTCTGGAAAAACCTATGCATCTGAAAAAACCTATACCTCTGAAAAAAAACCAGTACCTCTGAAAATAAAACGTATGCCTCTGAAAAGAAAACCTATGTCTCTGAAAATAAAACTTATCCATATGAAAAGACAATCTACCCATCTGAAAGGAAAACCTCTTCCTCAAAAAACATATGCCTCTAAAAAACCTATGTGTCTAAAAAACCTACGTTTCCAAAAAATCTATGGCTCTAAAAAAAGCCTTAAAAACTAATGCCTCTAAAAAAACTAATGCCTCTAAACAATGTATGCATTTAAAGGTCTATCCCTTAAAAAACCAATGCCTTTAGCAAATCCTATACCTTAAAAAAAACCTATACCTCTTAAAATCTTCTTCTAACAATATTCCTAAAAAGCATAAAATACGTACCTAAACATGAAACCTCAAAAGACACCTCAAAGACTTCTTTTGAATGATGCTGCAGGCCACTGATGATGCGAAATTTAGTATGTCAAGCACAACTACGTGCAAACCTTCACTGATTGGGTAAAAATTACTTGAAAAACAGTGTTGCTATTGTGCCAAGACCTTCAGTAAAAGCTGTAATGCACAGTGATATGAAAAGAGCAGTTGTTTGAAGAACCTATCTCGTGCGGTTCTTAGCTGCTATAAGTGTTCCAGACAGTTCGCTCGAAGTGATAAACTAACACATATCAAGGCAGGCAAGTAAAGCGTTCATGCATCCACTAAGAAAAAACATGTGTTGGCATCGCTAAAGGTTTCGTATTAAGGTTTCGCATTAAAATTTATTTTATAATTATTTTTTTTTTTAATTTTCGTTTTATGGAGTATGTATATTTCCCAGGGTATGTTCTTTAAGATACTTTTTTTATGCATGTTTGACATCTGGTCGGTTGAGCTGGGTGTCTGGTCTGGACATTTTGTGAGCCAGCTAGTATACTCGATTGGTATGGTCGGCGTTTCCAGTTGGTCAATATCCAGTACACAGATTATTAATAAAGGCAAAGTATAAATGCACAGACAGTGGCCTGCGTACTAAATATTTAAGGCAGGCGCCAAGTACATATTTGGAGACAATTGGTGAATGAATGGTATTTATAACAAATGGGCGGGACGGACAAAAAACCGATAGATTGACTATTGGTTGATGATGAATCGAAAGGTTGATCGAAAAGTTGATAGAAAGGTTGAAAGGTTGAAAGATTGATGGTCTAGAGTTGCATACAAGGCAAGGCTGTTTACCACCCGAGTTGGCTTCGTACATTCCAAGTTTCAAGGACCTAGTCCTAATGGTTTACAAATGGCATCGCTGATAATGTAGGTGGTTCAACTGTAGTCAGGGATAGTACCAGCAAAGACGAAGTCGGGATGCTGGTTGCAAGCACCCCAATAAAAAATTGCTTCATCTTAATCTCTACACTCTGGTAGCTCGCTAGTCCGAAAAGGTACTTGAGATTTGAGCAGAATTTTTCTTTGGTGGAGAAACATATGTGGAATTACGACCATGCTTTATAATAGCCTGCAAATTTAATAGATTAGTCGAGCATATAATAAAAAAAAAAAACTTATCAGACTGAATACTAGAAACATTAGGGAAGAGAGTGTGGTCTTCCACTTCCCGCGTCAGATTGAGAACTTTAGCTACATTAATTATTTGTAAAGGTCATGGCCAACAACCACTCAAAAGCGATCAATGTGATGTCAACGTTCAATCAATTCTGCAGTATATGGTAGTGGTGGGGGTTGATATGTAGTGGTAAATGGTGGTGGGTTGTGAGGGGGAGGGGTTGGGTGTGATGTAAACCAATGATTCGTTGGAGGGGGATAGTTGGATGGGTGGGTGCCGGCTAGATGGCTAATGAAAAATAATGGTAAGGGTAGAGGCTTGCCGACTAAATAACAAATGAACAAAATTGTGGCGGGGTTCAGTCGTCTGCAAGCCGTCATGCCAGGATGATGTGCGCTCTGCTATCTTTATGGGAATCGAACCACGGACCTTCTATATGTAAGTTTTTACCACCAAAATTATGCTCTTTTTTNCCCACCTCGGGATTTGGCGATTTTTATTTTTATTTTTTGGGTTTTAGTTTGCCTGGGGTAAGGGTCAAGGTCATAGATATCCAAGATGACAGCCAGGGTCAATAATGTAATTTCCCTCTTATTGTTAAACTTGTAACAGATTTTTCAAAATTTGTATTTGTTATTCTACTTTAAGGTCACTAGGGTTTCATGATAAGGGTAATGAATATCTAAGATAGTGGTCGGGGCCAATAATGTAACTGTTCCCCAATATTTCCCTGCATTTTTTTTTTCTTGATTTTTAGGATTACAGGTTGTCTTCAGGTCAAGGTCACTGATATCCAATAAGGCGGTTGAGATTTATAATGTAATTTCTTCCTGATTGTTACTATTTTTTACGAATTTTAGGGATGTTTCTAAATTGTTCGATTTTAAGTTCTTCACAGTTGTCCAGGTCACTGAAATTGAACATAATGTTTGGGGTCCATAATTTTTTTCAGTTTTTCGATTTTAAGGTTTTCACACGCTCTCGAGGTCACGTAAATTGAACATTATGTTTGGGGTCCATAATTTTTCTCAATTTTTCGATTTTAAGGTCTTTACAGGTTGTCAAGGTCGCGGAAATTGAACATTATGTTTGGCGTCTATAATGTAAAAAAAAACAGTCGAAAAGTTTATGAAAGCTTTTTTTGGTATTTTTGGTAATTTTGGATTTACGGCAGTTCCAAGGTTGGTCCGGATCAGGGTCAAAGTCATCCATATCCAAGATAGCCGGCGTCCGAAGTCTTTGACTTGCTCCACACCACCATCCCCTTGTGCCGGAACTCTCCAAATCATAAATAGTAATTATAGATAATGTCCCGTAAATTGAATGATTTAGAGTACAGAGGAGATACACAATTGATTACGAAGTGAACATAACACAATATTAAAAAAAGAGCTAAGCAAATACAATTTGCTTGTGAACCACCTTCTAGTCTCAGGGCTGGGACGCGAATCACGAGGCCCAGAAAATGGGCAGACAACTCAAGCGATGTCACGCCTATTCCCAAAATGCGCTCAAAAGGAGACACGTGAACCAAATTTTGCTACAAGTATAGCCTTCTTTAAAAGAAAAACGAAAAGGTAAGAGACTGGGTAAGGGCTGAGCCCCAAAAGTCGTTTCCAATTTACAAAATTTAAAAAAAAATTAAATTTAGAAACGTCCACAATATTTTAGTTGGGCGTTTTGTTGTTGGTTTACACGTGGCTATTAACACTAACAAGTGAATCACTTAAGGTATCAGGCAAAATTATCAGAACACAAATTTCGTGCTGGTAAATAAATAATGTATTTAACAATCATTACTACCACCATGAGTATTTGACATTACAACTTTGCAATTGAATATCAGTCTGGCGCAGTGCAAATGAAATATTAAATATAAAGTATTAGAGGGGTGGTGCACCACTTCAAAAAAGGTAAACAAATGTGAAGTAAGTAACCAACATAAATTTTCATTTCTGGAAAACATTTTTTTTTTTTTAATTTTAGAAGACTCTCCCTTTTTTTAATTTTACATTTAAGTACGAGTTCCAGTTTTTTTTTGTACGAAAAAATCCAGCCAAAATTTCTGTTTTATTTTATTTTTGGGTCAAAACAATTAATTTAGTAGAATCAGCACGCAACAAAAGGTTAAAGAAAATGCACGCGAGCTAGCAGATCAACAGCCATGGCGAAGCACCATTTCCGTGAGGCTGAGAATCAGCAGTCATGGTGAAACACAGTTGCTACGAGGCTGGGCTGGATATCACCAAAACATTTCTAGCAGCAGGATTCCAGGCTAGGTTGAGTGCCCGTAGGTGGTAGACCGCATTATAAAGTAAAGTGATTCACAAAAATTAGAAAAACTGGGAAAACTAACATGCGATTCGTACATGTAAAATAATAAAATATCAAAACACACTCGCCAAAGAAGGTGATGCAAAGTACTACGACGTATTTAGTAGGATAAAGGTTTTCTTAATAAAAGGTATGATGTCGCATCACGGTAGCTTGATGCAAAAAGGAATAAGTCTGACCACATGGCAGATTTGGTACAATCGAACGGCCATGCTGTGGTCCCGAAAACAACTTTAATTACAATTTTCAAATGAATTTGCGTTTCATTTTTTATACCTTATAGAAATTACATTCATGAAATGTAGAAATAAATTTTCACCCTAGACAACATTAAGTTAATGTGATAATCCAAAATGAAGTTTTAATGTACTTTAAAGCTAGGAACAGAAGCTAAAGCGCCATTTGTTATGACCCAAAAAATCGTCAATAGGTTTTTTGTAGAGACACGATTTAAAGTGTGAATGAAAATAACAAGCACAAACAACATAAATATTATAAACAAGAAACCACATAAATATTATAAATCTTTTTTTAAGATTTTAGGTAACAATTGTTGACAATTCAAAAAAGTTACAAATAATTAACAGTGGAAAAGAAAAAAATAAGGACAAGGAAAAATGACTGCACTTGTCATACATAATTTGTTAGAAAAACAAAGCACACTTGGTGACAAATGAACTATCATGCACAGCCACTTAACACCTGGAAAGTAAAAGATTAAGCTTTGTTGTAAAGAATAGGCATACCAATGGTTACGAGATATAAAGTATAAAATAAAATAAAAATGCATAAAAATATTTTCCATAAGTCCGAAAGACTAGTACGAATCTGTATAGCGTAATGTCATGAATAATAATACATAATGCCATATTAAAAATTCATTGTCCTAAACGAGGCTTTATTTAATTACTCCTCGAACTCGGTAAGCAACTTCAAAACATGTTTGTGTTTTTAATAATGCAGATTCCAAGATATAGGACATCGGTGAAGCGGCAGCTACAGTACTTTTGACCGAAATTAACTTGTATCCACAATATATGGCAAATGTTCTACACTTTTTTTCCTGCCGAGGGAGGACTCACAAGCTGTAAGAACGTGTGGTTGTGTGTCGCATGTCGAGTTATCAGACGTCCGAGGAGGACATGTCCTTTTTATGCATGTTTTAGACCGGATTTTTCGTTGTGATAGAAAAATTGTCCAACATATCGACCTAGTAAAATATACTATTTTCTTTCACTAATTATTTTGTTATTGTTAGTTTTCGTGCAACAAAGTTAGTTACAGCTTTCTGTCCAATATTCGCTTGGTTAGTCGTATAAAAATGTAAGTTCTTTGGTAAAGCATCTCTTCATGCATTCTAGCTAGAATCAGGCGATGCCAAAATGTTTTTCTATCAAAAAATATCTTGTATCTGTGACTTTTTATTCCCAGATGCAAAATGCATATTTTTATTTGAAATACTATAATAGTTTGTTTTTAACTCAACATTGTTATATTCATTTATAGAATCCATTTTTTTAAAAACAGAAATGCAAATAATTTAAGACAAAAAAAATTATGCATGAAGAGGAGAAATGTCTTATTTCTTACTTGGATTATTTTTTCATTATGCGATGTGTTTTTTAATTAATTGTGTATAACAATTGCACTCATAGCAGTTTATTTTGCTGGTAATTATCTTCCCCACTTTACGTTAACTCGTAATTAAAGCACTATTTAATTTTATTATATTATTTAATCTTTCGAAAACTGTTTGCTTGAAATACTAGGGACTTGATATGTTTTTAAAAACATTATTAAGATTAATTTATAGTCAGTCTCACGGACGAGTGCACTTTTTTTTTTAAACAGATCTGATAGTAGTCTTGTATAAACTTATTTCCATGGAGAAATATTTTCTGTTGTCATATTGGGCAGGTTGACAGTCAATTAAGTGTATTCATGTAAACATCATCTGTGACGGGGGGAAAACACCGCTGTATCAATGGAAAGAGCAATAAACAGGACTGCCTTCAGAACTTTCAAAGTGCACTCGTTTGTGAAACAGACATTGTACGCCGAATGTGTGGTTCTACAGCATAAGTAATTTGCGGCGCTAGTGGAATTTCACTAACCTCCTTTTTCATGGAATGTCCTTTTCCGGGGCACACTTCCTTGTTTCTTATTCCGAGTGTCTGGTATAGTCCATTCATGGTTACTTCCAACTTTACTGAAGACCTGCTAAAGTTCTATTTTCAGGATATTTCTCCGCCTCATGGAAACAAAGCTTAGCTGAGTCTAGAATATTACACCAACGGGACAGTGCACTCAAAGTAACACTATTTTGTATGAGAACTATTTCTTACTAGGCAGTACCAGCACACCTATTTTATCCCTGTTTTATTTAGATTGATTATAAATTAAATATTTTAATATATAGAAAAAATTAAAGTAAGGGTTCAATTTAACAAAGAAAAAGTTATTTATATGTTAACATAAATATAAAACGCTCATGAAACATTATATATTTAAAAAAAACGACCGAGCACGTCAATCATGGGGCGACTTTTCAAAGATTTGATTGAAAAAGTGTGAATAAACCGCGAATAGACTATAATGATGATGGTGTGTGTGTGGTGGCAGCGGCAAGCAAGGCGTGCGCGCCGAGGCGGTATGGTGCCAGCAGTGTGGTGTGCGTCTGCAACAGCACCTACTGCGACAGCCGGGAGCCGGTAGCGGAGCAGCTCTTCGCCGCCGGCAACGTCCTGCACTACGCCTCGTCCAGGGACGGCCTGCGCCTCGGCCGCTCCCTGCGCTCCTTCAACAACACTGGCGAGTATCACCTCCGTCGTCCATCCACGGCTGCTTGCTTACAACTCTCCTCAAACACCTGCCAATGTTCTAGGGCACTCCTCCGCCTCGTGTAAACAAAGCTTAGCCAAGTTAACGTTTATTCTACGCAGGTTGCAAATTTCAATGCTTCTGGTTTGGCGACTGAAATTTTTCGCCGCCAGGTAGCACTGGTGTCGCATGTGTACCGGGTTTTCCCGTTTTGTATGTAGCTAAGTAAGTTGGTTAGTTGAAATTTTCATAAAATAAGTATAGCTGTGTAAAATCTTCCGAGTTGGATTGTGTTTGCTCTTCACACTATAGTGGAAATATACTGAAATATATTCACATATTGTTAAATACTCTGTCGTAAAATGGATTTAACCAAAAGTAGGCTTACATTATTACTTTATTTAAATACCACAACTGAATCGAAAAATATAGTGTAATGGTTACAAATTTAATTTTAGGGCTTTGCGGCGCAGTTTCCTTAAGCGAAAGGAGAAAAGTACAAAATTCCTTTTAATGACAGCTATATTTATTTTCGCGCTTAATTCCGTAACGGTTTTCCTTTGAATTAAGCTTACTTATGAACACCCAATGCCAATCACAGTTATATTGGTTATTGTTTGCACTTGTAAGCGCCATTGGAAGGTGGGAATAATAGTTACGAAATACAGTTAATGCTTAACATTTTGACTGGGAAAAATGTATATCACAATTCGAGCCAAACACTAACTTTTACACAAAAGTATATACAATTTCTCAATTTACCGCCAGCTTAAAAGCGATCTCTTTGGAACACCAGCGCACCTTGCGGCGGATATTTCCCCTACGCCAAACTCTCCCAAAAGAAATCTCGTTTTGTTCCTAACCCTTTCACATGCCATTTATGTGGATAAATGGTGAAAAACCAAAATTGGGGTTCAGGAGAGTTTAGAGAACTGAAATAGATTAATTTGTGGCGGAAAATATTTATGTGACATTTAGCCTAATTCCTAATGGCGGGAAGTATACTTCCCACTGCCCATAGCAGTACTAACCTAATTTATAATGGTGGGAAGTATACTTCCCATGGCCCATAGCAGTAACAACATAACTGACATTATTTTTTATTTGACAAGTTCTTTGCACTGGCAACACCCACGAACTTCTATGTTCTCCATTCGTTACAATTTGTTCGCCTGAGGTGTCAAACACATTATATTATGACGCCCACGCTTTTATGCAAGTAGGCTTATCGGGAGTGGCGTGCAAACTTACGTAACCTACTTTTAAAGTGACTGTGCAATGTTGCAGTAGGCAAAACTGCGATGTGGTCGCCTAGTGATAGGCAACCTGTAGGCCATGTACGTACTTTTAGCTGCGTACTCGGAGGGTGTCGCCTTGCCCTGGGTGCACTCCCCACACGACATTATTATTATTATTATTGTTTGTGTGGCGAGGCAATATATATGTATTGACGATTTTAATATTGTTTTATTAATTATTGCAAGAAATCTCTTTTCTTTGGTTATAGAATACTAAAAATTAAGTTGTCGCTAAAACTAGTTTTTAAGACTTCGCTAATGTTTTTTTTTTTTTTCAAAGTACGCTACACAGTGGCGGAAGATTGTTCAGCCTTGACTAAATATTACAATATTTATGATTATTAAAGCTATCAAAATATCTGGGTAAGAATAATAAACTGGCGACTAGTATAGTATAATGTGTGGAGACGTTTAACAGGCGGTGGTGGGGAAGCCATCACGCTACACGTTGATCGCAGCATCCTGTACCAAGAAGTGATGGGATACGGCGGCGCCTTGACGGACTCCGCAGCCATCAACATTCACAGCCTGAGCCAAGCAGCGGGGGAGCTGCTTCTGCGGTGAGTGGTCTAGCCTGCTGCACTCACGCTGACACGAGGGCGTCCGGCCCAGCTGTGGGCCATTTAGTATCCGCGTACACACATTTAGCCCTACTCTGTGTGTGGCTGAAGCAGGAAGTTCTCACTGCGCATGCGCTGGGAGCCAGGAACCGAGTTTCAGTCGTGTTTAACCTAACCACAACTAACCCAGCACATTCTTTTAGGTGAAACACGGCGTGAACACCAAAACGCGGGCACTAGTGTGGTCCCAACCACCTCACAGTGACGATACGGCCAATCTAGCAACCTAGTTCACAATTGCACTGCAGACTGGAATATTACGTCATCTGGCCTACGTACGAAAGTTTTCCGCTGTAACTTGCCCGTAACTGGGTGTATTTTTACATCAACTCTGCCATATATGCAGTAATGTTGACAGCAAATTACGAAAAGTTGTTCTTTGTTTCAACTTCGTTAAAGTGTAATAGTGTTATGAATGACCGTCTAAATTGATTTAACTTTGTATTATTCACTTTAGATTATAAATTGCCACTATATGGCCAATTTTATTTATAAATGTTCTAAAACAAAGGAATCCCCATTCTTGCTGCCCCAAGCAAATCTTCTCGACTTCTGCGATGTCCACCATGTTACCTGCTCCAGTATGGTGTTAATAAGCCATCAAAATGCTTACTGAAATTCGTTAGCGCCGACTTAAGTAAATTTTTTTAGGGCGTAGACTTACGTTTAAATTGTTATGTTCGGAAAAAATATCGCTTTCTCCTATCCAGATTAGAGGTATGTCATCAGTATATGTGCTAGGTTTGTAGAAATATACGAAGATTTTTCAATGTTGTTTCTGAAATACTTAACCTATGCTTTTCAATTTGTGTACTTGATGCGTTTTGTAACTGTCAGTGAAGATGAGAGAGACACACATAAAGCAATCGCTAACTGACGTTGTTAACATAAAATTTCCGCAGTTGTCCTCTCTATAGGTTGGTTGTGTCTGTTAAATTATTTTTTATGATGTGCCTGTCAACATGTGAAGTGGGTTCAGCTTCCTCACGGCAAATATTAAGGGAGGGGACAAAACACTCGAGCTGCCAAGAGTTGACGCCTATGTTGGAATGTGCGACACTGATTTCTTCGGCTACCAGAACGTGGTTCCAGTTCGGAAGTCAAGAGAACTAATAGGTAGTTTCTCAGCAGGAAAATGGTTAATGTAAACGCAATGCAACATGTGCCTCCCCATCCCTTTTTCCTTTCAGCAGTTCTAAATTATGCACAGGGTCATTACGTGCTAACAACTGTTATTACCAATATACGTAAACCGCACACTATTTAATCGCGTTATAGAAAAATAATTAATATGGAAAACTAGTTGCAAATGCGGCTTTTAAACTAAAATAGACTGGGCATACGAAATCCAGTGTGGCGTGGAATCTCCGCTAGAGGAGTGGTATAGACGAGTCTGTGCTTACGGCCCTGTGTTGTCAAAAACCACCGGACACTCATCGTTGGTTCCAAAGACGTCATCCATGATACTAATAGCTTGTCGGACCTTGCTTTGCTGTTACTTCAGCGTTAACGATTCAGGGTGGGATATTCATTGCATTCCGGTACACAGCTGGCGGAATTCGTGTCACACCTTCCTGTGGCCAGGTAACTAGTAGGTTTATCTGTTAAAGTAGGCATGGGAAGATAACGAAACTCCGCATAATCCCGAAGAAAGATGTTCTATTTGGGTTTAAGTTGTTTTAGCTTTGAGCCGGCTAAACAGTCCTATCTGATTGTATTTAAACCCCGACGCAAATTATCTTGATTTATGGACAGAACATTTGTGATAATAAAGCAAAAGGTCTGTTTACAAACTGTTGCCACAGCATGGTTACCATTTTATCGTACAGTGTCTTGTTACATGCGAGAGTTCATAGAGCCATGAATGAAAATTAATAGACTAAGCCCAAGCCAACATAAATGGCTCAAAACCATTGCTATTGCACCACAACACCACCAATTATTGCACCACAACATTTCTTTGTTGACGCAATACATTCAAATAAAAACTTTCGCTAGGCACGCTACAGATCCACACACACCCACACCCACACACACACACACACAGGCACACACACACGTCTCTCGAAATACCAGATCATGTACTCTGACTCATAACTTCGTACGACTTCATTTCGTTGTTTAACAGTTCAAAGACGATGTTGTTTTCACCAATCCTGACTATGTCGGGCATGGACGCGTAGTGACTCCCTGGCAGCGGCATGACCATGGAAACCAAAAGCTACCACACCCAAGTGAAGAGTTATACCACTAGCCACTGTACCTGAGCTGCGACTAAAGTACTCTGCAATCAATGACATGGCTGTCTGACAATGGGTTCGTTCAATACGTTTTAGAGACCGTCGGTCCTGATTAATTAGTTTCTTGGGCCTACCACAGTAATGCTTGTGGCCAGTGCTTTCATGACGTTTCACCTGGACGACAACCGTAACCGTGGACTAAGACACGTTTAGCAGCTGACGGAATGCCAGAATTTCCAGGCCCCTACAGTCATACCATTTTCGAATGCACATAACTCTCTTTGTAGACTCATCGTGATATCGAACACATATGGTGTTAAGTAATTGTCTCTCCGTCCTACTGGGAAAGTTCATTGTAGCAAATGGGTGTCCAGTGATGTTTGCCTAGTAATGTCTGTTTACTGTTCACTGTGTTTATACAGGCTGTTCGGCGTAACGTGGACACACCCAAAATTTCCGAAACGGTTGCAGATCACGAAATGCAGTTTTCGCTAAATGAAATTACGTACGGGAGCAAATAATTTGCAGCAAAAGGATTATTCGTTACACCCGTATAGACAGAAATAATTAAACCACGTATAATTTTTCCCCTGAAAACCTTAATTTATTACAACAGCATCTGAAAGTTCATGCAAAGAGTAATTCAGAGATACAGCATATGCAATGAAAAGTAACACAAAAACGCCAAGAAATAATGTGCAAGTTAAGTGGGCCGGTAGCATGGGGCAGTAGACCTGTACTCACAGCTGTAAGCAAGCAACACACGCCGTGAATCATCCTGGAAAGACCGCTTCCTTATAGCACCGTAGCGTCTACCCTTAATGGGGCAAGGGGCACGGAATGCGATTTGGACAAAGGAAAGCACCGTAGCGGAGGGAATACGGGCAATGTGAGTGCAAGTCTGATATCAATACATTACATTTTATTCAGATACCAACTTAATTCAGAAGATTTATTTCCTAGTCATTAACTGTACTCAGTAACGAGTCCGTACAGATGCACAACAAAAATATAACAAACCAACCTAAGGATAAATGCAATCGCATCCGCATGCATAGTAGAAAAGAGCACAGTTATTGTTGAAACGCTTCACATTGGGTCTTTTCACAGCATGTGCTCGATGTGTTTACCATAGACAGCAATACACGTCTGTGAACGCACATGTAGCGACGACGAGCGGTCTGAAGTGTTTCTGGGGTAATGCCTCTGCAAGCTGCCACAATGCAGTCCTACATGTCTTCACTCTATCTTTCAATGTACCCCACAGAAAAAAAATTGAGGGGTGTGAGGTCGGGGGAGCGAGCTGGCCATCTTACAACACCACTACGCCCTAACCACTGGTTTGGAAACGTTTAATTTAACACTTGCCTCGCCACCAAAGCAAAATGCGTATGACAACCATCATGCTGAAACCACATATAACGACATATGTCGAGCGGTATGTCTGCCAGAAGTGCCGGTAAGGTCTCTCTGAGGAAATGGGCGTACGTCTAGCCGGTCATTGTCCCTTTAATGAAGTATGGCCCTATGATGTAGTCTCCAACGATTTCACATCACACGTTCACGTTCCACCATCGCTGCTACTTCACGTGCCGGACCCAACGCGGATTCTCTGTCACCCAGTAGTGCATATTTCGTAAATTTACGCGCCCGTGGTTTGTAAAGGTAGCTTCATCGGTAAATAGTATGTTCTTCAGAAAATTGCTCTCGTCCGTTACAGGCATTATAACAAACCTACAAAACTGAACACGCTGCTGAAAATCACTTTCATGAAATGACCGATGAAGAGCCACGTGATATGGATGGAATTTCCGTTGGTGTAGTATCCGTAACACACTTGTTTTACTTATTCCTACGAACCTCGTAAGGTGGAATTCCAATCACCTCCACGGCACTTGTTGCTTGCTTACAGCTGTGAGTTCAGGTCCACTGCCCCATTCTACCGGCCCACTTAACTTTATCGTATTTGCACGTTACTTCGTGGCGTTTCTGTGTTACTTTCCATTCATTGCATATGTTATATCACGGAATTCCTCTTTGCACGTACTTTCAGATGCCGTGAAATAAATGTATGTTTCCAGGAGAAAAATTATGTGTGGTTTAATTATTTCTGCCCATACACGTTTTATGAATAAATAGTCACTATGAAGCAAATTACTTGCCCCCGTACGTAACTTAGTTTAGCAAAAACCGGATTTCGTGATCTGCAACCGTTCCGGAAGTTTTCGGGTTGTCCACGTTAGGCGGACCATCCTGTATACCACTTAAGTAAATTAGTGACAGTTGCCGCCATATTTGCACGAAACTTTGTGACACTAAGCTGTAAACGGTTTGGTGAGACAAATTATGACTCAACATGTCTAAATTAACAAAAACGGACGTCTTGTCGGAACACACCCAGAGGAACCGTTTTCGAGAAATCCGTGCGGACATTTCAAAAAAGGTAGTAGTAAGTGGCCAGACAGGTAGGCAACACATAATGTCTGTCTTAATGTTCATTGCTGGGGGTCTTCGAACAGTTTCTGTAAACAGTGTGATTAGTGCACTTACTTTTGTAAACGCAGGATCTTCTAATTTTTCCAATACATTCGTTGACTACAGTATTATCTGCCTTGTGTTCATTTGCAGTCACAGCACATTACCACTTTTATTCTGTGCTGCACAATATATCAACGTGTCATCATCCGTTAATGAAACTCACCCGGACTCACTCTTAGCACACTATTATTTACACG
Organism: Clitarchus hookeri; assembly: GCA_002778355.1. NCBI lineage: Eukaryota > Metazoa > Arthropoda > Insecta > Phasmatodea > Phasmatidae > Clitarchus > Clitarchus hookeri. Next base: position 338,212 of record NQII01000767.1, read on the forward strand.
TTTAAAGTACAGCTAGACCTATTAGTTTTCCACTCGTGTATCGTTCGGTCACAAGCCCCGAGTACAGTGTTTTGGTAGCCCGCCAGGGCCCTGCATACGGCGCGCGAGAGAGAAGTGTAACGTGTGTTGGGTGCGGCAGGTCGTACTTCGGTGAGGACGGGTCCCGCTACACGCTGGTGCGCGTACCCATGGGCGCCTCCGACTTCTCCACGCAGTACTACTCGTACGACGACGTGGTCGGGGACACGCAGCTGCGCCACTTCGCCCTGCGCCAGCTCGAGGACTACCAGCTCAAGGTGGGAGCTCACTTCGCCAGGACGAGCCTAAACCATCGGAGATCGCGTCTGCAGCTGACCCGTAGTTCATTAAGACCACTGCCTACCAAGTCTGCACCCACAGCGTTTAACTGGGGAATCAACGTCAAAAAAAATTCCTTCTCAATACAATAATTTTAAAGACAACCGTTCCAAGCCTTCTTAAAGGAATACTAGCTCGTAAAAAAAACTCGCCAATTTTTATGTTTATTTTTTCCTAAAATTTAACATTAAATTGTACATTCTACGAAAAAATTATATATGTATAATATTTATTAACGTGGCAGTATTTTCTAAGAAATTTTCGTTGAATATATTTGTTAGAAGTAGTTTTAAAATTGATTTTTTGAGAACGAATTTCTTTAACAATGATTCCCGGTTTAAACTCCGTGGCTGGAGGCTTGGTAGGCGGAGTCCTTAAACACACTGGAAACAGTACTCGCTGTAAGATCCCCGTATACTTGGCGTGCGAACTGGGTTGCAGTGTGTTTTAATACACGCTATTTAAACAAACTATTTCACGTTGTGTACAATATGTTTGCACACGAAAATAAAAAAAACACTTCGGAATACAACTTTCAACAGATCTAGCTTATTGCAAACACTGTTTTGAAACTCTCCAACATGGCTGAAATACTGCATAAATTTTAACCACGGACACCCTGACAGGAGTCTATTGCTACAGCCCAAGCTAATCTGAAGTTTAATTTTTTTCAAATAATTTTTCACGAGATTAAATGTTTAGTTGTAAAGCTTAAATGGAATAACGCTAGAAGCTAGTGTTTGCCAAGGTCACCAATCTAAGAATTAATCTGTTATTTTGTGTACATTAGAACCAGATTATTCCAGGGAATTACTATTTTCAATTTTCACGTATTTTCATTTCTGCTATTATGTTGCCAATTATGTCCGTAAATATATTATTATTAATAATATTATTATTCTTGAAACGGCTCTACTGTATTGTGATTTCCGTTGTATTTTGGCAACATCTGTAGTATTTCCTAAGTGTTTTCCGGGATTCTGTTTGTTGTTTGTATTCTGCAACATGTAAATGGTGAGGTGNTTACTATTTTCAATTTTCACGTATTTTCATTTCTGCTATTATGTTGCCAATTATGTCCGTAAATATATTATTATTATTATTAATAATATTATTATTCTTGAAACGGCTCTACTGTATTGTGATTTCCGTTGTATTTTGGCAACATCTGTAGTATTTCCTAAGTGTTTTCCGGGATTCTGTTTGCTGTTGAACTGAATGATCCAGCCTCCCTACGGGAGTATTCTGCAACATGTAAATGGTAAGGCGTGTACTTATTACTCTCGTTTCCTATCATTAAGTTGAAATCATAAGGTCGAAATTTACAGTTTCTCAAATTTTTCTTTCCTCGTTCTTCTTCTCTAAAAAATTATACAAATATCACTCGTTCGTATTCTCAACCAAATGATATAAATATCACTAGTAAATCTTCTCAAAAAACAAAATTAATTCATATCATTCATTTTCAAACATATTGCAACAATGAAATTCTATGTGTGTGTGTATATATACATGTATTCAATCATTAATTATATCTTTTAAATTTATTTTACCACCCACGCGCCTATCCTTGGCTATGGTTGTATGATTTCTGTTAAAGAAAAATTACGTTCGCTTATACTTCAGCCTTCTTCTGTTGTTATCTGCTCTCTGATTGGCTGTCGTCTGACTACGCGACATCTCTCCTCCAACCAGCAATGGCGATACGAGAGCCAACGAGGATAATTTTATTTCGTTCACTCGTTTTATAACATTCAATGCTTACAACCCTCTAGGGAATAAATTAACGATAACAATAAAAATTGGAATACTGAATATCCTCTAAAAACAAATTAAATCTTAAATTTCACATGATCTCTATGGCAATAAATGAGTAAAATAACCAAAGATTATACTGCACTTTGTTTAAATCGTATAATAAAGCTTAATGTGGAAATTATATTAAATTAATTGTCACCCTAAGCAAATACTCTGTAAACATATGTAAATATAATATCTAGAACTAAAGTTAAATATAACACTTGAAAAACCGCAATGTTACAAAGTCAACAAAACTCACAAGACGGGCGAAAACAAAACTCACAAGACGGTAACTCAGTGTAAAACAAGTAACTGAATATTCAGTATATCTCAGTACATAGAGTACATAAATAATCTGGTAATATTACATAGCATGGCGACACCGCATTATATGATAGTGATAGCAAGTAGTTATTACACTACATTAATACACTGTATCACTACATAGAAAACTATAGTACACACAAATTATTACAGTAGTTCCCCTGGTCTGAGGGGCCTAGCCCCAATAATGAAAAACGGTGGCCGTTCTCGTATTGAATTTTCATTGTGTAGGTTATGTTTAAAATATTTAGGAAGGTTAACATATATAAAAAGTTTTCATCTTCATTATTAATAGTATTTGTCGAAATTTAAAACCATATTAAAGAATTTCAATCTCATGGACTTATAATCAAATTGGAGGCGTCGTTTATGGTTTATTCATCAACTCATTTCAAGTAGTAGCCACAGGGAGCGCCCTACGCTCCGAAACTGCAATGTGATTGGCCAGGTACGAAAGCTGGAATTGGACATAGACTGCAGATGAGGTAGACCGATCTAGCTGGCTGCTCACAACCAATCTCCGTGTTCCAACATTGAACTGCTTTTCTGCCAATATGGCTGGAAAAAATGGAGTGTATTGGATTTTAGATTAGAACACTGCTTAATAAACAAGTGCTTTGAGATGTTTTATACTTCTGACTCGACACTACTCTCACCTATGACTTACAGGCTGCATGCGGGGTCAACACAAAGTCGTACTCGGGTTCCACTTCCCGCCTTTCTTCGCCTCTTCGCTCGCCTGGCTTCTTCGTTCGTTCGTACTCCTTTCTTCACTCGCCCACCTTTTCTCTCGTTTCTTCGCCTGTCTTCGCGCGCGCTAGCCTTGGCCGGCGCTCTTCCGCCTCCATCTCTCGTTCGCGTGGCTCCGTACTTCTCGTCTTCCGTTTTATCTTGCTTAGTCTTCTTTACATGCTGCTTCCCGCGCTAAGTTTCGCGGCCCTCAGGCCTGGCTCTTTTAACTGCGTGCGCCCTTACTCGTGCACGATATAGTTTATTTATCTTTGGGCACTTCCTGCGCGATAACACTGGGTTTATTTTGCAACTTGCTTTTACCCTTTATCTCGCAGTCTCTGTACCATACAGTGATACTATTTTTCCTGCCCTTCTCTGCCGCTCATCCGAGTGGTCTTACAGCGGGTGGAAATACTGGCTTACTCTTTCGGAAAACGTCACTATTCACCATCCAGGGAATCAGTAACTTACTTTTTCCTACTTTATCTTTCACCGGCGCTCCGGTTACTGTAATTTGTCGGCGCGGTTTGTTTACCTGTCCGCCTGACCCCACGTCATTTCCATCATCCAATGAAAATGACTTCCTATCTTCGCTACTACGACTTTCGCCCGCTCCTGGCTCCTTCTTCGCTCCCGTTCGCTAATTTCTGCATCGCTAATTTCTGCACCTCTCGCTTCGTCTCCTCTCCTCTCGCGTTCTCCCTTCGGTCTCTGCGCTACTTCGCTAATCTCGCTAGGTTTTCCCGCCTTACTCTCTCGAACTTGCTCCTCTCGCTCGTACTCGTTACTTCCTCGGCTGCCTGCTTCGGTAATCGTGACTGGTAATGTAATGTTGCTGGATGCCACATGGTGTTTTTATCTTCTGTTCGCTTTTTACCTTGTCCCCCGGGGTTCGGTCTGGGTTAGAAGGGGGTTCCCATTCCGCCCGTCTTTGGCACACTTCGCAATTATACCTCATACCTCTCGTGTTATGGGCCTCTTCGGGCCACCCTAAGCACCTGTTGTGGAAGGTTAGTTCGCAAGTCGCGCAATGCGTTCGGCGTGTCTTGCGTCCCGGGCAAGTAGGGTGGTCGCATCGTGTCTGTCGTTCGTGGCAATTAAGGCAAAGATACTCTGTTCCCTGCGTCGGCTGGAAAGTGTCTGGCCAGCCAATGCACTGGTTACAGTGGCGTTGACCGCAAGTGTTACACCGGTGCATGTACAGTCCTGTACCGTGGCACAACGGAGCACTGCACCGCTCCAGCTGTTCTATTCTCTCCTCGTCTCCCGTCCGTAGGTCAGCTATACTCCGGGTCCTTCTTCTCCTAACGGTATCCCTTATCTGTCGGCCTGTACCACGCGATTCGCATTCTCCGGGAATATTAAGCGTCTCAGGGCTTTGAATCTCGGACGTAGCTGACATCACGAATGATTCTGTAGGGGCTTAAACCCTCAATTCGTCTAGCGGTAGTTTTATGTAAGATGGGCGCCACGGGTTTTATTAAGGCTACCCGAAGCCTGTGGTTCAGCCTGGCTAGTTAGGTAGGGGGCGAGCGACTCCTCCTCTCGGGTGTTAACCTGGTTCTTGTCTGACTGTATACACAGCATTAACTCGCCTACACGTTGGGCGCCAAATTGACTCGACACTTCTCTCACCTATGACTTACAGGCTGCATGCGGGGTCAACACAAAGTCGTACTCGGGTTTAATTTACGCACACTTACGTTTATTTGGTAAACACAGGTCACTGTTACACATACGAGACCTATCCCCTTTTCCTATCTGTCTGAACTGCTGGGTTAATTCTAACGCGTTCTACAGACGTTCTGGCGAAAGGCTTGTGTTGGGGGGGAAGGTTCTTGGCGGGTTGCTGTGTTTACCTCTGTGTTGGCTGTGGTGCGTTGTCCTCTCTCTCTCTCTCTCTCTCTCTCTCGCGTTGGTGTCCTGGTGTATCTCTTCGGCTTCTGGCGGGAAGTCCGGGCTCGTATCCCGGGATGTGTAGTCTCTCGCTCTCTGGTTCCACCTCCACTCGCGTCCCGTCACTCTCCCGATCATAACTCGTACATCACTGCCTGGTACTCGCTTTGTCTTCCCTATATATAGTTTTCTCGTGGTACTTCCCCTGAAGCCCGGTGGTTTCCCTAATTCTGCGGGGGAGATGAGGAAGGGGGGGTGGGCGCGTGCTGTGCTTCCCCGGCTCGGGGGGGTTCCTTTGCTCGTTACTGTCCTCGGGGTGAGAGGTGGTGGGTGTGGCGTCCTCGGGGAACCCTAGGGTCATTACCTCAGGTTTCTCCCCTGCGCGGGTATCTAGCGTCGTGACTAATCTAAGTATGAGCGATTCGCGTCACTTCCTCTAACCAATTCGTAATGCCAGTTGATTAAATTCAAATTGGTAAAAGTATTTTATTAATATAATACCGCTTGTCTTTAAAAATTAAGATATAAACACATTCATCTCTGTTGACCATATGGCTTTGACAGTTGTGTTCCTTTGGGGTAGGTCAATGTTGGGTACATGCATATGAGACGAATAAGCGGTCTACCTCTTATTTAGTCTATGGTATTGAACCTGCCGCGAAAAATAGGGCATGCCCTGTTAACCAAACCTGGTAATAAATCTGGCCGTACAAGGTGACACATGCCATGACAGGTGCAGTACTAACCTGTATAACCGCCATTACAAACTAAATATGGGGACCCAACATTGGCCTACTCCACGCCAATACAGCTGTCAGTCAGACGATCAACGGTGATGAACATGTTTGTATGTGTCTTAATTTTCAAAAGAAAAGCACTTTAATTATATGAATAAAATAATTTTACCGATTGAATATACTCTAATTACATTAAAACGTGCTTACAGCAAATATTCTACCATATCAAAGTACCTGTTTGCATAAACAGTGTTCTAACCTCAAACCCTATCCACGTTACTTATGATAGTCGTGTTGGCAGAAAAGCAGTTCAATGTTGGGACACGAAGATAGGGTTTGCGCAGCCCATGTTCACTGCGTGGTGTGAGCAGTGCGTGTGTGTTGCCGCAGATACCGTACCTGAAGCGCATCCGGGACATGACCGGCGGCCGGCTGAAGACGTTCACGTGCCCTTGGTCCGCGCCCTACTGGATGAAGGACAACGGCACGGCGTTCGGCCGCAGCACCATCAGGCAGGAGAACTACCAGCCCTGGGCCGAGTACTTTGCCAGGTGCGTCCACACACTACATGCGATATTTTTCTGCGCATGTCCCCAGTTTTGGCTCACGAACTGCCTGCCGAACTGACAAAAGCGCGTGACTTGAAATTTTCTGTACGCTTAGTTTTCCAACCGATTTAAGGGTTCCGCCTGGCTGGTGCATGAAATGCGTCACAGGGGTTTGGTATAAAACACGTGATTCTATATCTATTCAATGTTTTATAATTAAGCCTAAATACGGAAAGCATTTGAGAAACATTTAGTGCCCAAATACAAGTTTATAGTTCTCATTTCAACTCCGAGGATTATTTTTTGAGCGTGAAAATGGCTAAAATGGGAGTTTCGAAAATCAGTTTTAGTCACTAGATTTTCCATACAGAAACTTCCGAGTGGTCTTTAGACAAGGATCATACTTTTGTCTTTATTATCTTGCTATAGAAATATAGGGTCATCGCTTAAAGTCACGTCCAGGCGAGTTGCCGACGGAAAAACTGCATGCAAGTTAAGCGCATTGCGCATAAAGGCGAAAAGGCAATGGGTGAGTAAGCAAGAGTCGTCCTTAGAGCTCACGCGCTTCAAAGCTCGAATGCGTTAAAAGCTGCAGGCAAACGGAACCCTTAAGCTTTTATTATTATAATGACATATTTAGCAGAACTGGAATATGTTCCAGCTGCATGAAACATGGTAAGACGTAGTGTACTAACTTTAAAATCACATAATTATACAATTAGAGCAGTATTAACCCTAGCCAAAGCTACGTAGTTGTAACAGTTTTAGTGGCAAAAAAAAAAAAGCAGTTGATTGTAGGAACGCTAAATTTGGTTACTGTGTAGCTGGCATGCACACTCTACCATTTATACGCAATTTTTTTCTACTGTTACATTATTTTTTAATAGTGAAGTAGCCTTGCCTATATTCTTGTAATTGCGAATTAAATTCTTGAACCTAAACATGGTCGTAGTCGCAGATTTGCGGTTTTGACACTTCAAATGTTTGCTCAGCTACACCCTGATGTAATACGTCATAATAGGTTTTGATAAACTTGTAATATACGCTTTAACGAATTCTGTTAATGGCCAAGAGAACTCCAAAACCTCACACTAATTGTTAAAACGTGCTGTGAACTAGTGAAAAATGTAAAGATTGGGCGAGGTGAGATGAGGCGGTGATGGAGAACCTCGAGGAAATTCTCAGGGCTTCGGAAACATCCGCCATGTTTCACACATGCAAGAGAATTAGAATTTTGAAGTTGCGCTAGGGATGGAACCTTGATAGCCATGGTGTGGTAACACCTTGCTAACTGCATGGCCACCTAAGCCCACTTCACATCAGACTGCGCAATTCAGTTAATAGCTTTTCCTGTGTAAGTGCAAACCTATAATTTCTTCGTGGCTTCTTCATATTTTTTAAATCGAACCTTTGAAAATTAACCCCGTGTATGGCGTGTTTTGGTTATTTCCTAAATATGTCATGTATAACAAACAAGCGTTTTATATTTGTCTTAACATAAAAGTGCCTTATTTTTGGTCAACTTAAACGTTTTGTTATATTTTATCTATAAATTATAATATTTCATTTGTAATTAATATGGTTAAAAACAGAGAGAAAATAGGTGCATTCGTAATGCCTTAGTAAGAAATAGTTCTTATGCAATATATCACTTCACTGAGTTAGCACGAATGTGGTGCGTTGTCCCTTTGAGTGTGATTTCCTACACCCCGGTTAAGCTTTGTTCGCACGAGGCGGAGGGATATCCTGGAAGTACAACTTCGACAGAGCTTCAGCAGAGTTTTAAGTAACCGTGAAGTCAGAGGGCAGATGCTGTCCGCAGGTACCTGGAGGAGTACGCGCGCGCCAACGTGAGCTTCTGGGGCGTGACGCCGCAGAACGAGCCGAACCAGGGCGGCGTGCACAAGGTGCACATCATCTCGATGGGCTGGACGGCGAAGCAGCAGCGGCGCTGGATCGCGGAACACCTCGGCCCCACACTGCGGCGGCACGGCCTGTCCCACCTGCGGCTCATGGTCTACGACGACAGCGGCCTCTACCTGCCCACCTACCTGCAGTCCGTCAGTACACACCCCCCCCCCCC